>BSBM01000895.1:1110000-1440000 GCA_027924585.1 Larix kaempferi
GAATGAGGGACATATATTTAGAAAGAGATAGGGGGTATCTAGGGATTATTGGGAGAGAGTTAGGGGGGTATTAAACCATACAAAACATTTGTCCCGCACTAAAAACATTTGCTTTGTATGTAGCCATACAAAACATTTTTTTTCTTTTGATATTATTCGTTGCCCTAGCCGTGCACCTAACCTATTTATTGTGGTTAACCCTATCGCGTGCACGTTTTGAGTCTCCATATCGCGTGCACATTTTACCTTTATATAACACGTGCACATTTTGGAACTGTATAAACAGTGGACTATCCCTATCTGAGAGCAACTTTACTTTGTCCAAGCAAAAACAGGAAATCCCGCAATTTTTCGAACAGAGCACGAGCCCTCCATTGGAAATATTCACAATTTACACCATCTCCATCATTATTTTTGTTATGCAGGTGCAACATTGAGGACATCTTTCATGGTTGCTCAGTGTGGTGGTGGGTTATATGGCCATATTTGAAGAAGATAATCTGCAAGCTTGAAGAATCTCCAATTGAATAACACCAAAGATAAGGTCTTTGAAATATTCATTTTGCCTATATTTGAGGAGCACACAAGATAAGATATCAAGATTCAAGACTATTTCATGGTGATGGTGGATATACACAATTGTATAAGAGAATCAACTTGAGGAACAATTTATGATTTAAGTTTCATTTGGTTATTATTGAAGAGCACCAAAGGTAAATTTTCTCATTCATCATTGTTTTGATGGGAAATATGAACAATTGAGAAGGAAGATTGAAGCACCTTGAAGGATCTATAGTTCTAGAAAGCACTAAAGGTTTGAAAGCTTGTAATTGAGGAGGAACAAAAACAAACTATATTGAATTGATCATTGTGGTGATGGGGAATGCACATAACCAAGGAAGAAAATCAGCAAGGAAGAAGAGACTTCAAGAAGTCATTGAAAAAGAGAAAGAAAAGAATATAATAGACATGATGAATTGGAGGCTTTCTTTGGAAACTAATCCAAATCCAATTATAGAGGATACCACGGTTCATCCTATGAATCCATGACAAGAAAAAAGGAAGCATTCGCTAGAGGGACCTTCAATTTCCACAATAGTTGTTGAACAAGCACCCCATGGAAGTAATCAAGAAGCAAAATGTAGGTGCTCATTAGGGGATGTTTCAATTCCCACTTCAAGTCAAAGTGATAAGTTACCATCTCAAGATGAAGCTCATGAAGAAACACAAAAAAATTTCACCTGTTGTGGTCATACAAGTGATGAATTCAGAGAGGCATTGGACATGGAGCCTATTGTTGAAGAAGAAAATGTTATCCGGACCATCGATGAGGATGTTGGACTTCCACCAACTAACTACCAGGAAGAGAATGAAGGACAACAAGCTACTACTGAAACGCCCGAGCATCTTGGTGATGCGCTACATGGTATAATTCCAACCCCCTTACCTCCATTAGCAAGCACATGTCGAAGAACTCCGAAGCGTATACAAGTTGATGAAAGTCTCCTCAATTCCATTGAAGGTACGCTATCTAAACGTAGTATTGCTTATCAAAATCAACAGATACTTGAAAAATATTTTGTTTCTAAATGTGATGGAGATAAATGAAGATTATTTTTGTCATTTTTAAAATCTAGGGGCATGAATATTGTTAGGAAAAAGTTAGGGATAAAGATTATAAAGAATTTTGAACCAAGTTCTCATATAGTTAAAATCTTAGTAGATGCCTTTGGTAAAATTAGTAAGAACACACGTTCAAAGGACCGCAATGCGGGTCGTCATGTGTTGTCACAAGAAATTGTAAGTAAGAACACTAGGGTCCTTCGTTTTCTCAAGCCTACATCCAAACTAGTTAATTTGAATGTAAAAACCCTCCATAGGTATTCTATTAGAAGAGAACATCTTGACACAACTGATCAGACATATTTTTGGGCCTTTATCGGTCGGTTACCACGTCATGACATGAAGCTAGTTGATGTATTAAAGGGACTAGTGCAGATTTTTTGGCATGATCACACAAGGCCTTCTTCAAACTGGAAGGATGTACTAAAACTGAGAATGGGTTCAAAGGATCGTGAACCACATACTAAACATCTTCTTGATATAACACAGAAAAAACTATACGATAAATTTAGGAATGAACATAGACAATTGAACTTGGGGCAAATATCTTTTGAGAAATGTAAGCCATGGTATGTTAGAATAAATACTCTTCGTAACACTTGGTGTTGTAGATACCACGTAGAATATGAATATTACTATGAAACATTTTTGTACATTCATTGTGTGTTGCATACTAATGTGCAGGATTGCTCCTTGATAATACCACCGACTTCATTAAGAGAATTCGTTCATAGCATCATGTGCATTAGGCCTTAGGGGCAAACATACTATGCAAAATCTTGTTTGGATGGAACATGCTCCAACTATGTTGGAATGGCATTATTGATCCAATGTATGCACGAGAGTGGAGACACTTAATTTGGGGAAATGGTTATAGACATGAAAAGTTTCAAATATATTAGCTATGAAATAGTCTTAGGGAAAGAAAGCAAAAAAATACAATTGGTGACATCTCAGGTATGCATTTATATCTATAAAATTATGTTTGAACGGTTACATTTCAATCCTTACTTACAAAAAAAACTGATATTGAGATCATTTTGTGTCACCAAGTACAAGTTAGTGACTTCATCAAGGAATTTATTGAAAAGACACATCAATATGTTCAGCGTGTCCACTTGGCACGATGGCAAGATGAGCAGTTTAGAATATGCAGAGATACATTTCCTCGTGGTACTATACTTTCAGTTGTTGATTTTTCTGAGAACTACACTCTGCAACCTCAAAATGAGATCCAAAGTCAGTATTATCACTCTGAGCAGGTTTCCTTGATGGTCCATATCACATATAGGCATGGCCCAAATAGCAATGAAGAGCAAAGAGAAATTCTAAAGGAATATCACTTCTACATAAGTGATGATAGGTGCCATGACTTTCACTATGTACATCATTGCTTCATCATGTTCTATGATCACTTTAAGGGAAGGAACATACAGATTGATCGGCAGTGGATTTGGTCTGATGGATGTGTTGGTTATTTAAAAAATGAACGCATATTTCAATGGTTGTGTTCATTGCATAAAAACTAAAAAGTGCCACATATGTGGAACTATTTTGAGACTGGGCATGGTAAAGGAGAGCATGATGGAGCCAGATCATGTGGCAAAACAGTCCTACGAAGAGAGGAATTGAAAGTATCTACAGAATCTACTATTCAAAATCCTCAATCTATAGTCAGGTGGTGCACGTCAGTAATGGGAGAGGAATCAACTATGCGAGTAAAATCCACAAGAAAGAGACATGTGGAGAGTTATTTTTGGGAGGTGGTAGACATAGATCGTTCACGTGCATGGGAATGCAAGACTGTGCCTGGGACTCATGGCTTTCATTTGGTTTGAAGCTCTGATAACCCAGTATTTGAAATTTGGACCAGAAAACTCGCTTGTTTTTGCCCGCCTTGTTGTGATGGTGACTGGGATGGGTGTGAATCATTGGATTGGGTTGATGGATGGGATAGCATATCACTTCCACTTGATCAACATGCAATTGTTGAGTTAACTCTGTTGGAAGAAGACCAATGATCTATTTCTATAGATTTTGATCATGTCTCATACCTTGTACAACCTGGTATGATGCATTTCCTTAACATTTTTTTGTTTATTTACGTAGTCTTCAAATGCACATTAATGGCCTTGTATCGCACAAAAAATATTTTGATCATATACCTACAATCATATTATGCACGTCACATATATGCAGTGGTTGTCTCAAAAGATATCAAATGGAGTGGTGATTACTGGTTGACACGCTATATAGATGGAAAGAAAACCCTCATTGTGTCCATGACTGACGATGAAAACAACCACTTCCCAATCGGGTCTATGGTTGTTAAAGGTGAATACTTGACACAGGACAACAATGCAAGAAAGAAGAGTGGATATGTTTACAGGGATTACAAATCAGGTGCAAGTGTGTATCACTTTACCAACTTAATCATTGGTACAAACCTCCAGGTACGAACAATGTCTAGCCGAAATTCATCGAAGGTACGCTACTTCTTACCGAATATAGAGCACAAGAGACTAATGGAGACCATCAGTATAAGAGATGATCTGGAGATCTTGGTTGTATGATAATAGGTGGGATCTAGCATGATGAGGTATGTTACATACTTTTAATACTATACTATTTATACTATTTGTAATTGAATATTGATATATGCTCAATTTTCTCATGTATGTTGTTTATGAATATGTCAATTTTGTGTTCTTTATATGCCAAATTTACATTTATGTTGTTTATAAATATGCCAAAAGTTCTCTTGTATGTCAAGTTTATGAATATGCCATTTTTTACATATGATCAATAAACCCTAATATTATGGGATTGGATAGAGTTAGATGAAACTTTCCTTGGGTGATCTAATGCTAATTTGTTTGATTGAATACACATGCATTTTGTAATGGGATCATTACATAGCTAATATGGATGGTTTAAGTGGATGGAGACACACATCAACCATTGATGCCTAGAGCTCTACACACAAGCTGATTATCCCCAACCCAAAAAAGATCTTATATTATGTTGATTATGTTGGTTATTGGCTTCACCCAACAAAATTATATTTAACAATACACATATTCATAGATTTGGTTGCCTATGCTCAATGCTCACTATATTTAACAATACACTTATATTAAATTTAATTCATCTCTTGTTAAATATTTCATAATGAATTAGCTATTTGAGAGCACCACCTTAGACCAAGCCATACCCTTAATATAAAGTGTACATTAGAGAAATGACCTAATTCAATTTCTTTTTATAACTATAACCCTAACCCTCACCCAAACCCTACCACTAAACCCTATGTACCCTTTATATACTTCCTCCAATATGTCCTAATCTCCCTACAAGTAACACTAGGTCTCTTCACCCTCTCCACAATGGTGCCACTATCATGAAACTCAAAAGCTTGATAAATTTACTGAGAAAAACCCTTCATCATCATTGTCATCTCTAGGTTCATCATCAACATCTCCATCATCATCATCATCATCTTCATCATCATCATCATCATCATCATCATCATCATCTTCATCACCATCACCATCATCATCATCATCAACATCTTCATCATCATTGTCATCTCCCCCTTCCTCATCAACATCTCCATTATCATCATATTCTTCATCATCATCATCTTCATCACCATCACCATCAACATCTTCATCATCATCACCATCATCATCATCATCATCATCAAAATATTCATCATCATTGTCATCTCTAGGTTCCTCATCAACATCTCCATCACCATCACCATCACCATCAACGTCTTCATCATCATCACCATCATCATCCCATCACCATCACCATCCCATCACCATCTCCATCTTCATCACCCTCACCATCACCATCACCATCGCCATCAATGTCTTCATCATCATCACCACCATAAGTGCCCGGAGGATGATTTTGCAAAGTTGACCCCCGTGTGCAAAAATTGCACACTCCCTTACTGAGCAAAACCCTAGTTTCCAAAATTGACCTACAAGATGACACCTAGGCCATGGAACCGGAGGAGAGGGGCACCCCTAGCACTATCCCAATGTCCTAAATCCAACGGAGTCGATGATTTGTCGATCTGAGCCACGATCATCATTCTATGGATCGTTCCATCTCGCATCCAAAAGACCTTCAGGGACACCTACTGGATACCTACCGGGGGCATAGAACTCCAACTGTGCAACAAAACTAGGTTCCAGGGATTCCTGCAAGTGTGTATAGGAAGGTTCCAGCTGGGAACTCTAGCCATAAGTGCCCATTCGACGATTTTGCAAATTTGACCCCAATGTGCAAAAATTGCACGCTCCCTTACTGAACAAAACCCTAGTTTCCAAAATGGACCTACAAGATGACACCTGGGCCATGGGACCAGAGGAGAGGGTCACCCCTAGCACTATCCCGGTTCCCTGAATCCATTGGATTCGATGGTTTGTCGATCCGAACCACTGTCGTCATTCTATGCATCTTTCTGTCTCGCATCCAAAAGGCTTTTAGGGACACCTACTGTATACCTACCAAGGGCATAGAATGACGACCGTGCAACAAAACCAGGTTCCTGGGAGTCCTGCAAGTGTGTCTAGGAAGGTTCCAGCTGGGAACGCTATCCATAAGTTCCTGGAGGATGATTTTGCAAAGTTGACCCCTATGTGCAAAAATTGCACACTCCCTTACTGAGCAAAACCCTAGTTTCCAAAATGGACCTACAAGATCTGGTAAGCATTCATTTTTCAAAAGTGGTTCAGAGGCTCTTGCATCTTGTAAGTGACCAAGAGTATCTTGCAGTGTGATAAGTATGCATTTTAGGTTTCAGCGAATTCAAATATGACTCAGAGTCTCTTGCTTTTTGGGTCATTTACTGAGGTTTTTCGGATTATTGGTTGCATTTCTATTGGCTATGTACTTCAACAAAGTGGTTCCAAATAGATGCATGGATATGGAAGTTGCATTTGCCATCTTTGTTTCAAGTATGAGAAGGCATGGCCATATCAGGATCTTTAGGAATTGAAACATAGTATGATACAATCCTTAGGTATGGGATTCAATTAAAATTTTATCCATACTACTGGGGAAGAGAAGATAGGAGACCATGCTCAGAAGGATTTGGCAAGCATTTCATTCCAGGCCGAGGTATTCCATTCATTGTCGAGGCATTTGAGGCCGAAAAGGATCTAGTAAGCATTTGTTTTTCAAAAGTGGTTCGTAGGCTCTTGCATCTTGGAAGTGACCAAAAGTATCTTGCAGTGTGATAAGTATGCATTTTAGGTTTCAGCGAATTCAAATATGACTCAGAGTCTCTTGCTTTGTGGGTCATTTACTGAGGTTTTTCGGATTACCGGTTGCATTTCTATTGGCTACGTACTTCAACAAAGCAGTTCCAACTAGATGCATCGATGTGGAAGTTGTGTTTTCCATCTTTGTCTCAAGTATGAGAAGGCATGGCCATATCAGGCTCTTTAGGAATTGAAACATAGTATGATACAATCCTTAGATATGGAATTCAATTAAAATTTTATCCATACTGTTGGAGAAGAGATGATAGGAGACCATACTCAGAAGGATTTGGCGAGCATTTCATTCCAGGCCGAGCTATTCAATTCATTGCCGAGGCATTTGAGGCCGAAAAGGATTTGATAAGTATTCATTTTTTAGAAGACAAGATTGCATTGAAGGAAACTGAGCAAAACCCTATTTTACGAAATTAATGCACAATGAAGTTACTGGGCCATGAGAAGATGAGGGAGAGGGCCCCTAGAGGTAATCGCATGCTAGGAGACCAACGTAGTCAACGGTTTGTCGATTCGACCTTCGTTTGCCGAGTTATGTTGAGTCGCAAGTCGCATGAAAATGTCGTTCAGGGACACTTGGTGACTTTTGGTCCGAGAGTGAAAAGAAAACAGAGCAGCAAGATTGTGTGCCATTGGCTCCTACAAATGTGTATGGGCAATGCCGACGTGGGAACACTACCAACACTGGCTCGGGGGAGGGCGTTGCATATTTGACCCACCAATGTGAGATTGCGTGCAATGAAACTGAGCAAAACCTTAGTTTACAAAATGAATGCACAATGAAGTCACTGGGCCATGAGAAGATGAGGGAGAGGCCCCACTAGAGGTAATCTCACCCCAGGAGACCAACGGAGTCGACGGTTTGTCGATCCGACCTCTGGTCGTTGAGTTATGTCGAGTTGCAAGTCGCATGAAAATGTCATTCACGGACACTTGGTGACTTTTTGTCCGGCAGCAAAAAAGCAAATGGAGCAGCAAGATTGCATGTCATTGGCTCCTCCAAGTGTGTATAGGAAATGCCGATGTATGAACACTACCAACATTGGCTCGGTGGAGGGTGTTGCAGAGTTGAACCACCAATGCGAGATTGCATTGAAGGAAACTGAGCAAAACCCTAGTTTATGAAATGAATGCACAATGAAGTCACTGGGCCATGAGAAGACGAGGGAGAGGCCCCCCTAGAGTTAATCGCACGCTAAGAGACCAACAAAGTTGACGGTTCATCGATCCAACCTCCGGTAGCGGAGTTATGTCGAGTTGCAAATCTCATGAAAATGTCATTCACGAACACTTGGTGACTTTCGGTCCGGGAGCGAAAAAGCAAACGGAGCAGCAATATTGTGTGTCGTTGGCTCCTATAACTGTGTATGGGAAATGGTGATGTGGGAACACTACCAACACTAGCTCGGTGGAGGGTGTTGCAGAGTTGACCCACCAATGCGAGATTGCAATGAAGGAAACTGAGCAAAACCCTAGTTTACGAAATGAATGCACAATGAAGTCATTGAGCCATGAGAAGATGAGGGAGAGGCCCCCCTAGAGGTAATCGCAAGCCAGGAGACCAACGGAGTTGACGGTTCGTCGATCCAACCTTTGGTTACCGAGTTATGTCGAGTTGCAAGTTGCATGAAAATGTCGTTCAGGGACACTTGGTGACTTTCGGTCTGGGAGCGAAAAAGAAAACGGAGTAGCAAGATTGTGTGCCATTGGCTCCTGCAAGTGTGTATGGGAAATGCCAATGTGGGAACACTACCAACATTGGCTCGGTGGAGGGTTTTGCAAAGTTGACCCACCAATGCGAGAATGCATTGAAGGAAATTGAGCAAAACCCTAGTTTATGAAAAGAATGCACAATGAAGTCATTGGGCCATGAGAAGATGAGGGAGAGAGCCCCCTAGAGGTAATCGCACGTTGGGAGACCAACAGAGTCGACAGTTTGTCGATTCGACCTCCGGTTGTCGAGTTATTTCGAGCTGCAAGTCGCATGAAAATGTTGTTCAGGGACACTTGGTGACTTTCAGTTCAGGACACTTGGTGATTTTCGGTCCTCCTAGGGTTTCTATTTTTTAATGCTTGTATAATTTCCTTCTTGACAACTCACCTCTTATGCCATGTTAATTTTTTTATACTTGATCTAGATAAATGCTTTATACCAATTATAACCATTAGTTCAATGCATAAATTTAACCATAAAACATTTACATAAAGAATTTAACATGTATGATCTAGTCAAGAATAGAAGGCACTTTATTTCTCGAATCCTGAGGTAATGTTTGTTCCTTTCATCAATGTTGCTTTGAGCACTTGTATTTAGTTACTCATATGTAGTGTTGAATCTAATTGTACAATCAAATATTGGGGGTTGATGAAATGTATAGCATGTATTGCACTTAGTTTTATTAAATTACACTTGAACATTGATTTAACTTGTAATTTAATCATCCAAACTCACACATTTTAATTAGACCTATCCAATTAGTGTGCATGAGTGAGTTCATTGAAACCTTGAAATACATTGTATTGAAATTAGTTTTATTAAATTACACGAGCAAGAAATTTGACTTAACTTGTAATGATCATCCAAAATCACAATTTTGAACTAGATATCCAATTAGTGTGCACGTAGTGAGTTCGTTGAAATCTTTAAATACAATAGTTTTTTTTTTGACATAGCGCATTCATGATTAATAGATAATCCACACAAATCAACACAATAGATTGACACAAGAACATGTGGAAACCGAAGAACAAATACAAAAGTGAAATGTATCATTCATTTATAAGTGAAATGTCAATGTACATGTCTCCAAAAGTACATGTATCCAAAAGTACATATATATCCAAAAGTATCCAAAAGTACATGTATCCAAAAGTACATATATACCCAAAAGTATCCAAAAATACATGTATCCAATGAAGTCAATGTACATGTCTCCAAAAGTACATGCACAAAGAAGTCAATGTACATGTATCTGAAAGTACATATATATCCAAAAGTACATGTATCCAAAACTATCCAAAGTTGTCCAAGGCACATGTACATGTATCCAAATGTACATATATCCCATAAGACACATCAAAACTCAAGCTTCCTCTTGTTCTTTCCCGAAGTTGATCCTCTAGGCACATCTCTAGGATCTGTGTGTGTCTCTGGATCCTGCAAATTAAATATCAATTGTTAAATTCAAATAACTATGTACTAATTCATCAGCTCAACAATTAACTCAACAATTATCAACATGTGCATGGAAATTGCATGAAACACTTGGTCACTAATGGACATCTCACCTCAATGAGAGACTGTTGCAAAGGGGATTGCGTTCCGTGTGTAGTAGATGGAGTTGTTGGTTGAACATCCAGGACGACCGCAACCTTGGTCGAACCAAGGGGGATAGGAACTGCTCCTGCTGCTCGTGGCTACAATCACAAAATGTTGAAATAGTTAGACATGCATGAATAAACAATAGACAACAATAATAAACTATGTAAAGATCATGTTGAAATAGTTACATACCTCAGTGTGACCAATTGCCATTGCAGATGCAACACTGACTACTGCATCAACCATCGATCCGAGGTTTTCAATAGGAAACTTTGATTCCTGATGCAGTAAACATGCAATTCAAACATTAACAAAAACGATTTATGCACTGGATTTCAAGTTAACCAACAAATATCATCGAAGGATATACATTACCATGGTATCAGTAAGCCCATGGTCGTGGGTAGCTGGAGTCTTGCTAGGAGTAGGCCACCTCACATACACATGACCCTTGTTCACGAATGGCCTAGGAGGAGATACAAATCTAGGCAATGGTCCAGATGTCTCGGTTGGTGCCTACATTCAGCAAGTGTTCATGTAGTTAGACATGCATGATTCAACGTACAGAAATGTATTTAAAAAATGACATTTTTAATTGTTTACCTAGAGCCCAGATGTTTCCTCAGATGATACGACCATGGATGCTACCTGCACATTGGCTTGCCCCAGTGAAGGATCTTCCATCTACAAGTTGAATAATTGTAAATATTAGACCGTAGATAGCATTAGTGAACTAACATGTAAAGTATGTGGAAATTAACAAATTAACAAGTATTAAAAAACTGAAATTTTAAAATGTTTACCTCGATGTGAGATACGATAATGGGTGCTACATAAGAGGGGCCTGGCAACTGGGTATCATCATCAATCCCTCCACCAATGACGAGATCAGTGAATGGAATGTCATGCCTCCTTGTAGAGTCTGGAACATCTGACTCTGGGGCATCACTGTCGGCATAAAACATCAACTACAAGTTCACAAAATTAATATATTAGCTCAAACTATATATATGTGTACAAAGAGGAAAATAAATGAAGAATTTATTACAATTAACCATCTACATACCTCACTCAAAAGCCCATTGAAGGAAACATCTGAGGTAAGACCATAGCAGGGACGACCACATGATGCGCACTCATGAGGCTCAATACTAGGCTGGGGATGTGCCGATGGTCCTGCACTAGTGGATGGTCCTGCACTAGACGATGGTCCTGCATGGTGACGACCTGGTGCATTTACCACACCAGGGACATATGTCCCTTCCTCACCCATATGCTGAATCATAGTGCCATAGCGAACAACCGCCCGTACCAAACTCATAAACGAATCACGTGTCTGTGGAATAACATGATGTGCAGGTGGGACATTTGGCCTAGGAAACTATTTGTTAGGTGTAGGGATAGGGTGAACCTGGTCTCGAAGCCTCGCATTGGGTCAGTTTTGGGGCATGCCCCCACCGATCCCTTGAAACTACAAGATATCAAAATAGTTTACGTGTTTATGTAACACGAACTCTGCATACATCTTTTGAAGGAAATACAGGGGAATTTCCCTGTTGTTATGTGGTGGCATATCAAAAAACATGTACCATCTGTCCATCCAGTTATCAACAAATGGTTGAAATGTGCACCACTCAATAGAGATATGAGGCCTATTTTCATTTGGGATTTCCCCCAATCGAGGGTCCCTAAACAATGCAAATATGAGCTCTTTGGATATTTTCAACTTTTTTATTGCATTGTAGTTTAGCCCATCAGCATATTCTTGTCTTTTTCTTTCTCTATATGATGTAATATCATATAGTACATTGCTAGACTGTAAAATGGTGTTAACAATTGCATCCAAGGTTGATGCAAGTGAGCGGCGAATCCTGTCACCACCACTAAAAGCTGCACTAATGCCCCTCAGGCAGGAAAGCTCAATCAGTATCTCAGCATTTGTGTCCATAGCCACAACTGCAATAAAAACATCAATACAAAAATCATTAAAAACATATACATGGTATAGAATGACGTCTCTTCAAAATTGAAAATGTATTAAATCAAACTCAAGTAAGCAATTTAATGGCATTCACTTACATACATTTAAAACTTAAAATTAAACATTTAACAATTAAAAAGTAAGTTTTGTTCAACTTCTTTCTAGAAGTTAAGGCACTTCTTAACCCTCATTGGTGACTTTTCCATGCAAACTTGGGTTTAAACTTCTTAGAATTTAGGAGTGTTATTTTGACATGTTTTGGCCTTTACGTTCCTTGCATAAAACAATATTTCCATCAACTTCATAAGCTAACATTAAATTTATTGATTTCAACATATTACGCCTTGTGGTTAGAGGGGAGGACAAAGTGGCATGGAATGAAATGGATATGTATGAGTTTGTCTTGCCAATATGATTACATATACTTGAGATGACTATTAATGATTAAGATGTTGAATATTCAACTAGAGATTGTGACTAGAATGACAATAACAACAATGTCAACTTAATAAGATATCACAAGTGGAATATGACAGTGTTATCTCAGAATTATCACATGTATATTTATTAATGATCCAAGTATTATGGTATGTGATTGATATGACAATATGGTTGATTAAGAGGATGAAGATTAAGTTGAGATAGAACAACTAAATTTAAATGTCACAGTCCTAGGACTATGACTACATTCAGTTAATGAATAAGTAAGAATAGGATATGACTTGTTAGGCTTAGAAAGATGGTTAAGTTAACATGCCCGGGGGCATTTCAGGTGGTAAAACTCAGACCAGTGCCTTAAACACAGTCTTTAAGAGTGATGGAAGTTTAGGATAGATGTAGGGTTAGGACAACATCCAAGGGAAGAAGGGCCGAGATAGGTAAGAATGTTAGAAGGGTTTTAGGATAGGTTTCTAGGAGTAGTTACTAGGTCAGGGCCGCAGGTCTTTCTTAGTGTAGATTAGGATTGTTGGATATCTAAACGATAGGGGCGAGGGACTATTAGGATATGCGAGGCAAGAAAAGGCGTGATACAGGGCTGCCACCAATCCTCTAAATATCATTGACTCAATCATGGCTGGGGACACTCTCATGACACACTCTAGGTAGTTCTTGGGTGTTCACCATTTCCATTGTTCTATAAACATGGAAACCAACCAAAAGTGACAAGGGAAAATGGGGAATTGTGGACTGAAATACAGTTGGTTGTAGATGAGCTTAGAGACTCGACATGTCTTTGAGTTGAATCGATGGTCCCTGAGCATTGAGTAGATTGATCGAGGGTGTGGATAGGGCAGGCCCAATAGGCACTTTGTTAATCTGTTTTGGCATTTAGTTAAGGGTGCTTAACTAAGAGGCAATGTATAACTACATACACTTGTGATGAAATTTTGATTATGTTCATGGACAAATGATTGTGATGAAATTTTGAGAAACCAAGTTAATAATTTTTTATGCGTTTTTTCTGTTCACGCTTGTGCATGCATTTCATCTTGTTATGGCCATTTTTGAGAAAACTTATTCAATTAGTATCATGGGGAAATGGCCTTTGAGGGTTGGAAATTTGAGTTTCATGTGGATGGATACATTGTAGAAAGGGAGGAGTTCTATTATTTTTATATTTTTGGTTGCATTGGGAATTTTTGAGTTCTTGAAAAGGGATTCATTGTAATTATTCACTCATCTTGGTTGAGGGAGATGTGAATTTAATTAGAGATTGGGTTATTTCCAATTTGATAAATATTACAAAATTATGTTGTTTTAAACTATAAAAAAAAGGTAATTTAGGTTTAGAATTGACAAATAAATGTTATGGGTGAATGAATTACCTGATTAGATTACAATCCACCAGTGAATTTTCCTCCCCTCCAACGAAATCCAATTCCTCCAATACTCTAGGGCACGTCGTCCAAGCTCGAATTCGCGTTTCTGATGTGTGAAATGAGTCGTGGGTGATCGGGGGTGGTCGGGACTATGTATTTAAATTGATTTTAGATTTACAAAACGCGTACACATTTTGTAACTACATAATGTGTACGCATTTTGAAGTTATATAATGCGTACGTGTTATGTTTACCTATCCTACATGTCTAGTGACATGTTAGGCTCGGGTTTTATCTTACCAAGTGTTAGGTATCAGAAACGCGTTATATTTTTATGTATCACGAACGTGTTTTCAAAAACTAGGATTGCATCTAAAAGGTCCCTCATCTTCTTGCACACACCCGGAGATATGGGTTTGAAGAGGTCGAAGTTGAAAAACATAAAATTTCGCAGTTTTTTTTTGTCAAAAACAAGCCAAAATTGTTTCCCAACTTCATGTTTTCACCCTCAAGCCATGGTCCTCATAGGGTTCAATACATGCCAATAATATATTAAAATGGACCATTTGATGGAGTCATAGTGTGAAAATGAAAAATTGATATGACAGGCATGACAATAGAAGAAAGAGTCATAGAGTTCTAACAATCATTGGATCTTGTCATGAAAAATATTCAATCAATAGAAACAACCCATGAAGAGATATATCGTTAAAATTGAATTCCATATAAATACATGAATGACCATTTTGCAGAAGGAAACTTACAGAAGGGTTCACTCACGATATTCCATGACAAGCAATATTGAAAGGGCGATTTTATCATATATTACGTGACTCGATCGAGAACTATTGTCGCTGCATCAATAATTGAGATCTCGTCCAATCCAATGGATGCTTGGACCAGAAGATCACCTTGAGAATGGTGAAATACAGAATTTGAGAGTCGCGGTTAAGCCAAAATGTAGGTTTCTTTTTAGGGTTTCCCCTTTGGGGCATGGTCAAGATGAAGAGGTTGGATATTGAAGAGGATGGTGCACGAGAGGAATAAGCTCACAGAGCGTCATGGAAAGGGGAGTATAGTTGGGAATTGTTAATGGCTAAGTCCTGCACATGGAACACATCCATGCATCTATACACTAGACATGGAACACATGGTGACACTCTAGCAGCATCCGGAGGACTTTGGGTTCCTTGTAGTCATTGAGGAAGATGGAGAACGACACGTCTAATGGGTGTGGGAGTGCCTGCTTCTATGAGAAGATTATCTTGGGGTATGTATTGAAGGTTGCATGATCGATTCCAGTCCCTACTCATCCATCCAACCCTGATGATCTCTACGCCGCCACCACCACCACTCCATCAGCGAAGCCGCCCCACCCCACCTGCTGACTCCGCTTGTGGGACATTCATGTTCTCAGATTATTTACTTCCAAGATCAAGTGGTAAGAAATTTGCTCTAGAATGGAGCCAGAGAATCCCAATCAACTCCATAAATATTTCCAATACCGCACCGAATCTTATGATAAGCATACAGAAATCCACATCATTGAGAATGTAGGATTTCTTTCTCTAAAGATGAAATCAATTTGTCCTTCCTTGTTTCCTCTACCCACTTCTATTTCAAGCCCAAAAAATCGGGATAAGAATGTGATATACCACATCAATAACTAGAAAATCGATCCCATCAATATTAACCACAAACAACAGTACATAACTTATCACACACTTCAATATTGTTGATAAGCCACCACCATTACATTACTTGTCATACACTTATCATTAACGAAAGTAATGTAGAATCTATAACCTAAACCTAAAAGATTCAGTGACATGGTGCAACTGCATGCATAAGAGTGTGAGGAGTTAATCATACTTTTTAATGCACCTATGAAATAATACGACGAGTCACCATCACCATGGTGCATGCATGATCGTGTTGGGAGTTCCTCATATTTGATAACGCATCTATAAGGAATTTGACGAGTGAATTATCTGTCATGGGCCAATTTAACTGTAAAACCTTTCACACTCATACTTGATAACGCACCTATATAAAAAATTATGACAAGTGAAAACCCAGACGGAAAAAGGTTCTACATGACTTCAAATTCCAGGCCGCCATGATGAGATCTATATCTTTTAGGCCGCCATGATGAGATCTATATCTTTTGTGCTACTCCCGTGATGAATGTAGTGTTGAACAATTTCAATTACAGATTTGAAAATTACAAAAAAAATGCCTTACTTGTTTAACCTGGAATTCGACAACACTTTCCGTTCACTGTCTTAATAAACCATCCAATATTACTTTTATGTATTTTTGCAAATTTTTATTTGTTAAAAATATTCTTTATTTTAATAAATCTATGTTAAACCATTAAACTAATTAAATAAAGAATATCAACCAATTATAAAATATAAAACCTTATATTTCAATTATTTTTTAATTTTCAATATATTTAGTTTAATAATTATTTAAAAATATTAAAATTTATATTAAAAATATTTTGCCCATTAAAATTTAACCAATATCAAGTAATTATAAAATAAAAAAATTATATTTCAAATATTTTAAAATTCTCTCACTATATTTAATTTAATAGTTATTTAAAATACTAATTTTATTAAGAATATTAATTTAAAAAAAATACCCAGTGGAAATCAAATAATTTAACCAAAACCAATTACAGTATACTGCCTAACTGATTACTATAATAAAATATTACATTTAAAATTTTGATCATATGGGAATTTAGCGATTTGTTCTTTTGTGAATTAAGAACGTTTATTACATTTTTCGCCCATAATATTTACACGACATTTAAAAAACTTAATCTAGCAAAATAATCATTCCACTAAATTATTATAGGAAAATTAACAAAATATTCATTCGATAAATGTCCTGAAAGTTCCATTGACTTTGGAAAATTAAAGCACGGAATGCATCGCGAACTTACTTTTTCGTCTCCGTTCAATCCACATCCCCAACGAGCGAACTTATCTTCCTACTTTTGAAATGTTGGAGCTGTTATCACTCCACTTCATTCCTCTGTGTTCACTCGAATCCGTAGATAAATACAGCGGGCTGATGATCGACAGATCCCCACTTCTGATACCAACTTCTTATGAATGTGAAATAGACACTTTATCCTCCATTTTCAGAGCCTTTTTGAGCTCTCTCACTACTTCAGTCACGGCTGGCCTTAAAGACGGTTCAGCCCGAACACATCTCATGGCTACTTTCACAACACGAGTAATGGATTTCAGGTCGTAACCACCGTCCAATCTCTTGTCTATTATTTCAGCTATCCTGCCAGGATTTTCATCCATGTCGACTACATACATTGCCACCTGTAAATAAGCTTATTGTTAGATTCCAGCAGAAATGCAGATAATTATTGCGAGACACTGGGAGAAACTGCACACTGCAAAATATTCGAATGTTAGATAAAAATATGAGAAATGATAAAAAGATTCCTTACCCATCGAATGATGTTTACTTCATCTTGAGTCTTGAGGTAGTTTTACATCTATGGGTTGCCTACCGCATATGATCTCTAACAAAACCACTCCAAAACTATACACATCACTCTTCTCCGTCAACATTTGAGTGCTGTAATACCTGGAAAGTATGCACTGGTTAAGCTATTACTGTGGAAATAAAAAGTAACGGCAGTGCCTCCACTCTTAATAATTAACTGAATTCATTTAACATCAAGAATATTGCGAAGTGAGTGCAAGAAATAGAGATGTGGGATATACTCTGGATCGAGGTATCCTGCCGTTCCTTTCACCGCAGTGATAACATGAGTAGCCTCCCCATCCATTGTCATCCTTGAAAGACCGAAATCTGCCAGTTTTCCTTTCATAGTGCTGTCTAAAAGAATGTTGGCTCTCTTGATATCCCTGTGAATTATTTTAGGAGTGGAACCCACGTGCAAGTATTCCAGTCCTTCAAATAAGCACGCAGATTACATGAAACACGTTATTAGCCATGATTTCAAATAAGCACGAAGATTACATGAAACACGTTATTAACCATGATTTGTAGGATAATGTAAAATTAACTGCTATTTTCCTGTAATCAGCACACCAAGGTTTAGATTTTAAAAACTGCTGTACATCAAAGTAATTTAGAGATAGAGTTACCCTGCGCAGCATCTAAGGCTATTTTGAGCCTGGTATTCCAATTTAGTTCGGATTCTTCGCTTCTGGGACCTGGAAAACAAAATCAGGACCAATTCCGTGTTGGTTACCTGGCCTATTCAAGCGATTGAAATAAACATATCTTCCATGAATATAATTTACCATATAGGTGGTCCCTTAGGGATCTTCCTGACATGTGCTCGTAGATCAGCATAACTTCTCTGGTTTCGTTACAGTATCCCAATAAAGATACCAAGTTCCTATGATTGATTTTAGAAAGGAGATCAACCTATTCATGAGATACATATAATAGTTAGAGTGCAGAAAAAAGTGGCATTCCTAGATTCAAGAATATAAACTGAAACATGGTAATATCTGAGAATTACCTCATTCAAAAACTCTTTAGCTCCTTGCTGGGAAAACAGTGAGACCACTTTTACCGCTATAAGTTTTCCTTCCGGCAACTTACCGAGGTACACCGATCCAAAGCCCCCTTCTCCAATCTTCTGATTATAGTTTTGTGTGGCAGCCACAATCTCATTTAGAGTGAAGGCACGCGAATTTGTTGTATTTGGCACCATAATTATTGAGTATTCTGCAATCCATTCATGTGAGGTAAAGTTAGAAAGAGTCAAATCAAAATCTAAGATGATTTCACTGATAGGGCACATTCCCATATACATATTATATTACAGTAATTGTAATATTGATAGTATTTGTAAAATCGGTACAGGAATGGTTACCATCAGGGTTGGAATTTCATTTTTCCTATGCTCTTCAAACTATTTTTTTTTTACGTTTTGAACTTTTATCTTTCCCGTCACATGTTTTGGTAAAAAATAACCCTTTAACAATGAAGTTTTATTAAAAAAAAATACCCTTCATTAATGATGTTTTTATTAAAAACTTTAAGCATTATGCACGTGAAGTATATTAAGTGATCAACTTAGGAATTGCGATTCCTTTAAGAAAGTTAATGTTAGGCTAAATGGAATGGAACATACCAAAATTTTCAATCCCATGAATTTAGTTGAAAGGCCAAATAAATATAATATGCACTTTGTTGAGGCACTTCATTAAAATGCACATTACAATTCTTGAACTCAAATTTTAGGGAAGTGTATTATCCACTATGCATTGTGAACAAATTTTGATAAAAGAAAATTCTTATGTTTTGCTTTATTCATAATTGAAAGTATTTAGTTTTCTAGTATAGGTAATTCATTTTATTTTATTTTTATAAAAATGAAATGATGCAAAATATTTATATAATTTGACATAATAATTTGAATATATAAAAATTACTCATAGCTCATTTGCTTATGGTAAAAACTCTTTTTTGAGCATAATATTTTGTGGTATTACTAGATCATCGTAATAAGAATATGGTTACTACTTTCTTCTTTGGGTCATTCAATTTCTATGGGCGAACTTCAAAGTGGTTTAGAAGTGTTTTTGCGGATGAGTAAAAGTAATTTTTTCAATGAATTACTAAAACTTAAAGAATAATAAAATGTTACTAAGTTTTAACATAAATCAAATAAATCATTTTAAAAAAGAATTTAAATAGTGTGATTGATAGTGTTAAAAGCTTTAAGTAACAAAAATTTTAGGACATGCTAGTTGTAATTTTAGAATTGGGAGTCTAAGAGAACAAAACCGTATTTCTATGCAAAAATTCTTATATAAATTGGAATCTTATTTTTTAATTAATTTTGGTTTTTTAATAAATATAAAATTTATAAATTTAAAACCAAATGCTAATAACAAAATATTTAATAAAATCAATTTCTTATTTTATAAAAATTTAATTTAATATATTATGCTTAAAACATTATAAAAATTGCATACATATATCATTTGACCAAAAACTATTATTGCTATAATCTATACCAATTAATAAATTAGAGATTTGATTTAATGCTCTAAATTTTATCAAATTAAATTAAATGTCCTATCAAATTAAATTATTGAATCTTATCATTATAATTAGTTTACTTAATTTAAAATTAAAGTAATTGAAAATCAATTTACTCAGATAATCTTGAAATCTAATAAGCCCATTATATTTATGCAAACTGTTGCAATTTAATGCATCACAGGGCGGTCGCTTAACCTCCACCTCCACGCTCAAAACCCTATCCCCAGTCTCCCTACCATATGAAAATACAGTTGGAATTAATGACGTTTTCAAATATTACCAACCGTCAAAAATACGTTTTGATTTAATAATTGCCCGTTAATGAAGACGGTTTGTAAATTAATTTAACTGTATTTGACGGGCAAAATGCCCGTCAAATTCCAACCCTTACCATTGTTTGCTTTGGCAGTACCCTGTGCGTTTCTCCTGCATTTATTGCGATACACAGCAATACCCACCATTAACGCTAAACCAATGATCAGAATTCCGCTTAACGTTCCGACAATGACCTTCAATTTAGATTTGTTTGAATTGTGTGGACCACATTCCCTCTTATCCATACGTAGGTAACGGTTTCCAGAATAACTGAGACATACCAAATACGGAAAGTTTCCGTGAATGTTTTGCAGCAGGATAAGTTAGAACTTGGACGTTTCTAGTGTAGAATATACGAAAGAAAATTCTGAACCTCAAAAATCTTGAAACCGTAACTTGTGTTAAAACACAATTAATAAATAAATAAGATAGACTTACTTGAATTTCAAAGAACAATTGAGTAGAAGTTCAGCAGGAATCACACCAGTGAAATTATTATTCTCTATATTCCTGTGAAAATAATTAAAAAAACATGATCAAATCCTGCTGACTTTCAATCACAAAATGAAAGAGATAATTAATTCCATTTAACTTCGAACAACTACTTAAAAATGTACATAATAAACTTGAAAACTGGGAAACGTACACATAATTAATTCCATTTAACTTTGAACAACGACTTAAAAATCTAAACTTGAAAACTGGGAAACGTACAACTCTTTTAGGTTTTTGAGTTTAGATAGCCACTCTGGAACAGTACCGTCAAGTTGTTGTCTTGTAAATACCTGCAACAAAATATAATTTTATTTTTGTGGAACTGAATATATTTAAAAATTAATAAAATAAAATTTATTCTGATTTCCTGAAATAAATTTAACAATACACAAACAAAATGAAAAATTTATTTAACTAAAACTTACAGTGTTTCCAACATTATAGAATTTGAGAAATTTGGCAATGGTCCCGTTAAATAATTATTGTCAAGTGCCCTGCCAATTTCAACATGAATGGGTAAATACTGAGATTATTGACTCCTATGTATAAGAGTTGTCATATATAATTATTGTCAAGTGCCTGCCCATTTAATTATTGTTTTAGTGTTTTTTTAAGTTTTTGCTTTTGGATTAATTTTGTAGGAATTCAGTAAAAGAAATTTTGTTGAACTGAATAGTTTCTAATTTTTGAAATTGCATCATTTAATTATAGATTCAACTCCGTTCACCAAATTCCAACCAAAAAATAAATAAAAGCATATCCCTATTCACCAAATTCATAACCCGCACTCATTAACCCCAGATTCTTTCTGTATTAAGAATATTCGAAATAATTCAGGCACTGTCTGCAACTAATTTCACCATAAGTTATCAATATTATGGTTATCGGCATGTGTTGTATTTTACAACTTTTTCACTTCAGAGGATAATTTTTGGAAGAGCTACTTACACATTAACTAATGCAGTCAAATTTTCAATATCCTTGGGCATGGCTCCGGAAAGATTCCTTCCCGACAAATTGCTGGCAACAAGTGTATTATTATTATTATTATCCACAGCTACTATAATCTCACCTATAAATTGCGAAAGTTATTCTAGCTGTAAACAAACTAAAGAATAAAACCTACATTTCCGAAATCCTTATAGCAGAAGAGCTGTTATCACAGCCGATTCCTTTCCAGTGCATCAAATAGCAAGGATCGGAAATCCAATCTTTTATGTCAAAACTCCTTTTGATAGCCTCAAGAGCGTCCACTGCAGTTTGCGAACTACTCGATTAGTCATTGAATGATCTGTAATTTGAGTATGAGAATTTTAGCGAGGGCACTTACAATCTTGTAAATATGTTGCCGGTTGCGTATCAATTAGCGTGCAATATTCATAACCGTTGATTATCATAGGAACAGCGGAATCAGCTACCGGCGAGAGTGTAAAGGAATCCATTGATTGATTGAAGACGAATATCAGCTCCAGGGAAGAATAATTTCGCACTAGAGCAATGGTGTTAGACACAATTTGCCCATTAATCTCGACGTAAAAAGATCTGGATTCAGTCAAGGTTTCGATCTCTTCAAAATACAACAGCAGTAATGATTTGCTCCCTTGGAATGATGGTGGACTGAATTTAACGCCGTTCAAGTTATTTGCAACCCAGGCCGTTTGCACGACAGCATTTGGAGGAAGGTCTTTTGTATTGTTCGTTAAAATTAGGTCTTGAGAATCTACAGTCCCTAAAAGATTTGGATCTTTAATACTTATAGATATCTCTGATGTCCAGATGCGGTCGAAGTTGTCTTGAGGATACCTGCTTAATTCACCATGATACAAAACTTTTGAGTTAAATCATTAACTAAAAGTATCCTTACTACTTAGAAACCCTTACGTAAATATATAAAGTTCAAAATGATCACCTAAGCGTCGAATAATTTCCACCAGCATCAATTCTCGTTATTGAAAAGAGCATTGTTCCTGGCTTAACTTGTGCATACATGCCATCTAGGAGGGGCCTCAACTCGATACCGGTGATAAAGGGATCATCCCTCTCGGAGGTTCTGATCAAGCCTGAAGTAGCCAAGATTCTTTCATCATAGATCCCATATCTATATGTTAGTGTTATGATATACATAGCCAACATATCTACTCTCTCAAAAGAGTAAGCGAAGCTTGGCAACCTTTGGAATGCATTGTAATTTCCAATGATAAACTAGAGTCTCAATGTAACATCCCAAAAATCGCAAAATAATTTTTTTTTGATGTAGCCAAGTTTATAAGATAAATGCTAACTGCGGAATGATAATAATTAACTAACAATGATAAGTGCCTCATACAATTGCCTTAATTGTTTTAAACACGAATATGTACTTGGTTATCAGTAGGATGCAACAGAACAATGGTTGTTTTGTTAAGTGTAAGGATGTGTTAACAATACTGATGAAGTTGTTTGCATGTTTTCTGAAGGGGTTCCTATCGGGTGCCCTTGGGTTTACTTAGCTTTGAAAGCTAAAGCATTGGATTCTTCTTTCGCAGATCTGCAAGTAAAGATTATAGAATAATTTTAGTTTAAGATGATTATAAAATCTGTCGTGCATGAAGATGTCGATGGTATGTATCTTCAGTTTAACTTCCTCACTTGTATCGTCTTTTATGGTTATGATTGCACGTGTCGTCAACCATGTTTAAGCACTAGACTCGTTATAACTATTGGTGAGATCAGTGGTAATAGCCTAGTTTACTGTCTGAATTTGTAACATGTTTGGTTTTTGTGAAAGATATTATCATCCCTATAATTAATGACTCTTCTGGAACTGACGGCTGTAAACGATAAGTCTTGGAATACTAAAGATAATGTTTGTATTGTGTCCATATGTGAATCGAGATGTGATTGAGCTTCTAACCTATGACATTATAGAGTTAATGTCACACCCTAACTTTCAATTCTAGTGTGAAAGTTTTGATTTTCCTTGCAACATTCTTATGTAGGTGACCTAGCTTAAACGTAACATGGCCTTATCTTATACAATACAAAGTGGCCTAGCTATGAATATAATGCATTTTTGTTAAGTTGCCTATGTTAAAAGTGAACATTGTGATAGCTTCTTTATACTATGGCGTTGTATGGTTTATAGTTGATATGTTAATATATATCGATTCCAAGTTTGGCGACTTATGGAAACTATAATATTAACATGTTTGAATAATATGTAAATCGATCTTACAGCGTAAATGTGCAATATATAAACCTTAAGTTTTCTTAGAACAAACCTTATACTTATAGTGTAAATGAAAGGTCGTGATGCTAACTTATGAATAGTACTATACATCGTTGTTTGGTTTTGATATAGTACTAAACTATGGTTTAATGGCTTTATAACATGGTTGTAATAGTTGTAAGGCATTGTTAAAACCCCGAGGCCTTCGCTGTCACAAGACTTGAACTCTAATATGAATTAAATGTTTGTTTAGTCGAGGTTTTGGCTTAAATCTTTGTGTCATCTTCAGCATTGAATTCGACCCTGCTGTGATGTCAGATGTTGCAACGTTGGCATCTACGTGTTTAGCTTCCTTTGATAACCATGGTAAGGAAGGGTGATACACCACCGAGCTATAAGCTTAGCTACGGTGATATGGAAACCGAAAAGTTCTGAGTAATAAATGTAATTCAATGATCAATACTTGATCGTATATCTACCTTGGTACCTCCGTAGTTGCTGGCTTGATCTCGATTGTTGATCTCAATACCTCGATAGTGGAGATGTGTAAACCATAGCTAGACTTGCCTTAACGTAAATCTTGCCTTCATGTTTTCACTTTGTGGTTTTGGTTCTAGAGAAGAAGGCCGACAGGCCGCTGGTTTACAGGGCTCGACCCTGGGCGGTTGTGGATGGCAATGTGCTTCAAAAACTCAGTAATTTCTATTGTGAATTATCGTATAAGTGGTTCAGCGTTTGCCAAGAGTGTAATAATGAAATCCTGTAGCTTTCTTTCGGTGGAAAAAGTTAATAGGGAGGTTTTGATTTCGAGTTTGGTTATGATTTAGTTGCATGGCAACTTTACTGTGTTGGAGAAAGGATTTGGAAGCTGAATGCATTCCAATCGACTATCAATAAATGGGTAAGTTTTTTGTTTATCAAATCTGTAATGTATTCTTCGTTTGATTACAGTCAAGTGATAATATTTCTAACTCTTCATAGTTTTCTTTGGTAGGAAATGCCAAGGTTCTGTATTCCATGGTTTGGTTTGATGGCAATAGGATTCGGTGATCAAAGGATAGCATTGCAGCTAAAACAGTAAGCTCGGTAGACAACCCTCGTAGGTTCTTCTGGCAGAAGTCATGGCAAACAGTGTTTCGTCAAAAATGGAACTCATGGTTGTAAAACCCTAGGTCATTGTTTTAGTTTGTGCCGTCGATGTAATAGCTGGCAATTGCATAGGTTTTTGAGTTTACGGTTTCGATCTTGGAAACAATCCTTTGTTCCAAAAAATTGGGGTTTCAAACTCCGTTGAGATAATCAAATAACCGTTATCAATCCTGTGCTATGATAGTTAGTTTTTGTTTAAAAATGTGTTGGGGCTTGGCCTGTGAACGAAACTATATCTCGTCTTTACAAAATGTGGAGGTAATACTAAGTATATATGAAACGAAATGTGCAACTGTGTAGCTAAATTTATGAACACTGTGACAGTTTTATTTAAAGTGTGTGAAATTATGAAAAATGTATGATGAAGATTTAAAAATTGGGTTTCGAATAACACTGCTGCTATTGTTTCTTTAGCAACTGTGAGTTTTATAAAATGTTATACAAATCGGAAAAGAAAACGCATGTTACTATTGTTTGATTTTTAGCTAAGTGTTGAAACTATGTGACATGCTTCGACCAATGCCTCGTCTTTGATTGTGTTAAAAATTAAGTAATACAACAGTAATTCTGTCAGGGTTTAGGGTTATAGTTAAGTTTAGATTGGATGAAATGAGGATGACTAAAGATACGTTCGGCGTCAAGTGGAATTTGTGTGTACTGTTTGACTTTTGCTCCTACAGTCATACAAATTTCTTAACTTTGTATTGATATTTGAAATCAATGAGTTCGATCTACAGTGATGGTTTATGATGTGAAAATTTACTTAATTTGCATACTGTGAGTAAAAAAAGAAAATGACAGAGAGCTTAATCAATTTAGCTCAATCCTGTAACAGCATTTCAATTGTGTGTTTGTGATTTTGTTCATGTAAAAGAAAATATTGAACCCTAACTATATAATAAAAGAATTTATTTGCTTAACTACTCTGTGTGTACAATAATAGGAACATTAGTAATAACAGTAAACTTTTAAAGTATTTAAATGTAAAATTTCAAACCCTAATTAGTAATGTGATGCTTCTTATTTGTCTAATTGTTCTATATGTACAATAATGATATTGATAACAAACTATAGTTTTATTCTGTTGAAACTAAACATTGGGAAAACAAAAATGAAAAGAATCGAATAAAACTATTATTGTTGGTAGAATACAGTAAATATTACTAAATAATAACAGCAGATAATTTTAGCAGAATATAAAAATAGTACTTCCATCACCATGGCAGTTTTCCTAACCTATCTTATCTATCTTAATCTGTTTCTGTACTGGAGTATGATGTTGTTTCTTTTTGCATGGGGAAAAATACAGAAACAATTCTATTTCAATCACTTCACAATTATACAGAATCTTTAATTTATACAGGGAGCTGAAATTTACTTAGTAATTTAACAAAGAAAATTTAATACTCAGAAGAACTGTAATATGCAAATAAATAACAGAAAATAAAAATGAAATAGATAAGACCATAGAACCTGTAACTGATGATAGGGCCGACAAACACCCAAGGAGGCCTCTTCCTCCCAACCTGCTTCAGAAGAAACAACTCAACTGCTGACTTCTAATGAACCCCCGAGCCTGCTTACTGATCCAGTAAGTGGGTGGAATCTGTGTAGAAGCAAGGCATTCAAAAATACTTTCTCCACTCGGTATCAACCTCCTGAAACAAATGCCTTCTCCACTCAGCATCAAACTCCTGAACTCAATAAGAGTTTGGCAGACTCACAACATAATCAACAACAGCATATCCCCCCATCAAATCTCTTGGATGCAAACACAGCAAAACCCCAAGGTAAACTTCCTCATCAGGAAAAGTGATGAACCTCAGTTCAATATTTGATGGCTATTATATAGACTGCTTAGGTCTTTTAGTGGTCAGTTTGGAAAAAATGAGCCTCAAGCTCCAGTCCCATCTTTTAGGGTACTATGACCACATTTCAAGGGAGTTGTCCCATACCAACAGCTAGTTAGTTGCATCATGATGCTGCCACTTGTCCATTGCCTTCTACCCCAGATTCCATTCCACCTAGTGGATCAGTAACCACTCTTTCAACAGTCCTCTTAGGTGTTTGTCTCCTATTTTATTTATTAAGTAATATATATTGTGCAAATTACAGCCATCGTTGGATACCTGTCCAATACAAACTTTACAATAAAAAGTTATCATAATGTTTCTAAACATAAAATGTTTTCCAGCTTAAAGGGTATGTTACAAACACCCCCTCTTAAGCTCAACATTGTCCTCGATGTTGCTTATTCATCATTAAGTTCCTCATGGAACAGAACTAGATATGTTGCCCGCATATCACTTTCCAGTTGCCAAGTAGCTTCATCAAGGCTAAGGTGCTTCCATTGCACCTTTACCTGCCCTATGGTGCGATTCCGAAGCATAATTTCCCTCCAGTCTAGAGTACAGTCCGGTTCCACCTGAAAATATCCTTCGGGTTCCATCTATATGTCATTCCAATTCAACACATGAGTAGCATCGTGCACATACTTCTTCAAAATAGAAACATGAAAAACATTATGGATTTTTAAATTGTATGGAAATGCCAATTGATATGCAACAGCTCCTATCCTTGATAGGATTTCAAAAGGTCCACAATACCTCGGTTCTAATTTAGCACAGCTCCCAAGCTTCAAAGAACTTTTCTTGGGCTTTACCTTTATGAAAACATGGTCTCCTACCTGAAATTCTCTTTCTGTGTGTTTCAAATCAGCATAGTTTTTCTGTCGATCTTGAGCAACTTTTAAGTTACCTTGAACCTGTTTCATAGTTAACTCCATTTCTTTCAATAGATTTGGTCCTAACATCAATCTATCTACAGGATTATCCCATGAAATTAGAGTACAACACTTTCTTCCATACAAAAGTTCAAATGGACTTAACTTAGCAGATGCTTGATAATTATTGTTGTAGGCAAATTCTGCTAAGTGCAAGTAATCCTCCCATTTAGATGGATGATCTTTAACATATAATCTTAGCATATTTTCCAAAATCTAATTTACTCTTTCTATTTGACCATCATTTTGTGGATGGAAAGAAGTGTTGAAATTTAGGTTAGTATTTAATCCTTTAAACAGTGTTGTCCAAAAGTTACCAGTAAACTTAGAGTCTCGGTCTGAAATAATTACCTTTGGAAATCTATGCAAGCGAAAAATTTGCTTCATGAAAATATATGCAATGTTAGAAGCCTTGAAAGTAGTTTTAACAGGAATAAAATGAGCAGCTTTGCTAAGTTTATCAATAACAACCATAATTGAGTCATTCTACTTCTGATTTTTAGGCAAACTTGTAATAAAGTCAATGCTTATGATCTCCCACTTCCATTTTGTAAATGGTAAGGGCTGCAATAACCCAACTAGATGTTGATGTTCAGCTTTAATAGTCTGACAGTCAAAGCATCTAGCTATATATTCAACAACTTCACTCTTCATGTTAGGCCAAAAGTACTCCTTTCTTAACATAGTTATCATTTTCTGATAACCACGATGTCCTGAATAAGGACTCTTGTGAATTTCATCTAAAATCAACAACTTAACTTTCGAAAAATTAGGCACATAAATTCTGTTTTTGTAAGTTAAGAAGCCTTTTTCATTAATATTGTAATCTGTTATAACATTTTCAGATGAATTTTCAGCCACTTTATCATGTATTTTTTGGTAATTTTCGTCTTGCTTAATTCCTTCTTTGATCTGATTTTCTAGATCAGTTTTAAAAGTACTGATTGCTGCCACAAAACTTAATCAAGCATTTCTGCTCAGTGCATCAGCAACCTTATTTTCCTTTCCATTAATGTGATGGATCTCAAAATCGTATTCGCTAAGGAAAGCTAACTACCTAGCTTGCCTTGCGTTCAGATTTGTTTGATCCAAAAGATACTTTAACCCCTTATTATCAGTCATTAAAATAAATTTTCTTCCGATCAAGTGATGGCGCCACATTTTTAAAGCATGTATCATGGCTGTCAACTCAAGATCATACGTCACATAATTATTTTCATGTATTTTTAACTTCCTTGACTCAAAAGCAATTGCATGACCCTCTTGACTTAAGACCCCTCCAAGTCCTTCGTTGCATGCATCAGTGCATACAATGAAATCCTTATTAGGATTTGCAATTTTTAAGATGGGTGCAGTAGTTAACAATTCTTTTAACTTATTAAAGCTGTCTTGACACTTTTGATCCCATATGAATTTCTTCCCTTTCTTCTGTAAAGAAGTGATGGGGTTAGCAATTATAGAGAACCCTTCAATAAACTTTCTATAATAACCCATTCTTCCCATGAATGACCATACATCTGTTACATCTTTAGGGACAAGCCATTTATTTATTGCTTTTATCTTATCAGGATCAACAGAAATACCATCCTTTGAAATAATTTGACCCAAATACTGAATTTTATCTTTATAGAAATCACACTTACTGAACTTAGCGTAAAGTCGGTGATCTCTAAGTACTTGTAAAATTATTTTTAGATGTTCATCATGCTCTTCTTTAGTCTTTGATTAAACCAGGATATCATCAATGAATACCACTACAAACTTATCCAAATATTTATGCAGAACGTTGTTCATTAAACACATGAACATTGCAGGTGCATTAGTTAGCCCAAAAGGCATAACTATGAACTCGTAGTGTCCATAACGCGTTCTGAATGCAATTTTGAATATGTCCTCGTCTTTTATCTGGACTTGATGATAACTCGACCTTAGATCAATTTTAGTGAATATCTCTGCTCCGCATACTTGATCAAATAGATCATCTATGCGGGGTAAGGGATGCCGGTTCTTAATTGTCATTTTATTAAGATGATGGTAGTCAATGCACAAACGCATAGTACCGTCCTTCTTTTTAACAAATATTACTAGTGCTCCCAAAGGGGACACACTGGGCCGTATGTAGTTTTTATCTATTAATTCTTTCAGCTGAGACTTTAACTCATTTAACTCTTGAACATTCATCCTATAGGGGGCCTTTGAGTTTGGTACTGCACCAGGTACTAACTCAATGGTGAAGTCAAGTTCTCTTTTCGGAGGTAATCCTAGAATTTCTTCCAGGAATACATCAGAAAATTCCCTAAGGATGGGAATATCCGCTAGTTTTAACTTGTCTTCTTTAGATGTACATTAATCATTAACAACATTAACAACAAATAGTTTACAACCTTTTCTGGTAGCTCTCTTTACTTGTAAGGAAGAAATCTGCCTTATTGAAATCTGTCTATGAATTCCTTTCACTGTTTCTGAATTACCTTCATTATTTATACAAGTAAAAGATTTATCATAACAATTCAATATAACTCTATGCTGTTTAAGCCAATCCATGCCAATTAACAGATCATATGAACCTAAGGGTAAAACATTCAGATTAACTTGCATTTTCAGCTCATTTAAAAATACTTCACAATTCTAAAAAAAATCTGTAACCTTTCTTTTAGTTCCTTTTGCAAGCTGAACTAACCATGCATTATCGAATTTTTTGGTTTCTAGCTTGCAACGGTTTACTAAAGTAGGTGAAATATAACTTAAATTTGCATCAAAATCTATCAAAATAGAAATAGACTCGTTTTGTATCATACCTTCAATTTCGACCATGGATGTTTGATGGTCCGCTTGACGGTTCTCCAATGCTACATTTATCATGGGCATTTCTCTTGCGATATCTCCAACTGTAGGTTCTGCTTGCATAGTATGTATGTTGTTGGTTGTCCTCTTGTTGCGTGGGAAATCTGCTCTCTTGTGTGGTCCGCTACATTCATAGCACTTTATGGGTCCCTTCTGCTCAGTGTACCTGTTGTTATTGTTGTTGTGACGTCCCCCCCAATAATGAAAGGACATTATGTTTGGTTTTTAAATATATATATATATATATATATATATATATATATATATATTATTTTATCATTGTGAAATTTATTTCAATAAGGGGGCTAGATGAGAAATCGACTGAATAAGTCCTAGGAGGACTGTTGTAAGAAAACAAATTTTATTTATTATTTTAATATAAGGATGAGCAGGAACAACCAAGTTAAATGAGGAGATCATGCATGGAAAAGTGTGGGACAAGTCAGAGTTAGCCTTTGGGAAACCAGAACAGGTGTCAGAAGTGTATTTAAGACACTAGACACACCCTGAAAATCAGGGATTTACTTAGTTACGAAAATTCCATGAGGAATTGGCTGCTAATGGTAAGACCTAGGCAAAAACTATAAAGAGATGGCATATGTGAGAGGCAGGGCTGCTGAGTATGATGAAGAGAATTATACTTGCTGCGTGAGCACTTTGTGTTAGGAAAGGGATTCTGGGAAACGTGACTGAGTTTTGAGGTTAATTGTCCACACTTTTCATGCATGCATCTGGCTCGGGGGTGATTATAGACAGACTTGGTGTTTGTGCCTAATCTACGGTTGGGTGGAACGTGGCTGTCCTGACTTCATTCAGGTTACAAGTTCTAGGTTTTTCTAATTACAGACTCTAAGCATTTTTCTGTTATTTTATTCTGTCCAAATTATTTAAAATAAGATTTTGTGCATAAGGGAAAGCTGTTAGTTACATTGTTATCAAATAATGCTTGATCTGCTAAAAGAATAGATATTTAGTACACTTCCGTGGGAGAGTTCATTCTTGTTATTCTAACCTGAGTTATTCATTGGCATAAACCAAGTTACTTTAAATCTGGTAATTCAAATCTGCATCTATACTAGGAAAATAGCGATAAAATGGGATGGATTATGTTCATAATTTACCTTTCAGGTTTGAGTTACATAAGTATTGATTTTCATTATTTATAAGTTGGATCTAGTGGTAGCTAATCTTCAACCTATATTTGACGGTCTAAATCCTGTGAAAAAAAAAAAAACGGAATCATCGAATTCTGTATAAACCCTCTGTGTAAGAACCATTCCATGTTTTCTTTTTATATATCATTATTGTATATTTATATGATAGCTTCGACACAGTTATGATATGGAAGTATTCTAGAACTAAAATATTTATAATTCCTCATCGTATAGTATTTCTGAGATTCAATGGACTCTCAGTTAATTTTTTGAAGAACTCCTACAAAAGAAGAATACTACAAAAGAAGAATAGAAATCTCTATGCTAATCCACAACACAAAGACAATACCTTTTTTGAAATAGACAGAACTTTCATCTTCATCAATGAGCAAATTGGAACAGCAACGCAGGGTTACATGAATGAATAACTCATAGCAACAGTGCAGGGTTTCATGAATGAATAACTCATAGCAGCAGTGCAGGGTTTCATGAATGAATAACCCATAGCAGCAATGCAGGGATGTATGAACTGGGGATCAAATACTTTCAAATCTTTCCAGAAGGGGTATGTCTCCGATCTTGAAACCCTGGCTACCCTCTAATAAGGAAATACCAAAATTGGAATAGCAATGATTCCTCCAGGATTTTGAACTTAACCCTCTCATAATAGACTATAAAGATATCAAGCAGTTTAATGTAAAAAAAAACACACCAACTAGGATTTTCCTTACTACACACTATAAGTAAAGACCAAAGGAAAGTCGACAGATCTCATGACCTCATGCATGTAGCAATCTACAGGCTCCAAAGAAAAATTCAAGAAGAAAATCGACAGAGTTCCTACTTTACACACACAGTAATATACAGCAATTTATATCACATATGAAATGCGATTTCTAAGAATCATCTCTGCCACCTAAACAAGAAGGAAACGAAAAACTAAATCATACAAAACCACACTCATATTTAGGACGAAAATTTAAGCATACAAAACCACACTCATATTTATAACCTAGAGGTCGTGGAACCCATGGAGCTTAATTCTCATTCGCTTACAGTATTCTCGGAACAAAACAATCTGTGTTCTTGAAATTCTAGAAATAGATAATTATAATTTAATAAAGTTCATAAAGACACAGAAAAACGAGAGCCCTTGAATCTAGAATATAGACAGTCCAAGATGCCTTTCTTTAAGGCCTAGATTCTCATGAAGGAAGTATTATAAAACTAGTTATTACAACGGGTTCGTGACAGTAAAACCTTAGGCCAAATCGAACCGGTGAAGCGTCGAAAACCTAGCCACGATATGAAACTAAATCTCCCTTTTTGTCGTTGGTGAAGGGTCTTTCCCAAGTTGTTTTTCCTGTCACTGTATGAAGGTGGAAAGAGCAATGCAACTTACCAGGAAGGGAAGACTCCCTCTAAACCTGTGCCATTCCAAGCTGGGAGTACCTACCATCCCCAACAGACAATACGTTCATCCCCAACGATGTTGGACCACTTCAACAAAAATGAAGAATTCTGAACTACGGCATTTCAAAGTTACCTCAGGGGCATCGAAGTGTAACGGCTGCTTCCTTGAGGTTTAAAGAAAACTCTTCCTGGAGTACCCACGATGGCAAGGAGTCATCTCTTACAGACCGCAGAAGAAACACAGTAAATCTATCAGACTTGAAGTATAACCTTATCGCCATTTAGAGGTCAAAACAATAGAGCCTTAACTCGAATGCCAAAAAGTAAATAATCAAACCTGGAGAAGAATGAACATATCTTTGAGAAGGTTGTTTCATTCCAAGAACCAAGAAAACCAAACACGGTCATTCCGAGGTGCAGGTGGCACCTTCGCCTTCAACCACCATTAATGGAGTCACATGGCCAGCCTTCTAGAACCTTGCCGGAAGGTATGGAAAAACAAACCCTGTACGGTGCAACTTGCTGAGGTGCAGGTGGCACTTTCTCCTTCAATCACCATTTATGGAGTCACATGGCCAGCCTTATAGAACTTTGCTAGTAGGAATGGAAAATACATCCAGTACATTGCAACTTAAATGTTAAAAGAACCCCCTGCATAATACAAGTAAACGAAAGGTTATAATCTAGAGTTTCAAACATCATAAATTGTAAACGAATCATGTATTATTGTATTACGAATACCTTTGTAAGATAGGGAATGGTTTGATCGAAAACCCCATTGTTGGTCCATGTGATCAAGTATTGGGAAAGACTTACATTATGTAGTTAAAAACCAATCCAATCACTTTATTGATTTTGGTAATTAATTTTGTAAACACCTTGTGGTGAGCCTTGTTTATACTTTAAGCATTGGACAACTTCTTTTAGTGCAATAGAATGTCTTAATTCAAAAAAATGTTAATGATAATCAAAGTAACCTTGGAAATTATGTCTTATTTCATTGTTAAAAATGATATTGTATTTTTGGCGATTTCGCTAATACAAAAGGGTTTGCAAGTAGTCCATATCAAAATGATTATGGTTGTGTGCAATATTTCTAATGCATATCTTGATTACAGAACCGAAGGTCGCTAACCATGCTATAAGTAAACATCAAAAGTGGTTAATTTAATAATTTATTTTTACCTACGTCATGAGGAAACGTTGATAGTGTGAGTGTACCTGCATATCAACATACGGAGTGGGGTTAGCCGTAGCTAAGTAAGTGGCATGTCAACCATACTACTCTTCTAACAAGTAGGAAAAATACAAGGGTAAGAAGATAAGTAAGATCAGCATAAGAATGTATTATTTATTTAAGTGTTTGTTAACATAGATCCAATTACTGTTCATTTACAGGAAAGAGAAACGAAAATAATTTTTTTTTTTTATGGAGATATTACAGTTGTTATTATTATTGCTGTGATTATTTGGTTCATTCCTTGCAGCAGTAGTGTTCTGAGATGTATTATTCCGATAATTATTAGGAAAATTTCCATTATTAAAGTTTTTCTTAAAACCTCCAGCATTCTGATTAAAGTTCTTTTTATAGTCATACTGATTAGTTTTACTGTTCTTCCAGCCAGTTGTTCCTTCTCTTTTTCTATTTTGGTCGAAACAAAAATTTGCCTTTCTCATGGCTTCTTCCAAAGTGGAAGGATTATCATACTCAATACTATCTTTTATATTAAACGGTAAACAACTGAGAAACCTTTGCACTTTAGGCTTTTCCTCAACCATGTAGGGCACGTACCTCAGCAAGCTAAGGAATTTGCTGCACAGTTCTTTCATGTTCATTTTACACAACTTTAAGTCGTAAAACTCCTTCGATTTATCCTCAAAATACTTTTCAGACAAGAAATTCTTTTTAAACATACTTTTAAACATAGTCCAAGTTACTTATTTTTCTTTTATGCTCTTGATTCTTTTAAGATCCTGCCACCAGATATCTACCTTTCCAGTCAGATTGTAAATAGCCATCTTGGATTTCAGTTGAGAAGAGTAGTCATAAATATTAAAGTACTTTTTCATCCCTGACAGCCAAGCTTCTGCTGTCTCACCCTTCTCACTTTCGCCATTAAAAGTAGGTGGCTTAATGTTTTTAAATTCACTAGTAATCTATTCATGATGCTTATGTTTTCTCTTTTTAGAGCAGCACTCACTGTTACTACTGTCATAATTTACATCATCATTACCTGAATCAAACTTAGAAGATGAGTAACTGTTCCTTTTATCGTTTCTTGTTTTCTTATGCTTATGTTGGTGGAACATGATTTCAGAATCAACTCTAAATTCTGATTTTCTGCCTCTTTCATCACTGGGACAGTTTCCTTTTAAATTCTGATGTAACTCTTCCTATGCTTTTAAGATCCGTTCAATTTCTTCTTTAACAACTTTTAACTCAGACTTTAAATTCTGCACAGTGCGTAAAATTTCAGAAGACTGGTTGTTTAACTCAATGTAAATTCCTTCAATGTTATTATGATTAATTTGTTCATTACGAGGAGATCTATCCTCTGCTGATTCCTTTGGTATTTCCATACCTGCAATTAAAAGTAAATCTCTTCCGTGCAAAAATAAAATTAAAATTCAAAAGTTAGTAACATAAACTTTTTGATTTATTTTTCTGTTTGTGCGCATGAGCCTCATTCAGGCCAAGAGTTTGAACTTGCGCTCTGATACCACATGTAACATCCCAAAAATCGCAAAATAATTTTTTTTTATGTAGCCAAGTTTATAAGATAAATGCTAACTGCGGAATGATAATAATTAGCTAACAATGATAACTACCTCATACAATTGCCTTAATTGTTTTAATCACGAATATGTACTTGGTTATAAGTAGGATGCAACAGAACAATGGTTGTTTTGTTAAGTGTAAGGATCTATTAACAATACTGATGAAGTTCTTTGCATGTTTTCTGAGGGGGTTCCTATCGGGTGCCCTTGGGTTTTCTTAGCTTTGAAAGCTAAAGCATTTGATTCTTCTTTCGCAGATCTATAGGTAAAGATTATAGAATAATTCCAATTTAAGATGATTATAAAATCTGCCGTGCATGAAGATGTCGATGGTATGTATCTTCAGTTTAACTTCGTCACTTGTAACGTCTTTTATGGTTATGATTGCACGTGTCGTCAACCATGTTTAAGCACTAGACTTCTTATAACTATCAGTGAGATCAGTGGTAATAGCCTAGTTTATTGTCTGAATTTGTAACATGTTTGGTTTTTGTGAAAGATATTGTCATCCCTATAATTAATGACTCTTCTGGAACTGACGGCTATAAACGATAAGTCTTGGAATACTAAAGATAATGTTTGTATTGCGTCCATATGTGAATCGAGATGCGATTGAGCTTCTAACCGACGACATTATAGGGTTAATGTCCCACCCTAACTTTCAATTCTAGTGTGAAAGTTTTGATTTTACTTACAACATTCTTATGTAGGTGACCTAGCTTAAATGTAACATGGCCTTATCTTATACAATACAAAGTGGCCTAGCTATGAATATAATTCATTTTTGTTAAGTTGCCTATGTTAAAAGTGAACCTTGTGATAACTTCTTTTCACTATGGCATTGCATGGTTTATAGTTGATATGTTAATATATATCGATTCAAAGTTTGGTGACTTATGGAAACTATAATATTAACATGTTTGAATAATATGTAAATGGATCTTATAGCGTTAATGTGCAATATATAAAGGTTAAGTGTTCTTAGAACAAACCTTATACTTATAGTGTAAATGAAAGGTCATGATGCTACCTTATGAACAGTACTATACATCGTTGTTTGGTTTTGATATAGTACTAACCTATGGTTTAATGGCTTTATAACATGGTTCTAATAGTTGTAAGGCATTGTTAAAACCTCGAGGCCTTCGCTGTCACAAGACTTGCACTCTAATATGAATTAAATGTTTGTTCAGTCGAGGTTCTGGCTTAAATCTTCGTGTGATCTTCAGCATTGAATTCGACCCTGCTGTGATGTCAGATGTTGCAATGTTGGCATCTACGTGTTTAGCTTCCTGTGATAACCATGGTAAGGAAGGGTGATACACCACCGAGCTGTAAGCTTAGCTATGGTGATATGGAAACCGAAAAGTTCTGAGTAATAAATGTAATTCAATGATCAATACTTGATCGTATATCTGCCTTGGTACCTCCATAGTTGCTGGCTTGATCTTGACCATTGATCTCAATACCTCGATAGTGGAGATGTGTAAACCCTAGCTAGACTTGTCTTAACATAAATCTTGCCTTCATGTTTTCACTTTGTGGTTTTGGTTCTGGAGAAGAAGGCCGACAGGCCGCTGGTTTACAGGGCTCGACCCTGGGCGGTTGTGGATGGCAATGTGCTTCAAAAACTCAGTAATTTCTATTGTGAATTATCTTATAAGTGCTTAAGCGTTTGCTGAGAGTGTAATAATGAAATCCTGTAACTTTCTTTCGGTGGAAAAAGTTAATAGGAAGGTTTTGATTTCGAGTTTGGTTATAATTTAGTTGTGTGGCAACTTTACTGTGATGGAGAAAGGATTTGGAAGTTGAATGCATTCCAATCGACTGTCAATAAATGGGTAAGTTTTATGTTTATCAAATCTGTAATGTATTCTTCGTTTGATTACAGTCAAGTGATAATATTGCTAACTCTTCATAGTTTTCTTTGGCAGGAAATGCCAAGGCTCTATACTCCATGCTCTGGTTTGATGGCAATAGGATTCGGTGATCAAAGGATAGCATTGCAGCTAAAATGGTAAGCCCGGTGGAAAACCCTCGTAGGTTCTTCTGGCAGAAGTCATGGCAAACAGTGTTTCGTCAAAACTGGAACTCATGGTTGTAAAACCCTGGGTCCTTGTTTTAGTTTGTGTCGTCGATGTAATAGCTGGCAATTGCATAGGTTTTTGAGTTTAGGGTTTCGATCTTGGCAACGATCCTTTGTTCCAAAAATTGGGGTTTCAAACCCTATTGAGATAATCGAATAACCGTTATCAATCCTGTGCTATGATAGTTGGTTTTTGTTTAAAAATGTGTTGGGGCTTGGCCCGTGAACGAAACTATATCTCGTCTTTACAAAATGTGGAGGTAATACTAAGTATTTACAAAATGTGCAACTGTGTAGCTAAATTTATGAACACCGTGACAGTTTTATTTAAAGTGCATGAAGTTATGAAAAATGTATGATGAATATTTAAAAACTGGGTTTCGAATAACACTGCTGCTATTGTTTCTTTAGGAACTGTGAGTTTTATAAAATGTTATACAAATCGGAAAAGAAAATGCATGTTACTATCGTTTGATTTTTAGCTAAGTGTTGAAACTATGTGACATGCTTTGGCCAATGCCTCGTCTTTGATTGTCTTAAAGATTAAGTAATACAGCTGTAAGTCTGTCTGGGTTTAGGGTTATAGTTAAGTTTAGATTGGATGAAACAAGGATGACTAAAGATACGTTCGGTATCAAGTGGAATTTGTGTACTATTTGACTTTTGCTTGTACGATCATAAAAATGTCTTAACTTTGTATTGATATTTGAAATCAATGAGTTCGATCTACAGTGATGATTTATGATGTGAAAATTTACTAAATTTGTACACTGTGAGTAAAACAAGAAAATGACAAAGAGCTTAATCAATTTAGCTCGATCCTGTAATATCATTTCAATTGTGTGTTTGTGATTTTGTTCATGTAAAAGAAAACATTAAACCCTAACTATATAATAAAAGAATTTATTTGCTTAACTACTATGTGTGTACAATAATAGGAACATTAGTAATAATAGTAAACTTTGAAAGTATTTAAATGTAAAATTTCAAACCCTAATTAGTAATGTGATGCTTCTTATTTGTCTAAGTGTCCTATATGTACAATAATGATATTAACAACAAACTATAGTTTTATTTTGTTCAAACTAAACATTGGGAAAACAAAAATGAAAAGAATGGAATAAAACTATTGTTGTGAGTAAAATATAGTAAATATTACTAAATAATAACAGCAGATAATTTTAGCAGAATATAAAAATAGTACTTCCATCACCATGGCAGTTTGCCTAACCTATCTTATCTATCTTAATCTGTTTCTGTAGTGGAGTACGATGCTGTTTCTTTTTGCATGGGGAAAAATACAGAAACAATTCTATTTCAATCACTTCACAATTATACAGAATCTTTAATTTATATAGGGAACTGAAATTTACTTAGTAATTTAACAAAGAAAATTTAATAATCAGAAGAACTGTAATATGCAAATAAATAACATAAAATAAAAATGAAATAGATAAGACCATAGAACCTGTAACTGATGATATGGCCGACAAACACCCAAGGAGGCCTGTTCCTCCCAACCTGCTTCAGAAGAAACAACTCAACTGCTGACTTCTAATGAACCCCCGAGCCTGCTTATTGATCCAGTAAGTGAGTGGAATCTATGTAGAAGCAACGCACTCAAAAATACCTTCTCCACTCGGTATCAACCTCCTGAAACAAATGCCTTCTCCACTCAACATCAAAGTCCTGAACTCAATAAGAGTTTGGCAGACTCACGACATGATCAACAACAGCATATCCCTTCATCAAATCTCTTGGATGCAAACACAACAAAACCCTAAGGTAAATTTTCTCATCAGGAAAAGTGATGAACCTCAGTTCAATATTTGATGGCTATTATATAGATTGCCTAGGTCTTTTAGTGGTCAGTTTGGAATAAATGAGCTTCAAGCTCCAGTCCCATCTTTTAGAGCACTATGACCACATTTCAAGGGAGTTGTCCCATACCAACAACTAGTTAGTTGCATCATGATGCTGCCACTTGTCCATTGGCTTATACCCCAGATTCCATTCCACCTAGTGGATCAGTAACCACTCTTTCAACAGTCCTCTTAGATGTTTGTCTCCTATTTTATTTATTAAGTAATAATATATTGTGCAAATTACAGTCATCCTTGAACACCTATCCAATACAAACTTTACAATAAAAGTTATCATAATGTTTCTAAACATAAAATGTTTTCCAACTTAAAAGGTATGTTACACTCAACAAGCAAGGCACATTGGAGGGCACAGGCAACTAATAGCAAGACTTATTGAGAGGCTTTGGGAAGTAGCGTAGACTATCAAAGAAGAACCGTCGGCGTTTTCAGTTACATTCCCTATTTCTGCTGTCTCACCGATGTCTATGTAATTAGCATCACTAACCCATTTTATATTGTCTGCAGTGTAATTGCTTTTTCCTCCGCCATTAATACTCAGAAATCCTGCACACCCCGAGAGATTAATTAATAAAACAATATTTTGTGAACCAAATATTGAAAAAAATCGATGACTGTTATAAAACCATCTATCAAATGAAGATTCTAAAACAGTAGACAAAACAGAAACACTCTGCAACAATAGACTCATGAGGCGTTTCTTGAACTAAGAAAGGTTCCATCATATACCTGATTGTTGAGCAGTAATAAGAGCGAATAAACTCAAAAGCACGCCCACTCGCGGTATCATACAGCCCCATTTGCCATAGAGAATTTTGGCCATGGCTGCCCCAATATCGAAAAAGTGCTTCGTAGTTCCAGGAAAAGCTGAAACCGTTATTGCTGAGCCTTTTAGTCTTCCTATTCTTTTCTGTGACCCGTTTGTAGAGTGCAAGTATATATTAAGAACAAAAAAATTCAATTTGTTTCTATGAGTTGTGACCTGTCTCTTGAATTTGTATGTGATCTATAAAATTGGATGCATCAGATAGAGCATCCTAGAAGTGATTTGCTCCTTGCGCTCCTTCCTCTGTGATTTATGTTTAGTATGACTCCTTCAACATATTTTTTAACTTATTTCTTGTTTCGTTAATTTTTCATATTTTAATTTTCCATTGTGTCATGATTTTGATAAAATTTTAATTTAAAAAAATGGCGTATGGGCAAGTGCTTCCAAATGTCAATGGCACTCCATGGAGACAAGATTATTTTTTTATTATCTAATAATTTCAATATTTTTATAAAAATCTTTATATATCATAATTTTAAATGAATTAAACATTTTAACTTTAATTGAATTCAACTTCTTCAAATACCCTATAATACTAAAATGTATCTAACTTCAAATACCCCATAACACCTAGATGAAAAAGCAGTTTCCAAACTATGCCTTAATAAACTTAATTATTATATATGGTTTGAATGCCTTAATAAACTTAATTATTATATATGGTTTGAATGATGGGAAGAAATAACTATTACTCTCTTTGATTTTTAATTATGAGAAAAAAATAAACATACTATGATATTGAACTTGACTTTTTTACTATTATATTGATCTGACTTTTAATTCTAAGAGATATAGTTTTATATTAATTTTGAATTTTGGAGAAAAATAAATATTTCTAATAAGATATGCATTTTTATTTTATTTTTTATTTATATTTTATTTTAATAAATAAATACAAAAAAATCAATTGAGCTTGACTTTTTTACTATTATATTGATCTTGACTTTTAATTCTAAGAGATATGGTTTTATATTAATTTTGAATTTTGGAAAAAAATAAATACTTTTAATAAGATATGTATTATTATTTTATTTTTTATTTATATTTTATTTTTATGAGATAAATACAAAAAATCAATTTTTATATGATTCTTTCTAAATATTTTGAATGACTGTTTTTGTATAACCATGCTTCTAAATGGTGAGTATTCTTTTCCAACTTATTTTTTACACGATCATCATTTTCAAGTTCTTAATTTTTTTTTAACCAAAAACAAAAAAAAAGTATTATTGTTATGTATATATATAAATCAAATAGTATAACGAAGAGTAAAAAAAGAACATAACCATTAGATTCCATCTTGAAATCAATATATTCCTCCCAAAACAAAATTCAAAATTCCTTCCTCAATATCCATAACCAACTTAAAAAGTTTATCCACCAATATGTTGTTCTCTCCATAGATATAATGCAATGATAAGATGTGCTTTTATTATTATTATGTTAGTAATTCTTAGTAAACAACAATTAAAAAGTCAACCCTTTCGGGATGTGCTGCTTCAATTCCTACAAAGTCGGGAACAATTAAAAACTATCGTGAATTTGGATGTCTTGGTATGCCTCCAATGGTTCATTCAAAGTCTTCCCAAATGGTTACCTTTAAAATTTTAATAAAATATTTAAATTCAAATTTCCACATGATCCGTGTGAATTGAAATATTGTCTTATATGTTTAAATTTTCAAAATTTAAATTTATATTATTTGGTCAATTGGATGTAATTTGAATGTTTAGGAAGGAATCAAGGAAAGCTTGAAATACAATCATTACAATAGGGCTCAACAGGAGCATCATGTCACTTACAAGAATTGAACCTGGGTGGGGAGGGCAACATCCCTTCCTCCCAATCACCCAAGCTACAACCAATGAACAGGAATGAACTCATTCTTGCAAACAACATATTAAACTCTTAACTGAACATTGTTATATTGAACTTGAGTTAAGAAGAAAAAACATTTATTAGAAGAAAAAAAAAGATTTTGGCTACATAAAATTTATTATATGATAATTTTTAGAAAAATAATTATTTATTTGAAATTGTTGTTCTTGTTACATTGTAAACTTAAACGTAGATTAAAATTAAAATGATGAATTTTCTTGTTGCAAACTAAAGAAGTGAAATTTTGAGGTAGGTAATGATAAGGAAAAACCTAGGTGAAAGGATTTTTAATTTTTTAATAATGATTTTTTTTTTAAATGGGATTCAGTTTAAAAAAAAAATAGTTCCTATGCAATGACCCTTACAAAGTAATTGTCCAAATATTTTTCACACAAAGTGTTGACCATCTTTTCACCACAATTTTTTAATATGGAAATTTACTAATATGTGAGAATTCTAAAACATCTACACCCATCATAAAAACATGTTCTAAGAGGATTCAAAATTCATAACCTTAACCATAATTCTAGCTACCAATATCCTAGCAAAAAGAGGGAAAAAAATTCACTTCATTCCAAAGTCACCAATGTTTGATACTATGAAGTCTGTGTAAGGGGTGTTCCCCGATAAGAGAGAGAAGCCACATGTAGAGGATGGTAGCAAATAATAATTTTTCTTATGTATATTCATAGTGAGTTTGAACTGCTATGTATTTTATATGATAATCTTCATTACAAAAAAAAGAAATTATTCTATATGGTAATCTTCGTTAACAAAAAAGATAGAAAACACAGTTTCTCATTTAGAATTGGTTTTTCCTTAATAGTTTTATTTGTTTTATTTGTTTGAATGTGTTTTATTTTTATTAAAGCATTAAATCTATAAAAAATAGTAATTGGCATAAAAGACTCATTGATGAAGGAGAAAGAAAATTCAATGCGAAGTTGGAATCCCAATTAATCAATAGTTATAAAAATAATATATTACTCTTGATTTCTCTTGAGAAAACATAGACCCCTTTTTTTTAAGAAACCAAATCTCACGAGAATCTAAAATATCATAAGAATTAAGGAAAACGAAGGAAGAATTGAATCTTAAAAAAGGAACCAGAAAAACCATCTTCTCATCACCTATTTAAAATGGAAACAAAGGTCAAGATCATCCTTATGAAGGTGAGCTAGAAATAAACTTAAATTTAATGAGTGGCTGTAATAATTAAAATTCTAATTTAGTGTGCAGAATATGAGGTGAACATAAAATAGAGGTTGAAATTTTGCCTCATTTACTATTGATACAAGGAAAGTGAACCAACTCTTCAAGGTTAATTAAGCAAGAATTATTTTAATGAGGTAGAAAAGTTAATGTTGGAAATGTAAAGAAAAAATCCAAAATTTGTTGTTATAGGTGTTGACTCTCAGTAGGACAAAGAGGAAAGATATATGACAAGTTTACAAAAGATGAAAAAAAGCATGTCTTGAAAGATCTTACTGAAACAACTCTAAATCCTGAAAGATGAGTGATTCAATTTCAAATATATATATATATATATATATATATATATATATATATATATATATAAACTAGGTCTACCATTGTAATAGATAAATCAATAACACAACAAGATAAAGATGCCTCAAGGAAGATGATACCTTCCTTTCATTAGCTATAATAAAACTTCCCTTCAAAATTTAATGTTAAAATGTCCAAGGTATGAATGAAACTTGAGGTTGTAGTGTTGAAATGTCAAGGTATGAATCAAACTAAGTAAAGATACCCTATGATAAATCAACAAACCATTAGACTTCTACCTCTCCTTTCAGGATTTATGATTGTGTATTAAATTTGGATGCAAACTATAAAACCAAATACGTCATAAGGATTTGTGATTGTGTATTAAATTTGTATGTTAACTTTAAAACCAAATACATCATAAGAGCATCTTAGAAATGGTGTCTAAAACTATTCCCGCTATCCTCCATGTGTGTGGTTTGTGTCTTAGAGTCTGCAATACGCTATCAATTCGAATACGTTATTAATGACGTATTACAGACTCAAGTACTTCGAAATGCCCATTATGACTCTTTCAACATCATTTTAAACATATAAACATCAAGTCGAATAGGTCATTGCTGGCGTATTAGAAAGGCAAGTATTTCCAAATGCCCACTATGACTCTAACATTATTTTCAACATATTTTTTATATGGTTAATTTTCCAAGATGCCATTATTTAAATTAAAAAATTGTAAAGCAATGGGAAGACCAAAAAAATTTAAATAAAATATTATGACGTATTGGCACTTGGTTCCATAGGGCAATTGTCACTCCTTCATGATAGTGAATTTTTTTGTCATATAATGATTCTAATATTTTTTAAATTATTAAAAAATCAATCATTGCATATATCATTGAATGGCCACAACCACTTCTTTAAGATCCTCAAATTTTAATTAATTTTTTACTATAGATGTTCTGATATAAGGATACTTCCACATGATGGGTATGACTTATTATGTCCCCACCATATAGTTTTAGTCTGGGACATTACTTTAGTAGTGGTTGACAAACTTTTATAGCAAATTATAGTTTGAGTATAGGAAAAAAATCTTATTTAATTTTTTTTTTAAATAATAATTTTTTGGTCTGTAATTGATTGTTTGAGGTTAATGTCTTTCTCGTTATGTATTGTCTACCATGTGGTGGTGGAAAATGTCAGCCTCTTTAAATGCATTTCCAAAACCAAACAGAATTTGCGCTAGCATTTCCAATTTATGCGGCTCTCAGATTTATTTTTAGCCCCGATCCGCGAGTCGAGAAGCTTTTAGGTCTGACATCCCAACTAACCTAACTAAAATTTGGATTTAGTCACCCGCCGACATTGACGAGCAACTCGATAATGGCCATGCTTCCCTTAATATAGAGATGCATCTAGACATGAGTGGTTAGCATATGGCAACATAACTCTTGAATATTTACAGGCAAATATCACAATAACCATTATGAGGGTGCTAGTCTTCGAGGCCCTTTCACCTGACCCTTCTTTCCTCGTCCTTTTGGGTAAAGACAGAAGGACTTACAACACAGAAGACAGGTTGTCCATGTGGACTAATTTATGAGTGACAACGAACCAACTGCAGTAATTTTCAATGTGGGAATGCTTTTAAATTCATGTATGCATCTAGGGAATCAACACTACTTCCCCAACCATCAAGTGTATAAAGTTTAAACATGCTTTTGCATTCTAGTCCGAGGGAACAAGGGCACGCAGGATAAGAGCCAACCAAAACGCCCCGTTTTCCGGCGATTTTGAGTCCAAAATCATTTGAAATTCATGCACAAAATTGTTATTTTTACCTTTTTGTAATTTTAGCAATGGGATTAGATGTTCTAGACTAATTTCCCAATTTTAAAACTACCCAGATCACCGAAATTGCAATCTAAGCACTCCAAATTGATATTTTGACAAAAATTGGTCTGCCGGATTCCGACGAGTCAGGGGTGTTTTAGTTAGCCCTTATACATCTCCAAATAAGGGGGGGTAGGGGTGGATATTTGAGAACTAAGATTTCCTTGAACAACAAAGTTTCAAGGATTGCGGCTTTATTTTATCTTGTGATATGCATATGCAATTCTCTAAAAGGTATGTTGTAGCATAATCATGGGCACATAACTATATATATTATATGTTTGGAAGCTTTTTGCAATACATGATATAGATGCATGGCTTTGTGATGAATGCAGGTTATGGAGCAAGCAAGTATGAATTTATGAAGGAATCCACTAATGCTGCTCCTAAGGAATTCTATGATTATATCGTGGTGGGAGGAGGGACAACAGGATGCGCATTGGAAGCAATGCTCTCGCAAAAATTCAATGTGTTGCTTCTTGAACGAGGGGGGTAACCATATAACAACATACATATCACGAGGGTAGAGAATTTTCACATCAATTTGGAAGACGTTTCTCCTTCCTCGCCCTCTCAGGTGTTTGTTTCTGAGGATGGTGTTGTGAATTCGAGAGGGAGAGTTCTTGGAGGTGGGAGCTCTATCAACACGGGGTTTCACAGTCATGTCAACCCTCGGGACATGAGAAGGAATGGATGGGATGGAGATCTTATGAATTATCTTTTCCCTCGGTTTAGAAAATGGTTGCTCATAGACCTGAGACCAAGCCTTGGAAAATTGCAATCAATGAAGCACTTCTTGAAGTGGGTGTTTCTCCTTACAATGGCTTCACCTATGACCATATCTATGGAACCAAGGAGGGAGGGACTATTTTCAATAAACATGGATATAAGCATATTGTGGCTAACCCCGTGGTCTATTCCAATCCTTGGAAGCTAACTGTATTGTTGCAATATGCAACTGTGGAGCGCTTACTCTTGTCAAAAGGTATGTTTGATTGCTATTTTTTTAGGATCTATGGATTTATAACCTCCTCTAACCATTAAAAAATTGGCTAAATGGATGTTTTTTCTATAAATTGTAGTTTACCAAATGATGTCTTTCCTGTATGGGGATTTGCTGCTATTCAAAGGCAGATTGCTTCCCATTGCTGTCACGTACCCAAAATTTGTAAAAATTTAAAATTTTTCTAAGTGGTCTTCTTTCCTTCCAAATGATCTAATCGCCATTTAAAATGCTTTGCGGAACTATATAAATGTAATATTCAATATCTAATTTTCTAAAATGCAACATTTAACACTTCATAAAATTATCGTTGAACATTGATGCAAACAAAAGAGTATTAGTATATAATTACAATAGGTGGAATTTACCTTTTATAATGAGTGAATTCTTATGTAACTCATTGTGCCTTGTAAAGGACCAAAATGATTTTTATACTATATATATATATATATTTTAAAACAAGATATAACTTCAACTAAAGAGAGTCCCCAAACATCGATAACTTACTAGCACGTATTTAAATACTACCATTCTAAATTTAAGATTTACAACCTTGGATTAAAATAATCCTTATATTTTTGTGATCCTCATTTGAACAACTTTTAACATGAACTATCCTTTAACACATTTAACATGGAAGGACCTTTGCCAAGGTACATTCTACAATGCGATAAAACATACCTTAAACGATAACTTAAAGAAAATCATATAATCACCATAATGTACATACACATATAATAAAGGTCCAAAACACATTAGAAAGAGACTCTTTTCACATGGTTCACCCGCATCTTGGGCTACGTCCACAAAATGGGTTGAGTTATTTTATTTAAATCGAAAGGAAGAGGTTACATCCAACAACAACGTTGTCGACAACCACTTTCCTATATTTTTTTTTAGCTTCTCTCATAGAGAGCTTTAAGGTGTCTGACTCCAACATCAAGACTTTTCTCATCAAATAACATGAATGAACCTGTGTACATATCTATGCTTTTTCTTATAGTCTACATCATGACTTACTAATGCTATACATAAATCTATACTTCCAAGTATATAATAATAATAACATAATTTCAAAATACTCTTATCATATTAATGTACGAAATGTACAAATCTATCGTCCATGGTTCATACTACTAATAGAAGACCCTTCCAAGTATTTATTATCCATACCTACTTTAATATTTCTCTATCCTCTAATAATCCATTATATCCTAAAAGCATTTATCTTAAGATAATGCAAAGAGGCTTAGTTGTAATTTTTATCATAATTGATATTTAGATATATATTTTATAATATGAAAAACTCTTAAAATAGAAAAATATGTATAAATGCAAATATGAATTCAAATTCACTAAAGCTTCTATCTATTGAAAAATATCAAGGTCTTTCATTGCTTAAAATGAAACCTTAAACTCTATACAAAGTATAGAGGTATTTATCTATAAAGAACTCCAATAAGAAATCTCTATCTTTAGACAGCATCTTAAAACCCTACGATAAAATTCGTAAAGTGTTTATAATTATCATTTATAAAACTTATAAGTAAAATGTCTTCATACTCTTGTTTCACTAAGTCTCAATTATAGAGCACTAACTAATTTAGACATTCTAGCCCAAACCTGAGGTTCACGCTCTTTTACTATGTATTTTAAGAAATGTATGGATATACCAAAATATGATAGTGTAAAAGCATGAGCAGCCAGGGTTAAATTTTTATGGAGAACCTGGCATTGATAATCACAAAGGAACCATGCCAGAAAATCGTGACAGCAGTGAGCTCAAAAGAATTGTGCCAGAAGATAGTGAAGATAACCCTTCGTGGATGCATCTAATGGTCTTCGAGGATGATCACTAATAAACGCATAGACTCAGAAATAAAAGCATACTGATTTACGATTTCACACTCAGCCGGGACTCTTATGATTAACACCGTCTTCGCTGAGATTTTTAGGTTTTCAGATAATATATATAGTAAAGTAGGAAACAAGAAAACCTAAGGTGAGGACACGTTTTTCTGTCATTCTAGAGGTCCAAACTTTTTAACAAAATATGGAAGCAATTAACATAAAAGAATCAAGCCAGAAAACGTAGCAAAAAAAAAAATTACACATCAGAGGTGAAAACTGAACCCCCATCGCTACGCCATTTGACAGACAGGGTAGCTATCAAATCCTATCTATCAATTTCGATGTATCTACATCGTCGTTCCAAAGACAATACATCTATTCCATAAAGTCAATGAAATAAAATGGGAGCTGCACCTATTTGCCGATAAGAGTAGTAAGTAAAATCAAAAGTATCAAAGAAAAAAAAATAAAAAATAAACGCAGAGGTGTTTTAACAAAGCAATGATAAATCTTTGTCTACCTCAGAGATCTCAGCATAGATTAAGATCAGAACACACGGTAGACGAACAACAGTATTATGACACTTACATTTGATAAATTTATAAATAATATGTTGTAATAACTCTTATACTAAGATCACAGGAACAGAACAGCGTTGTAAGCCCCTTAAACACAATAATTCAAATATCAAATCTCACGGCAACAATCCTCAGCTAGAGAAACATGGCGATTTTATTTTCTAAGATCAAACAATCCGGCCGACTCAGGCAAAACGCCCTTCCCATTTTCCAGCAGATGCGTAAATGCACAAAATTTAAAGGATCTAAAAAAACGATTCTTCTAGCCAGGGTAGAGAAGATTGCTTACCTCCAATGCACAAAAGTAGTGTTAATCCCGATTCAAGGAATGAGTTCAGTCTCTCCTACCCCCGACACTCCTCGATCTTCCTTTTAAACTGGCAGTGACTTTTCACCATCCTTTTTCCTCTCTCTTGTTTTTTTTCTACATGTATCTATCTTAAACTACCCATTGAAACCATATCCCCCCGTGTGTCACTACTCCCCAGTGTATAGAACACAACTGTAAAACGGTCTCCCTCATGGAGAGCCTGTCCTACAACAAAAGGAGGTCGAAATCAAAACAACTGGAAGCTCGCTAGTGCCAAGTGGTGGTTTAATTAATTTTATGCAAGGGCATTTCACCAATTTCACGAGTGGCAACTCAAAATAGACACGTGATCTCATATTTAACTCACTGCCACAACCACTAAACAATACCATCGGTGCTCCACTCCTATCAGGGATCACAATTCGAACGGTCTAACAATAAATCCCCTATTTTAATGGGAAAGATAAAGGAATTGCTCCGCATGCTATCGTGGAGAGATAATTATAGTAGTTTAGGGGTGATAGCACTCAAAAATAAGGAGATCCTTCTTTAATAATTTTGCGCGTTTCTCTTCAATACGGCAAGTCTATATATCATTAGAACATAGTAGCTTTAGTTTAAACATGTGTCCAATACTATTTTTTTTTAAGTCAATAATTACACACATTCTAACATACCCGAGGTTCGTCTAGAATATATTATTATACCTTTCTAATATTTGTTAAGGAAATATAAAATTTTATATTCATAATAAAAAAATCTCTTATATTTATATATGAGAGATTACTAAGTTCAATCCCTCAATCGTTTATATATATATATAATTGGAAATCTAAAACAATTGATTTATACCTCCTACAAAGTATAATGAGTACATAATAAATGTAATATATGTATGTAACATAATAACTTCTCCATTTAACTTAAATAAAGTATTACTTCATAATATAATACTTATATGAGAAACTTTAAATTACTCCTTTCTTTAGAGGTTACACAAAATAACATATGCATAAGTATGTATATTGGATATTTAAAATATCATGCCAACTTATTGTTTAGAATAAATACTATTGCTAATAGTATTTATTTTTAAAGTGACAGCTTTAAGTGGGGAATAGATAGAAAATCTTAGTATAAAAGAGTTGCATTTTTATCAAGGATAATAAATTATTTTACAGGCATAATATAATTCCTTACTATTTTAAAGGAAGATTATGCATGTTTTATATGTATATTTATATATTTATATAGAAGTTGCCCCTTATTTATAAAACTTTCTTTGAATGGAGATATTTTTCCATAATTACCATGGTGAAGCTCTCTTTTTACGAGTTATTTATTTCGAGGGGTAGTTCCCTTCCCTAATATATCTTTATAATTAATTATATTTATTCAAGTAGTTCTATTTTCCTCAAATAGTGTATAATATTTTATGTATATATATATAATCATTTATATTTCAATTCATCAATACTTGGTTTAACTAGGCATACTAATATTAATTAATAAATTTAAGCATATTAATGTGCTCTTTTTAGCTTAAATGATTTAATAAAAAAAATACTTTGTTAGGAACCCATGTCTTTACTTTGTTAGTATGTTGTTGTTGGACGCATATGCTTTGTAAGTTGTCCCGTAGTATTTGTTGATCAATAGGTTGTGTTATTGTTGTTGGCGCATATGCTTTGTAAGTCGCCCGTAGTATTGTGCTCCATAGTTTGTAGTGGCCCATGGTTTTGACCCATAGTATTGGCGCCTAGACTTAGTATATAAGTATGCGTTGAGACCTATGAAGGACCGTGAAGCTATTTGTATTGAGCTTGCTCATAGGAGGTTGCCCCCTCGAAGTGGCCTATGATCAATATAAAAGTGATTCTGAGTTCTGTCATTTCTGCTATTTCGCATATTCTTATTAATTAATTGTTGCAGGTGCATCACATCTGGTATCAGAGCACTTTCTTGGGCTCACTAGGTGAAATTTTTGCCAATTTGTTTTCGCATCTGTTGCAGGTTCGGATTTGGGAATAATCCCTATTCGCTTAACTGTGGGAAGTACTTGCGCATAAGCCCTAAAACTCATTGTGAGGAGTACCACAAGAACCCCGAAGTAGCTGGCCCATTGAGAGGACCTGCTAGCGAAAAGGGCAACGACACCTACCTGATTGACTAGTTCCCACCCGTGAGGTAAACCAAGAGCTGTCGTTTGTGTCAAAGCGGTTATAAGTTTTACCTGAGCCGTGGAGTGAGGGGTACTGCCCCAATATGCAAGCCGTCAGACAGCAATCCATTTGGCACTGTTCTAGATCCCTTCCGAGCCGTAGCCACTTCAGTCTGGAAAAAAAAAAAAATTCAGTTTTTTCTCCATATCTCCCTTGTTTTCACTCTGTTTTCCTTGAAATTTTCGGGGAATCCCTGTCATCCCATTTTGCATATTTCATTCCTGAGGACCCTATCCCCAATTCCCCTTCCCAAAGCCCGAAATCCCACATTTTTCTATTTTTAGGGTTTGCCATAACTTCCTCAGATTTCACCCAATCACCTTCAAATTTTACCACAGAGTTCCTTTCTGAATTCTGCTTCTTTGTCCCCGTCTGCCAAATTTTCCTATTCTTTCACCCCGCTTTTGAAATCCTCATTTTTGCTTCCCTGTCTAATTGACAGCGTCCAACACCTAGTCAAACCCCAATTACCCTTCAGATTTTTTCCCAAGTCCATATTTTCCCTTACTGAAACAGTTTCTGTTTTTGTTTTTCTACCCAGTCAAAAAAAAAAAAAACTCCTGGTTATGGTTGTCACCTGTGCAGGAGCAAAAACCATGGAAGATGCACTTGCAGCCATCCAAGCCAAACTCCAGGATCTGGACAAAAAATTTCTCGGCCTCCATCTTGAACATTCAGCTATGAACAACAAACGACAATCCGAGTCTTCAACAGACAATGGGTTCTCTTCTTCCAGCAATTTCCGTGGTCCTAAGCTTGATTTTCCTCGCTTCAATGGTACTAATCCAACTGGATGGATCTATCATGCAGAACAGTATTTTAGTCTGCATAATACTTTTGATGTCAACAAAGTTCTGCTGGCATCCTTTCATTTGAAATAGGAAGCTCTTCACTGGTACCGTTGGTACATCAAGGCTCATCCAGAGCCCAAATGGTCAGACTTTTGCCAGCTCCTTTTGCAACGATTTGGTCCTAGTGCTTTTGATGACTTCACAGGAGCCCTCACTAAACTTCACCAAATTGGCACTGTGACAGAGTATCAAACCGAATTTGAGAACCTAACCAACCACACCGAAGGATTGTTTGATGACTTTTACCAGAGTTGTTTTATCAGTGGTCTAAATGATGCCATCCGCTCTGAGGTCAAAATGTTCTGTCCCACCACAATGATGGAAGCCCTAGGGTTGGCTAAGTTGGCAGAAGACAAGATTGTAGCCCAACAATGCTCCAAGCCCACTTTTGTTCCTTTCCGAAATATGGGTTCTCAACGACCACGTATACGACAGGCTCCTCGATCGACTCCTATCAAGCATTTGTCTGAAACAGAGATGCAAGCACGCAGAGAAAAGGGGCTTTGCTATAATTGTGATGAGAAATTCACTCGGGGACATTGATGTGTTCAGCAAAAGTTCTATCTCTTGGATGTGGATTCTCCGCCTGCCTCTGAAATTAGTGATGAAGATCCAGAAACACTGGATGCTTCGGTCGACATTCAGGAACCGCCTATTGACCCTCCATCTCAGGATGACCAACCAGAGATATCTCTCCATGCTTTAGCCGGAATCACCACCCCCCAAACAATGCGGGTCAGGGGTTACTTCAAGAAGCTTCCTCTTACAATACTCATTGATTCTGGTAGCACTCATAATTTCATTGACCCCCAGATCGCCAAACAAGCTGATTTTTTTATCCATCCTTGCTCCAACTTTGAAGTCATGGTTGCCAATGGGGGCACCTTACCTTGCAAAGGGAAGTGTCGAAATGTGCGTATTTATATGGGAGATTATACCTTGCACTCTGACATGTTTTCCTTGACCTTAGGCGGATGTGATGTGGTTTTGGGCACTCAATGGCTACGCACACTTGGCCCTATCTTATGGGATTTTGCTGAACTTTGGATGCATTTTTCCATGAATGGACAAAAACACACCTTGACAGGATTACAACCAGGTTCTCTCAGCATCATCAATTCACATTGCATGGAAAAACTCCTTAAGAAGAATTCACATGGTGTCATTGCTCAGCTCCATTCCATTCAGATGCAACCATCAGTAGTCTCCACTACTCCTTTGGATCTACAACAAATTCTAGATCGATATACAGGTGTCTTTTCTGAACCAGTGGGATTCCCACCTTCCAGGCTAGAATACCATCATATTCAGCTCCTTTCTGGAAGCATTCCTCCCAACATCAGGCCCTATCACTACCCATTTCACCAAAAAACAGAGATTGAAATGCTCGTTCGGGACTTATTGAAGCAAGGTATTATTCGCCCAAGCACTAGTTCCCTTTCTTCTCCAGTTATTCTTGTTCGCAAAAAAGATGGGTCATGGTGCCTCTGCATTGACTTCTGAGCACTTAATCACCTCACCATCAAGGATAAGTTTCCAATTCTTGTTGTTGATGAGCTTGTTGATGAGCTTCATGGGGCTCACTTTTTCTCCAAGTTGGATCTTCGTTTTGGGTATCATCAAATTCGGGTTCATGAGGATGATATCCCTAAAATAGCTTTCCGCACACATGATGGCCATTATGAGTTTTTGGTCATGCCCTTTGGCCTCACTAATGCTCCTTCCACATTCCAGGCCTTAATGAATAAAATATTTCGACCCTACTTGCGGAAATTCATTCTGGTATTCTTTGATGATATCCTCATCTATAGTAACACATGGGATGAACATCTCCGGCATCTGGATCTTGTCATGCAACTTTTCTCTGACCATCATCTCCATGCCAAACAGTCTAAATGTGTTTTTGGACAGAAGGAAGTTGTGTATCTCGAGCACATTATCTCAGCACAAGGGGTTCGCGTGGATCCTGCAAAAATCGATGCCATGAACAATTGGCCGCATCCTCAGACACTCAAGAGCCTTCATGGTTTTTTGGGGTTGACTGGCTACTACCGCAAGTTTGTCAAGGATTATGGGAAGATTGCAGCTCCATTAACTGCTCTATTGAAAAATGATGCTTTTACATGGACACCTGCTACTCAGTGTGCATTTGACAAACTAAAACAAGCTATGTGTACTACACCTGTTCTAGCTATGCCCGATTTTTCCAAGCTCTTCACTATTGAGAGTGATGCTTGAGGCTATGGAATTGGTGTTGTTCTCCTTCAAGATGAACACCCCATTGCGTTCACCAGCAAAGCCCTTTCAGGTAAGAATTTAGCTGCCTCTACCTATGAGAAGGAAAGGATGGCTATTTTGCATGCAGTACAGAAGTGGTTCCCATACCTATTAGGGAATCATTTCTGCATCAAGACTGATCACCAAAGTCTGAAATATTTCTTGGAATAGCGTGTCTCCTCCCCGACACAACAGAAATGGGTTAGCAAACTCATGGGTTATGACTATGAGATCACTTACAAGAAGGGTAAAGACAATATTGTGGCAGATGCTCTTTCTCGCACATTTGATGCCCAAGGTTCTCTTTCAGCTATTTCTATGCATATTCCAAATTGGTTGCAATCTGTTCAATAAGGTTATGTCAATGACTCTTCCTTATCTCAAATCATCCAATGCTTGACCAACAACCCTTCTACTGTACCACATTACTCTTGGGATGGTGCTTCTCTGCGATACAAGGGTCGTCTAGTGCTTCCCCAGAGCCCAGATCTTCAACAGGTTATCTTCTATGAACTCCATGCTTCTCCATCGGCAGGGTACTCTAGGTTCCTCAAAACGTATGAACAAGCACGGCGTAACTTCTTTTGGTAGGGCATGAAAAGGACAATTCAACAGATGGTGGCTGAATGTGATACCTGCCAGCGCAATAAGGGCGAAACAACACTCCTTCTAGGATTGCTTGAACCCTTTCCCATATCTACACTTATTTGGACAGATATTTCTATGGATTTCATTGAAGGGCTCCCTAAATCTGGCGGGAAGACAGTGATTCTCATTATGGTTGATCACCTCTCCAAATATAGTCATTTTTGTGCTCTTAGCCATCCCTATACAGCCTCCTCCGTCGCTCATATTTTTCTGGACCAGATCTTTCGTCTTCATGGCATCCCTTCTTCCATTGTCTCGGATCGTGATGCGACTTTCACCAGTCATTTTTGGACAGAACTATTTCACCACACTGGCACCAAACTGAAGATGAGTTCAGGGTATCACCCACAAACAGATGGTCAGACTGAAATTATAAATAAATGCTTGAAAACTTATCTTCGTTGCTTCACCTCGGAACAACAACATCAGTGGGAAAAGTGGCTCCCTCTCACTGAATGGTGGTACAATACCTCTTACCACACTGCCTCTAAAATGACACCATATGAAGCAGTCTATGGTCAGGCACCTCCAGTTCTTCTTCCATACACCCCCACCAGTTCACCAGTTCAGGAAGTTGACATGGTCCTTCGAAATCGCGATCATATTCTTCGCATTTTGCGGGACAATCTTCACATGGCAAGAAATTGCATGAAGCAACAAGCTGATCAGCATCGTTCTGAGCGTAGTTTTCAAGTCGACGATATGGTTTTTCTTCGTCTCCAGCCATACAAGCAATCCTCCTTGAAACTCAAAGGGCGTCATAAGCTCGCTCCAAAGTTCTATGGGCCATATTGGATTCTTCAGAAGATTAGGTCCGTTGCTTATAAATTGGAACTTCCTCCTTCTTCCCGCATTCATCCAGTATTTCATGTCTCTTGTCTGAAAAAAGTTCTTGGCACCAACATCAGTGGACAAACGATTTTACCCAAACTGGATAATGAAGGATCCATCCTTTTGGAGCCGGAGGCCATCCTCAATCGGCACACACATCAGTTTCGCTCTTGCTCTATCACAGAGGTCTTAATTCAGTGGCATGGCATGCAACTAGAGGATGCTACATGGGAACCACTCCTTCAAATTCAACAACAATTCCCACATCTAAAGCTTTGAGGACAAAGCTTTTTTTGAAGGGGGAGGGGATGTTAGGAACCCATGTCTTTACTTTGTTAGTATGTTGTTGTTGGATGCATATGCTTTGTAATTTGTCCCGTAGTATTTGTTGATCAATAGTTTGTGTTATTGTTGTTGGCGCATATGCTTTGTAAGTCGCCCGTAGTATTGTGATCCATAGTTTGTAGTGGCCCATGGTTTTGACCCATAGTATTGGTGCCTAGACTTAGTATATAAGTGTGTGTTGAGACCTACAAAGGACCATGAAGTTATTTGTATTGAGCTTGCTCATAGGAGGTTGCCCCCTCGAAGTGGCCTGTGATCAATATAAAAGTGATTCTGAGTTTTGTCATTTCTTCTATTTCGCATATTCTTATTAATTAATTATTGTAGGTGCATCACATACTTATATAAATATATACGATATACTTATATTTCTATAATCCTTTTCCACCCTCAAAGTATTTTTAACTAGTAACACTAATTAGTACTAGTCCCTCGTAAGTAGGCATGTAAAATTTTAGCTTTTAGCTACGACAACCCCAAATGGCATCTAAAAAGGATGACCCTATAACTTGACTCTCATGGCTTCTAGCTATTTAGTATTCTTGCTACCCCATAGGATTTAGCTACTACATTTAAGTAGTGTTATGTTCTTAGCAACATTTAGGAAATAGTACTCCAAGTACCACTGGTGGGGCCTTGGCTTTGAGATCCTCACCAGGGCCGCTTACATAATCACAATTACATTTACAAGACAAATACTAATAGAGGTTGAATTTGATGTATGTTACAATTGCCCTTCATTTTTATCCCATTGCGTTCTATTCCTGGAGAATGTAGGAAGTGGTGTGAGGGGTAACAATTAGTTGGATCACGCGTTTGAAGTGGCAGCTAAATTTGTAAATGCTTCTAGTAATGAAGGTCGGTGAATTGCATAGGTTATTGCTAGGAACAAAGTCTGAATAAAGTTGATCAATACAAATATTTCCCATTCGAATCTAGGATTCAAGGACAACTATCAACTTATTCATTTGGTTTTTCATCACTTATGTAGGCACATGTGAGTTGGTAATATTGTATGTGCATGTTGTGTCAATAATATAAGTTGAATTTACATCATTGGGGCTAATTGGTGTGTTGCATAAATTGAGGAATATAGAAGCACCTCGTAATATACCCTAACAAACACATAGTACTAACACATAGTACTAGTAAAGAGATGTTATAGAGTTATATGTTACAAATTTCTTGTAGCTTCATGTTAAAAATAGATTTCAATTCCCCGCACTTCCCTAACACGTCATCAAACATGTGGCCCAAAGATCCGACTGGAAGGAGAAAACAATCCCTTTCATCTTAAGAGTACTCTATCTGAGCTAGGGTATTTGATTATGTCCATGTGTTTTTAAAATGCAAGGCGAGGCTTTCAATTCAATTAATTGAATTGCTGGTCTTCACTGCATCTTTTCATGCATAATCTTTGAAATTTCGTGTAAACTGATTTCTTTCGATGTGTGTTGATTTAAATGGCCAATGAATTGTTTTCTATGATAAAATTGCCATTTTTGGCATTTTTGGTGTAGATCGTAGACTGAAGTTTCGGATTTTGAGAAGGCAACCGGATTCAAAAGTGGAGTTTAATAATTAGTTATTCTATTGGGTAACATTTAAACTCACCATTGAACATCTATGAACAAAGCTTTTCCTTACTGTAAAATGCCTATGTTTTTAGATTTCTTTCTAACTTTTTTTACTTTTTTCCTCGTAGGTTCATACATGCTTAAAAAAATATGTTTCTTTGAGGTGAATATATATTCATTTATTGCGTAGTTACAACAAGTCTCGTTTGTAGTGTTGTGGGGCATTTGGTTAGAGTTTAGTGTGAAAATCTTGGGAAAGGGTTAAATTGATTTATGCATTCAAAATTTTAATAGTGGAAAGATTATATAACCATATTTAGATTCAGATGGTAATCATATTTAATCAATAATTTATAAGTTCAGTTCTAATATATCATGTTCTTTTTGTGTTGTTAATCTTTGTATGTTATTAGGGATTTGATTGTGAGAATTGATCATTATAACACATAAGTCTCAATATAACATGTTTTTATATATTAATTAAGGAAACAATAAGGGAACGATGTTTGTTGTCTTCACATCAGAGATTGGTTGTCATGATCCTTAGGCTAAATAGTGTTGTAGAAGTAGTTTTGCAGATTGATTTAATTAATCATTAGTTTTTGATTGAATCTGTTTGTTTATTTAGCTTTCTTCTTATTTATTGGAAATACTGTGAATGTAGATTTTTACAAGTGTAAAATTGATATTTTATTTATCATCTTTACATATAAAAAGATAAAATATCTCTAAATTAATTGTGATTACTCCATTCTTAGAAAAGGAAAGCAATTGCCAAATTAATTTTGCATGCTCCATTCCTAAAAAGAAAAACATAAAAAATGAAGTTTTCTTTGATTTTAATTGCTTAGTAGGTGAATTCAATGTGATACTCCATTTTTAGAAAAGGACAACATGAAGTTTTTGTGATTTAAATTGTTAAGTGGCTTTGTATTATTGTATGTGATCTAACAAACCCATTACGAGTGAAACATAATTCTGGCAATTGTTTTAATGATTTGTTTGTAGCTTTTCTGCCAAAGCTGACAAGATTTAAGTTACTTTCAAGTGACACTAGTAGCATTTAATATGATTTTGTCATAGTAGTTTAGTTGCATGATTATTTTTGTGCTACATTTAAGTAACTTTTATGAAGTTTCATAGCAATTTATAGTCCAAAGCTTTGATATTTTTCTTTGAACACTAACATATATATCTTGTATTTATTGAAATGTGACTTTCTAACCCAAGAAATGTGAAGATGAAAGCTTATGGTATCATGTACAAATATGCAGAATGACATAAGCATGAGACTCGCTTCTCTCGGGAGCCCCTAGATCCTGATGCTGAGCGGAATTGGGCCAAGAGAACATCTAAAAGCTATGGGAATCCCTTTGGTCCTAGATCAACACATGGTAGGCCAAGGTATGGGCAATAATCCATTGAATGCTATGTGTGTTCCTACCACACACCCAGTAGAGAAATATATTCTATAAGCCGTTGGAACAACTAAATTTGGCATCTATATACAAGTTGTTGAATATTGTAACTTCTAAGAATATTATATTTTGTACTTTATTATTCTGGAGATGTTACATATCTCCGAGGTGATTCTATTATGTATCCAGAGATGTTTATTCCTCCGATGGATTGTGGTAACCAAGGTTATTAGACCCACCATGTGGGGGTCGTCCCTGGGTTAATTAATTAGGGGTTATTAGAATTCACTAGGAGAGGTCGGCCCCATTAGGGAAATAGTCAGTCGGGAAACTAGTATAAGTAGAGGAGAATGCTCCTCACTTATCTCACACTTGCTCAGCTCAGAAAGTAGTGCACTTGTGTTTGAGAGGTCTGCATAGGAGGTAGAGAAGGAGGTCAAGTCTTGGAGCACATCTTGTATTTTGGTTGATCATCTTATTGAGGAAAGCTTTGTTGGGTTTTCTACCCCATGAGGGTTTCCCAGGATAATATCTTTGTCTATCTTGTGATTATGTTTCTTTCAGTGATCTTGCTAGTCAAACTAGAATAAACTTAACACAAGCATCAAGTGGATTCAACACTAGAAGTAATCTCACATATAGTTCAACGATATTCTTAATTTGTAATAATTTTTTTTTCAGTTGAATGAAGTATAATGTTATCCATGGGGATTAATTATCTCAATGAATATGACATGATGCAATATCTACTTAGTTACTAAGTCCACAAATAGAACATAGACCATTAGAACATATTCCAAATGTCTACTTAGATCCCTAATTTCATGAATATAAATTACAACATTAAAGCACATTCAAGTAAATTTATTGGGTAATAATGATAAAGAGACAACACAAAAATTGTAGAATCATTGATTAAGGCGTTAAACCTAACCATGTACGGTTAAGCATAGCATTTAGCTATGTTGTTCAATAGTTTGTAATTTCCAATATAATAAAAAAAACAATTTCATTCATATGCTTTTAGCAGGATGGTGTAACCATAAATTGTGACACTGCATTACTCATAGACTTGGACATGTTTCCAAAATTCCACCATACAATGGACTAGTCTTTACACATAATGAATTGTGTATGATTAACCAGTCTTTGTTAAGAACGAAGCAATTATTAGGGCCTCAAAAGACACAAAGACTACACATATACAATGCATATCAATGGGAATTGACCCAACTTGACAAAACATAGAAGGGACACTTAAAACCCTAACATGAAACCCATTTCAAGGATGTCTATCTCTTGTTATGCATAGATAAAACATACCTGTAAGGTTCCAAACATTTACAAGTGATTAATACAAGGAATCCCAAGCTAATAATAGTGTTTTCATAGCAGTTAACATAGGATCAATAGTTACCCAGAAGAAGAAGGAATAAATAATTGATATACATTGTATCACTGCTATACAATGATGCAAACTTAACATAAAGAATGGTATCAGTGAATAATATACTCCTATTTCTCTATGAAACTTATCAGTGGCAGACTCAAACCCTCCATGCCACCCTGCATAGAACATATGCATACAGTCATTATGAATGGAAAATAAAAGTGGAATAGCCATTATAAATAAGTAGTTAGAATAGTAAACCAAATCAAAGAGACAACATCTATTACCAAGTCTCATCCTCAAGAAATAGAGACTTAGTCAAGCATTTGCTTGGAAAAAGGAAGGTGTTCTTGTGTATAATGCTTCTCTGAGTATCTTCAAGAATTTATAGTGATCAAACTTAACATTGTTCTCCATGGAAACCTCAGAGAGGAAGATCTTGGAAGTTGAATAGAGGGAAAAATAAAGCCAATGAACCCATAAAAGAAAGGATTTCAATTCAAGCTTCACGTGGTTTGAAGCCATTAATATATGCATTGTTAAGGACTAAAATTATTCACATATTGTCCACACACTACCTTGTGCTTGTGGGTGAGCACAAATGCAATCATAAAAAATGTCAAATACAATAAAGTTTAAAACAATTAAAAAAACCCTGCTACATCCTGCATGTATGTCCCAGCATGACATAAGCACGCCACCGCATCAGGGAAAATTTTAGGGGCTAATCTTATCCCATGGGCTAAATTTAGGGGTTTTAATTTTTTAGTGGGCTATTTTTTTATTAAACCATCATTTACTATGATTAGCCCAATTTTTATGTATTTATTTTTAATAAATGGCATATTATCCCAATAAAATATATAAAGAGGAATTTAAATCTAACCATTTAGCCCACTTTTTATTCCATTTGGAGCTCCCATAGCCCATAAAATAATCCTTCTCCCTCTATTTAGCCCAAAATTTGTAGAAATGGCGGTTGGTGAGGGTAAATTCGCCCCATAGCGATCCTGGAAATATTGGTTTTTGGTAAAATCGCCCAAGGATTATGGATTGAAATCTATTTTCAATTTTAATTTACCCCATATATATGATGTTTTTTATTTGGTTATTATGATATCTTAAACATTTTGTGTTTCTCCAAATTTCAGGGTGTCGAGTCTATAGGAGCGAGCAATCAAAGATTTTTGGGCCTGCAAGCAATCAAAGATTTTTGGGCCTGCAAGCAATCAAAGATTTTTGGGTTTTTTTTTTTTTAGGTTTTTGTTTTTTTCCAGATCTCAGAATCTCTGAAGAGGTAGACAAAGAATTCAGAGTTAGAGAGACCCTCTATAGCAAATTCGTACGTGATTTCTAACTATTTTGTGATTATGAGTTTCTTTTGGTATCCTTATGTTTCAAATATCTCTTCTTGAAGCATCCATGTGCGTTGTATATCGAATGAGATATTCCCAGTGTGTGTTTCATTGTTTTTTAGAATTTTGATTACATAGACTGTCATTCATATATATTTGGAATGTCCGGATGTAGAAGTTACTGAGTAAAATTTTTGGATGTAGAAGTTACTCAGCAAACCCTCTTTGGGGTTACCATTCTACCCTCGGGGAATGGTGGTTACAACATTAGCGAGATGTAGAAGTTACTGAGTAAACCCTCTTTGGGGTTACCAGTCTACCCGCGAGGAATGGTGGTTACAACATTAGCGAGATGTAGAAGTTACTGAGTAGAAGATGTTGTCAACGTTGTCATTCTTTTTCCCTTTCCATCTCTTTGTAGAAGATGTGCCATCTTCCTCAAAATATTCTTCAACTTTTTCAGAGTGTAAGTAAACCCACAATTTTCTATATCCATCAAACCGCATGCGAGGATCATGCTCATAATGTAGGAAATCTAATGTACCATTAAAAACCCGATTAACTTGTGCATCTGATACATCTTCTACAACGTACTGAGAATCCCTAATAAGTGTGCAATGATCAACATCACAAGACATAGTATTGTCACATGGGAAGTACCTATCGGGATTCAACCTAAAGTGTTCTTGAGCCTTCGAGTATTTTTTGTCTGCAATTACTTTATCTTGTACAATAACATCTTTGAAAGAAAAGGTCGCTCAATATACAATATTATATTTTCTAACCATTCTTTACTTAGCCAAGGTGTTCAACCATCATCATTTTAATTATGTCTTCTTGAAGCATCACACTTGTTCATGTAGATGTATTCCCTTCTATTTCAATATATTGGTATCACATGTACTGTTTCTAAAGGCTCGTGACAGACAATGTCTTTGTCCATTAGATCCCAAGGGTTCCAGTCTGCTTCTATCTAACTCATATCTAACAATACTATGTACCTTATGTATCTTTCTAACTACATCTTCTTTGCTTTTGTTCAGCACTCCACTTTGTCATGTGGATGCATTGATTTCAAATATTAACTTCTTCATACAATATGTATGGTAGAAACTATAATCTGATTCATCAAAATGGATACAATATTTTGCAATTCAAAAATTATTCATAAGTTATGGACCTCGACTCCTCTTCTGTAGATCATGACTCTGCATAATATTTAGTGCCTAATATGCATTCCTTCTTCATAGTAATTTGTGTCACTGTAGTTGAAACTAGGATTCACACCCTCTCTAATACCATGTTGAGATCACAAGAGAAAAATAGAGAGAGGGGTCTAATGTAAAGAAGTAGGAATGGCCATACCCATCTCAATATAGATACAATATTCTGCAATTCAAAACTTAGATGTATTCCCTTCTATTTCAATATATTGTTATCACATGTACTGTTTCTAAAGGCTTGTGATAGACAATGTCTTTGTCCATTAGATCCCAAGGGTTCCAGTCTTCTTCTATCTAACTCATAGCTAACAATACTATGTACCTTATGTATCTTTTTAACTGCATCTTCTTTGCTTTCATATTGGGATTGGATTTATCATTCACTTGTTGGTTTCTTATGGAGTATATCACCTGAAAGGCACGACCTGACTTTGGCTTGACCTTTCACACTTTGAGCCTTAAAAGATAGGCTAATTTTAAAAGAGAGTTTATATGGGATTGGTTGTTTCATGTGATCCACTAACTCAGTATGGGTTTCCATGTAGAACTTATTTTTTAGCTCTTTCTTGTCAACCCAATACAATCTTGTTTGAAGAAACCCTATATATGGTATTAAGATTCATCTTTTCATGTACTCCTAGGGTGTTATGCTCACTTGACCCTTAGTACTTCTGCTTGTTATTCACATCTCTCAACCACTCAAGCTATCCTAGCTTAGTGTCAGGATCACTTGCTAAGGCATGGTTTTATATTTTTATTTTGTGAATACTAGTTTAATAGCATCATCATCTATGACCTTCACTAAGTCTACTATCTTGATTCTTCAATATTTTATTTACTATGCTTTGTTTCACAACTTTGTAATTTCATTTGATTTTTAGATGTGTCATGCTCGTCAATCAATCTTGCCTTAGGACACCATATAATCATAATAGATAATGATTTATTTTTTATATATTTTTAAACATTTTCATCTATTCTGATCTTTTGAAGGTAGTTGTGGAAATGTTGATTTGACTTTAACTACTTTTTGTCGAGGAGGAATAGTTTGATGTGTAATTTCTTTGATTTGTAAATGTGTCCTTCTTGTTAATACAATCATGTTTGAAGAAATCATTTAGATATCAACTATTTTTTAATGTTAAATGTATTCTTATGGTATTTTCAAGGTTGGATCAGAAATGTTGAGTTGACTTCGATTACTATTTGTTGAGGAGAAACAATTTTGCTAGGTGATGTACACTAGCTAGCATAGTTGACTAGGTACAAGCCTTCCATTTAGAAATTTTTTTCTTTTATGGCTTTCTAGAAAAATTCTGGGATGCTTCAAATATTGAGTAGGCATAACACTTTCTTTATTAATTCCAATTTCAAACCGTAGGTGTATTATCCTTACAGTTTTTCTATGGGAATATTATGTATTTATGTTGCTGGAATTTCAAATTTCTTTTCTCCTGTGTACTTTTAAATGGTGTCTTTTTGTCAGAGGCAAGTTTAACCGTGAAATATTCTTCGTCCATGTCTTTTAATCATTTTAAAAATTTCATTATAAATGTTAGCTTGATGCCTGAAAAACATTTGGGTTGGAGCAAGCGACTAGAAGTACACCAGTTGTAGGTTGTACTTTATAATTGTAAAGAGGCAATGTTGATAGGATCCTCATCTATTTTAAGTGGGTATATAGAGGAATGTTGCTTTTAAAGTTTTGTAATTTTTCCCAATTTTCATCAAGATTATTGTTAAACATGTAATTCCTCCCTCTTTTCATTTGGTGAGGAGTATTTCTTGAAAACCCTTCTTTGTGACAAGGGCATAACAGGAGTTGGGTTAGCTTGAAAGCTTCGAACAACTTGCAGAGCTGCTATTAATGATATGCCAAATGATTACTAATAAAGTTTAGTAAATTTCCAATTTCTGGTTTAGATAATTATGTAATTCCTCTCTTTCTTAATTCTATGAAGAAATATTCTTGAAGATCTCATTGTTTGATTGATTAGGTTAGCTTTTTTATTGCACCGATATTAGTGAGTTGCATCTACAACCCAATTAAATGTGTCATGTCTATAATGCTAATAAAGTAAATTGATTTTGTAAATATGAATATGGAAAGAAGTAGGAATGGCCGTACCCATCTCGATATAGATACAATATTCTGCAATTCAAAACTTAGATGTATTCCCTTCTATTTCAATATATTGTTATCACATGTACTATTTCTAAAGGCTTGTGATAGACAATGTCTTTGTCCATTAGATCCCAAGGGTTCCAGTCTTCTTCTATCTAACTCATAGCTAACAATACTATGTACCTTATGTATCTTTCTAACTGCATCTTCTTTGCTTTTGTTCAGCACTCCACTTTGTCATGTGGATGCATTGATTTCAAATATTCACTTCTTCATACAATATGTATGCTAGAAACTGTAATATGATTCATCAAAATGGATACAATATTCTCCAATTCAAAACTTACTCATAAGTTGTGGACCCTGATTCATCTTCTGTAGATCATGACTCTGCATCATATTTAGTGCCTAATATGCATTCCTTCTTCATAGTAATTTGTGCCACTGTAGTTGAAACTAGGATTCACACACTCTCTAATACCATTGTTACCCATCTGTCTTCATATTGAATGTTTTGTTATGTCCTGTACTTTGAATGCTAGTTTTTTGTCGGTTGTATGCCACTTTTCATAATAATCTTATTTTTCCATCTTTTTAGCATAACCTTATTGTACTAATTTTATATTATTTTTCATGCAGGTTTCACTTCTAGTTTCTAGATCAATTTGGAGTTTCAATTGTGGAATATCTAGTTAGTAAGATGTCAAACACTAACCGTGGGAAGAAAACATCAAGACAGAGGGATGTATGTTAAATTTTTAGAATTTACTTCAATTTGATCTAGGATCTTAACTGATAGAACAACATGTACAGCAAATCTACATCATATCAACCATGGACACAATAATGCAAGCACACAAGAGACATAGAGTTTACTTGGGGAAAACCATAAAGGTGAAAAACCCCAATAACTTCCTTAGAGATAGATAGAGCAATGATACAACTAGAATACAAGAGATAGTCTTCTCCTAGCAGCAGAGCCTCCTCCTCCACAGGTGCGCCACTCTCCACAGTGTGAGTGAGAGAATAGAATGTGTAAAATGAGAGAGACACGCTCTCTATTTATAGACTAACTTGACTTGACCTTTACTCAACTAGGTCGGCCTCAACTTAACCACTTAACATAATGCTGACTGGGCCGACCCCCACTAGGGTGGTCTAATAACCCTTTGACCCACACAGTCGACCCCCAATAGGGTGTTCTAATAACCCTTTGACCCATATGACTTATATAAGGCCGACCCCAACAAGGTGGTCTAATAACCCATCAAGTATAAGTTATGACACTTACAATATTAATGACGACACTTCCATATAGAGGAATAATAACATCTCTATAGGAATACAACCACTTCCGTATAGAGGAATAATAACATCTCTATAGGAATACAATATACATATATGTGAAATACATTCCGAAGTTACATATACATCAACACTCCCTCTTAACTAGGAAGGTATTTCTCGACACAGGTCTTCTAGCACAAGTCATCTTCTCTAGATCATCGTCACTACTGCTGCTATCTCAATCAATCTCTAAATCTACTTGTCATAGGAAGTTCTACAGAGCCAATCCTTTTTCATACTGGATGTAGGCCCACCACCTGTAGGTCTTCATCATCACTGGCCATACTGTGGAACCCTCAGGACTTATTACGTGCGTCACAAAACCTCGAAAGAGCATCCTAGGCTATTACGAGCACGCGGCTCTACCTATAGGATATCCTAGGGCCATATTATATGTGACCTCACCACAAAACCTTGCAAAAGCATCCCAGGCTGTTACGAGCACACAGCTCTACCTATAGGATCTCCCAGGGATAGATTATATGTGGTCACGACAAAACCTCGCAAGAGCATCCCAGGTTGTTACGAGCACACAGCTCTACCTATAGGATCTCCCAGGGACATATTATATGTGGTCATGGAAAAACCTCGTAAGAGCATCCTAGGACTTATTACGGGCACACAGCCCAAACTATCGGATCTCCCAGGGACATATTATATGCCATAGGACAAAACCTCGAAAGAGCATCTGCCAGATATCCCAGGGCACGAATTACATGCCATAGGAAAAACCTCGAAAGACTATCTGCAGATCTCCTAGGGCCAAATTATATGTCCTCCCAAAGCAAAACCTCGAAAGAGCATTTGCCAGATATCCCAGGGCACAAATTACAAGCCATAGGAAAAACCTCAAAAGACTATCTGCAAATCTCCTAGGGCTAAATTATATGCTCATCTGCACAACCTGATCCACGACCATAGAGTATCAACCTGATACTCACCATACATCATCCTGATGTACACATGATCATCCTGATCATCATCACTGCAACATCCTGCTGCATGTCATCTAGAGCAACATCCTGAAGCTCGTAATGCATGATCATCCCGATCATACAATGCATCTACCTGATGCATACCAAGTATCTACCTGATACATATCATCATACATGATCCACCTGATCATACAATGTATTCACCTGATACAAATACAAATACATGATACATATCACCATACATGATCCACCTGATCATACAATGTATCCACCTGATACATATACAGATACATGGTCCAAGCATCCAACATGATGCATATACAAAAATACATACACATGATCCAACTGATCATATCCAGCATCCAACATGATGCGTACATACATATGAATGATCCAACTGATCATACAAAGCAGAAACTAGAACATCATCCTGATGCTCATCATCCAGCGCTTACATCCACAGCCATGTGAAGGATCCTCCTTCCAACATGCTTGGAATGGATTCAACAAATGTGTCCATCACTTCTTCCTCGAAGTGTCCTCGATTTGAAGAACACCAAGCCTCACCCTAAAGTACTTAAACTTCACCCTGGCTAGTGGCTACGTTAGCACATCTGCAATCTACTCGTCTGTCGCAACATACAGGAGCTTCACAGCTCCTCTCTACACCATATCCCTGATATAGTGATATTTGATCTCTATGTGTTTCGACCTGTCATGAAACACTGGGTTCTCAGACAGCTTCACACAACTCTTGTTATCGTAGAAGATACCAGTAGCATCCAATGGGAGATCAAATAACTCAGCCAGTAGCTTCCGTAGCCATACTGCCTCACAACTAGCTGAACAGGTTGCAACATACTCTTCCTCAGCTTTACTCAGTGCTACGCAGGACTGCTTCCTACTAAACCAAGAGATCACACTTGATCCCATACTGAAGCAGCACCCAAATGTGCTCTTCCTATCTGCGTCACTGTTAGCCCAATCTAAATCAACATAACCCTGCAGGTTAAAATTTTGATTTGCTTCATACTTGATCCCATAATCCATTGTACCCTTCAGGTACCTCAGAACATGATTTACAGCAACCAGGTGAACACTCCTCGGGTCCATCAGGAACTGGCTCAATGTGTTCACATCAAAACAAATATCTGGTCTCGTGTTCGTCAGGTACATCAAGGACCCAATCATCTGACGATACATAGAGACATCAATCGGCTCATATGAAGCATCACAAAGAAGCTTCAGATTCGATGCCATAGGTGTGGCCATGGCCTTGCAATCCATCATCCTGAACCTCTTCAGGATCTCTACTGCATACTTCCCTTGTCCAAGGAAGATTCCATCTGCACTCTGCCACACCTCCATGCAAAAAACAAATAGTGCATCATCTCCAAGTTCTTCATCTCGAACTCGGCAGCAAGCTTCCGCTGCGTGTCGACAATCAATCTATATTCACCATACCAACTTCTGTGCACATATATGACTACACCATGCTGTCTTGAAATTCATCTGGTGTATGTTCTATTTCATCACTTTTATATTTCTTTATGCTGCCATCTGTGGCATGCTTGATCTGATAGTTCCATTTGGAAGTCACAACAGACTTCCCTTTAGCTCTTGGGACCACATCCCAAACATCGTTCTTTATGATCGACGGATCATGGCATTCTTCCCGTATCCTGGGAACTTCAATATCTTCAATAGATAATTTTGTTGCTTGAACAAATGTTGTAGCCCTTCTTTTGTAGGTGAAGGTATACGGACTTTTCTACAAAACAAGTTAAATTGCATGATTAGAAACATCTCATAATTTTCAGACAAATTCTTACACATAAAGAAATATGTCATACAGTCATGCAATTATCTTAGCCAATGCTTCAATACAACATTTATCCATGTTCCACAACTTTCTAGATGCCTTCCAATCTCTACTAGAACATTGTTAAGAGTTTGCACTACTCCCAACATGTCAGCAAAGAGGTTTCATTCTAGATAAGTAGCACTGGAATGTTGTACAGTGCCATAGGCCACTTACCCATCACATGCATATTAGTAGTATACTGTTCATTAATGCAATCATTCTAATATGCACAATACATATCCTAAGTCTAGGAACATGAGCATATACATCATTGAACAATTTTATTTAAACAAACAAATATGCAAGAAATGATAATTAAAAAATACTTATCTTTGTTTGGTTGTTGGGTGGACCCCCTCTAAGTCTTTGCTTCCTTGCAGGAGCTGCTGAAGTAGCTTCTTCTACACCTTTCTGTTGTGGAATGTAGAAAGATGGTCAACTCCCTCTGAATATCTGCATCCTTGCAGAAACTACTGAAGTGTGCTCCTTTGCTTTCTTGCAGGAACAACTGGAGTGTGCTCCCTCTTGATCTTTGTTTCCTGGATTACCTGTCCTTGAAATTACATCCATCCTTAATCACTATGCATCCATATTAGTATCATCATTGTGTTATCCTCAAGGTCTCATACATAATCACACATTTATTAGTATAATCTTAATACTATCAAAACACAATAATCTTAACCATGCATAGTCATGGTCATTCACAGATAATAAACATTAGTACTCAAGGTTTCAGGGAAGTCTTCTTTTACTCATCCATATTCTTATTTGATCATAGGAATCTTCTGATTAGTTAAATCATCAATGCATAAACTCGTGATTACTCAAACCTATACCTTCATGATTCTTCTGGTTAGTCATATCATCAATTATGGTAAGAAACATAATATGCATACAGCCATGACTATTCAAACCTATGACTTCATGAATAATCATTATCAACAACACAACAGTATAAGATCCTAACACAAGGTAGGATTCTAGCTTGATATAGGAAAAACATACCTGGATTAGCATGCTAGCTAGTTATGTCTAACATACCCACATAATGTCTTTTGGTTCTCTTCAGTGACTTGTACTAGTAACTTGCATGTCTCATAAGTTAACCATTTTAGAACCAAGTTATACATACCTCGAAAGTAGATCTTCTATGTGATCCATGACAATGGATGAATCTTTGTCTTCATGTCACCATGAGCATATGTTCTTGAAGTAGAACATGATTTGACTTTCTTGGTGTACCTTTTGTGTTAGCAAACAACATAAACCTCATACAACATCACAATGCATTAGTACAATCATAAGTGTCAAAACCTTAATCAATGAATATCTTGTATTAAGGTGATATGACAAGTCCAGTAATTAATCAAGATTGTACTGTAATGATGTGAAGACAAACATATGATAAACTTAACCATGAAACATACCTGTAAGCCATACTTGTCAAGATTGCTTGTAATCTTCTTATGGAAGGCCTTAGCCTCATCTCCCTCTGAGACAGGAACTTCTTCACTTATGCAGGTGACCAATCCATGTTCTTCTAGGATTAACCCAATCCACTTGATTTGCAAGAACTGGACCTCGAGATGGATTAGGGTTTGTCAAAGAAACCCCAAAAATTCAAACTTTTAATTTTAAACTTTTGAAAGGATAGAAATATGCGCCTTGATGAGCTGATCAAGTTGTTATATTCAGAATTTGAAAACTGCAAAGTTTCACCCCTCAAAATTGCCTTTTAGATTTCTGGATTCACTGGGGAGGACCCTGAATTAGGGTTTGAGTTTCCTGGAGCTTCACCCAACCAAAAGATTTGATTCAAAACTCTAAGCTTCGATTTTTCTGAGGAGCTTCCAGCCGTGGTCATAGATTTCCAAAATTCCAATTTCTGCAAAAGCCATAATTTTCCATCTTTCCGATCAAAGTCCCGAACTGGGGTTTGATCAAGCCCATCCTTCTGCCCAACCAAAAAACATGATCGTGGTCTCTAAATTTCTATTTTGATGAGCAGCATCCAGCCGTGGTCTCCGATTACAAAAATTCCAACTTTCTCCAAAGCCCTAAATTCTGGAAGCCATGAATGAAGGTACTAAAAAATAATTATGTTTTGACAGAAATATGTACCTGATTGTTTATGGTGTAACTCCAAACTTTTTGATCCAAAGGGTCTGAAAAATGTTCTTGAGATAGCCCAACCTGTTATCTTTCCATCCCGACAGGTCTGACCTCAATCGGATTCTCTGAGAGAGAGTTATGCCAAGTGTCGTAACGTGACCTGTTTATAGGATAATACAGGAGAGCGAACTTGTACGGAGTGCCATGTGTCACTCTTTCAACTTCGGTCGCTGAAAATTTTTCATGAGATAGCTTGCCCTGTTATCTTTCCATCCTAACAGGTCTGACCTCAATTGGACTCTTTGAGAGAGAGTTATTCCAAGTGTCGCAATGTGACCTATTTATGGGATAATACATGAGATCGAACTTGTACAGTGTGCCACGTGTCACTAGTTCAATTTAGGCCTCTGAAAATTTTTCTTGAGATAGTAAAGTCTGTGTACTACCTATCACATTTTACTAAATTTCATTTGGAGCTTCCTAGCCCAATTTATGACCTTTTTCCCAAGGTCACCTGGTTTTGATTCAGATCTGGAAGAGGCAGAAACCCTATATTGTACAGATCATAAATCCCAAAGTACAACAAATTAGAGGTCGTCCTTTGGACACAAGGTACATGGGGATCGGATATTCGACCTGCAAAAGTTTCAGATCTGAAAACTTCACCAAAACATATTTATAGCGAAAGTGCTACAATGACTAGTTTTCTCAATATCAAGCCATAGCATCGTAAGTGCAACAAGTGTCATATATGCCACATCATGCCTTCTTTCAGGCTAGCTCTGATACCATGTTAAATTTTCAGAATTTACTTCAATCTGATCTAGGATATTAACTGAGAGAACAACATGTACAACAAATCTACAACATATCAACCATGGACACAATAATGCAAGCACACAAGAGACACAGAGTTTACTTGGGGAAAACCATAAAGGTGAAAAACCCCAATAACTTCCTCAGAGATAGATAGAGCAATGATACAACCAAAATACAAGAGATAGTCTTCTCCTAGTAGAAGAGCCTCCTCCTCCACAAGTGCGCCACTCTCCACAGTGTGAGTGAGAGAATAGAATGTGTAAAATGAGAGAGACACACTCTCTATTTATACACTAACTTGACTTGACCTTTACTCAACTAGGTCGGCCTCAACTTAACCACTTAACATAATGCTGACTGGGCTGACCCCCACTAGGGTGGTCTAATAACCCTTTGACCCATATGACTTATACAAGGCCGACCCCAACAAGGTGGTCTAATAACCCATCAAGTATAAGTTACGACACTTACAATATTACTGACGACACTTCCGTATAGAGGAATAATAACATCTCTATAGGAATACAACCACTTCCATATAGAGGAATAATAACATCTCTATAGGAATACAATATACATATATGTGAAATACATTCCGAAGTTACATATACATCAACAATGTACTATCATACTTCCAAAAGAATCAATCTAGGAATCCACATTCTATTCATCCCTCAAGCTCTTATGAGAAACCTAGTAGTGAGAGAGATGTTAACTCTTGCGACAATGCATCAAATATCCTTACAATGGATGGCATAATAGGTTCCTCTAGTGATCAAAGTGAGGCAAATACAATTTCATCATAAATTGGTGATACAAATGTTGAAGATTTTCCCTTGGAAGGTGACACAATCCCTTCATGGAGAAGGAAAAGAGGCCATGGCCAATGGGACATAGGGAGAGTATTCCAAGAAGGATGGGTCTCACAATTTCCATTTATTGAACCAATACCTCCAGCAAATGAGAAAGAGACTTCACGAGAAGTTAAATACATAACATGTAGTTGGAAACTTGGGAGGGCAGTGAAATTGCAAATGAAGTTAGATACACTAGAGAAGCATGTGGGAAAGGTGTATGTTAAGGAAATTGTAAATGGAAAGGAGAAATCTACTCCTAAATGGAAATCTATTGAGGAATGTCGACATAGAAAATATGAAGATGAATATAAGAAATTCTTAGTCAGTAAGGGAAAACTTGAGGCAAGTGGAGGAACCATCCTATCTCTATTTTGAAAGATGATGGAAAGAAATTTGTTATCCAAGACGATTCAATTATGCACTGTATTTCGGATCTTATCTAGTGGACATCCTATGAAAAATTATCCAAATTACATGAAATATCTCTCTTTTATTCAAGTGTCAAATTTTCCATCTTCTCATTGGTCTGTAACAAGTTGGTGGGAATGGGAAAAATATCTAGCTCAAGTAGAAAAGGAGGACATGTAAGAGAAGATTTCAAATGCTAGGTTTTTGTCATTGTCTTTGGATGAAGTTACAACTATCAATAATACTTCATGGATCTGCATGATCATTTATATAGTTAATGACCATATTAGGAATTCCCATCTACTTGGGATTCATAAAATGAGTAATAGTTCTACAATGGAAAATATTTATCAACTTGTTATTAATAGTGTGAAGGAAATTGTCACCTACCCAAATTTCTAAGAATTATTATTTTATTTGCAAAATAATTTATGTTAAATTTAATTACAAAGTTTTGTAATTATGATCAGTTTTGATCATGGATGAATATAATTACTGAATATTATTATTTAAATAAATTAATTAGGAGACAAACACCCAGGAGGACTGTTGAATGAGTGTTCACTAACCCACTAGGAGGAATGGAAGCTGTTAGAAGGTATGGGACACATGGCAGCAGTTGCATCACACCACTAACTGTTGGTTATGGGACAACTACCCCTAAAAATAGGGTATTATCCCCCAGGTGGAGGGAGTGAGCAGGAAGCTCATTTAATGACCCAGTAACATCTGAAAAGGCCTAGGTAGCCTATAAAGGCAAATTCAAATTGGGCAGGAAGCTCTTAATCAATATTTCTGCAGAATATTTTCCTCTTGTGAATCAGGTGATTACAAGAGAGATTCGAATAGGGAGGTTAGCGGTGACTGTAATCTTAAGTCTGCATCATTGCTGATAAGAACCAAAGATGCTGGTGCAGATCTATTGGACTGCAAACTATTGAGGATTCTGAAGTTATTTGCTACAGCAAGAAGAAGTCCCATTTCCTGAGTTTCTTCTTCCTAGTGGTTCAGTGAACAGGCTCGGGGGTCCTAAGACAGTACTTGATTGTTTTCAGGAGTTGGTTGGGTGGAACAGTCTTCTTGGGCTGTTTGTTTCCCTAAAGATTTTCGAACTTATTCATAATAAATGATTCTGTTCTATTTAACTAGTATTTTAAGTTTTTCTGTTTTAAAAAAGAATATGATTCTAGAATTGTTTTAAGTCTGAATGTTAAGTTTAATATTGAAGTTGAATTGATAAACCAATACCTCTTTTTTTCCACATGTTGTTTTGAAGCATTGTACTCTAGTGGAGATATGAAAATTAAAAATAGATTAGAGGATAGGCAAATGCCATTGATTCGAATAGATAGAACAGTGATCGAATTTTATTTTACTATTCTACCCTATATTTTCCAGTACGTAAAATTTACTGTATTAAATGGTTCTAATCTACAACATTGTTTCATAAATTATAAGTATTGTTCTCTTCTCTGTGTATACATATTATAGTTTGTTCATTCTTTTAATTTGTGTAGTATTTGAATGAAAATAGACAAACCATGCTTATAACCTAGCATCAAATTAAAACAGTATTATCATCATTATTTACATGCTGTAAACAAAAGTATTACACAGGCATTCTATAATTCCCAGTTTTTACATTACACATACACACACACTGTTTTCATTTCTTATTCTATAATTTTCATAATTTTATAGTTCAAATAGATAATAGAGATAATATAAACATTCTATTGCTGATAAGTTATTGTTTTCAATAGTTAATCAAACTAATACAACTTAGGGTTTGACCTATTTGTTTACATTACAATCGAACTCTTTACTATTTAAAATAGCATATACTTTATAGTTTCTTACTTCATTCACTGTTAGGATAGCTACAGTGCAATCTTTTGAAATTAATACAATCTCTAAAATTGTTTTCTTTTCACTATATTATATCACTAATCAAATGAGAAACAGAGTTCAACCTGTACCTTCCTTAATCAATGAATTTGAACTATCTTTCAAATGACATTTTATTGCGAAGATTTTATTTGAAACAAGTTTCTCATAACCTAAGTGTAGAATGAAAACCAATTGACAATCTACAACAATATATTTGCTAACTTAGACGATTTTTATAACATAAACAAATTTTTACATAGAAACGATTAACATACTAGTTCAATGCAAAAAGAGAATCATCATATCCATTAAAAACGAGCCTCGGCTCTTTGAACCTTTCCTTATAACTTAAACAGATAGGTCTTTCTCAATGGCCAAAATCTTTTCAAAACCCGACTTCGAGAAAACGAAGACGTTATGCCCAGAACGATATTTACAAAAGGTTTATCAAAAGCATAATTTGTATAGGATTATCTTTCCCAAGATTAACATTTGAAACCAGTTCTTAACGAACTCAACATTGGCGAAGCTTTACGTCTTTTTGTTCAATGAAAATAGAATAAAAAAATAGAAAAACTCAAGATCTTATAACCAAATGAAGGACACAAAATCAAGGAAACAATTATTATTTTGATTTCCAACTGGTAGTTCGTAGATCTCCATTCATCAAACAACGACGAGTCATGGCAGGACCATTTCTTTTTCCCATCATGAAACCCTTTCACCATAGTCAAGAGCATCTACAAGGGTTTGGAAAGACCCAGAGCTTACCGGTTGAAAGCTCACCAACCTTGCAGAACCCTTGCCCATTCCTCTAATGCATGACCTAGAACTGACATGAAAACGAAGGTTAAATGACTATTACCTTTTCGAAAACTAAAAGATGAAAACAATTCGAATGAATTATTATTCGTTACAGAAGAACTTACATTTGCTGTAGTACCAAATATTTCCACTTTAACCTGCTACAGGAGGATCCCACACTGAAGATATGACAGGGAACCCTCGGACCTTTTACACCAAGGAAAATCCTCGACTCAAATTTAAACGACGAGTTCCGGAACTTCCAAACTTTGACAGTAAAAGCTAAGTACATAGTCTATCAACAATGGCGCCATAACAATTAGAAGAGAACTGCAATCTTCCAAAAACCAGAGGTATCAAGGTCGAATCTCATACAAAGTTTCAACTAAAATTTCGGTAGCCTGTCAGCCGCAGACCGAAAACAATGGAACCATTAAACTACAATTGCCAAGTTCTTAAACCAAAGACATTGACCCATTGCTAGGGTTTGATCCAATGATCAATATCGATGTTGATCAACGATCGAAATTATGCCAACATATTATGCATTGGAGTGAACGACCAACTTATTAATTGCACATTCATTACCATCATACAGCCCTTCCATGTAAGGTTGCATTGGATGCATTGTCGACCAGTTTGAAGAACTGCTAACAAATATCTTTGATATGGCAACCATCTTAGCTATGGCATGCAATGGTTTGTAATACGTGGAATGATCTTCTGATCCTCGTCAACACGATACAGTGGATGGTCATTAATACAGACATGATTTACAATCCCCAACACCGAATTTGTATCAATTGCACATCCGTCAACCTGTCATTCATTAAAAGCTTGTCAGTGTTCTTTTCTCAATGTCATAATAGTAAACCATAATATATGACATTTTAACTTTATGCATGGTATTAAGTCCATTTCCTAAATTCGTATTTGACTCTAAGTTACTACCACGACAATTTTCATAAGGTTTTTTATCAACCATCTTTGATATAGTTTCAAGTTGAGTCGAATCCTAGAGCCATCAAATGATATAGGAAGACTCTTCAAAAGTTTACACATATTTTTGTATAGTCCCAAGTGTTGGGTCCAGGTTGAGATAAAGTTTTGGAAGCACCTTTTTGAGGCAAGCAAGGAAAGATGAGTTGAGCGCAGCTCAGAAATACAATTTTGGCTAAGTATTGAGGATGCTACGAAGTTGCGCGCAGCATCTAACTTTTGACCAGACTGCGGAGTTGCATGCAGCATTGAAGTTTTGGCCATGATGCGAAAGCCAGTACTATGCCGAAGCAGTGTTGCAGAGTTAGGAGGCCATGTGGAGCTAGCAAAGCAGTGTGCTGAACAAGTATCAAGTGTAGCTACTGGCTCGACCGGTAGCAGCCATTTTTGGAAAGATATTCCAAGATTGTTGAGCGGCAGACATAGGTGGATAGGAAGGCAGCCACGCGTGGGTTGTTAAGGAAAGCGACATTTGGCACGCTTAGAAGGTAAAACCGTTAGAGAGAAACGGTTCGGCAGAAGCAGCCTGTAGGCACACGTGCGACAGGAAGGCCAATAGCGACAGAATGAGGATGTGGAGATCCACCATGATCAAGCAGACGCTACCAGGAGCCAGCAAGCTAGTTTGGAAAACCGACGCAATTTTGGAAACCCTTAGGGTTTTGGATTTCAGGTCTTCGACATTGTACAGACATGACCTTTGGGCATGATCTATTTAGGAAGACACTTTTGTATGGGATGGGGGTTGCTCTATTTTGGATACTAAATGCTAGTTATTAGATTAATCTTGATATAACCTTTTTGTATTGTAAAATCTCTCTGAGCCGAGAATATTGTAAAGGTTCTACAGCTATGTGCGCAGAGACCTAGCCGAGAGAAAGGAGAGTCTGCAGCTAAGTGGGTAGACTAAGAACGGTTGCCCCATCCCTTTTGAAAGAAATATATTACCAACTCCATGCTTCTCCATCGGCAGGGTACTCTAGGTTCCTCAAAACGTATGAACAAGCACGGCGTAACTTCTTTTGGTAGGGCATGAAAAGGACAATTCAACAGATGGTGGCTGAATGTGATACCTGCCAGCGCAATAAGGGCGAAACAACACTCCTTCTAGGATTGCTTGAACCCTTTCCCATATCTACACTTATTTGGACAGATATTTCTATGGATTTCATTGAAGGGCTCCCTAAATCTGGCGGGAAGACAGTGATTCTCATTATGGTTGATCACCTCTCCAAATATAGTCATTTTTGTGCTCTTAGCCATCCCTATACAGCCTCCTCCGTCGCTCATATTTTTCTGGACCAGATCTTTCGTCTTCATGGCATCCCTTCTTCCATTGTCTCGGATCGTGATGCGACTTTCACCAGTCATTTTTGGACAGAACTATTTCGCCACACTGGCACCAAACTGAAGATGAGTTCAGGGTATCACCCACAAACAGATGGTCAGACTGAAATTATAAATAAATGCTTGAAAACTTATCTTCGTTGCTTCACCTCGGAACAACAACATCAGTGGGAAAAGTGGCTCCCTCTCACTGAATGGTGGTACAATACCTCTTACCACACTGCCTCTAAAATGACACCATATGAAGCAGTCTATGGTCAGGCACCTCCAGTTCTTCTTCCATACACCCCCACCAGTTCACCAGTTCAGGAAGTTGACATGGTCCTTCGAAATCGCGATCATATTCTTCGCATTTTGCGGGACAATCTTCACATGGCAAGAAATTGCATGAAGCAACAAGCTGATCAGCATCGTTCTGAGCGTAGTTTTCAAGTCGACGATATGGTTTTTCTTCGTCTCCAGCCATACAAGCAATCCTCCTTGAAACTCAAAGGGCGTCATAAGCTCGCTCCAAAGTTCTATGGGCCATATTGGATTCTTCAGAAGATTAGGTCCGTTGCTTATAAATTGGAACTTCCTCCTTCTTCCCGCATTCATCCAGTATTTCATGTCTCTTGTCTGAAAAAAGTTCTTGGCACCAACATCAGTGGACAAACGATTTTACCCAAACTGGATAATGAAGGATCCATCCTTTTGGAGCCGGAGGCCATCCTCAATCGGCACACACATCAGTTTCGCTCTTGCTCTATCACAGAGGTCTTAATTCAGTGGCATGGCATGCAACTAGAGGATGCTACATGGGAACCACTCCTTCAAATTCAACAACAATTCCCACATCTAAAGCTTTGAGGACAAAGCTTTTTTTGAAGGGGGAGGGGATGTTAGGAACCCATGTCTTTACTTTGTTAGTATGTTGTTGTTGGATGCATATGCTTTGTAATTTGTCCCGTAGTATTTGTTGATCAATAGTTTGTGTTATTGTTGTTGGCGCATATGCTTTGTAAGTCGCCCGTAGTATTGTGATCCATAGTTTGTAGTGGCCCATGGTTTTGACCCATAGTATTGGTGCCTAGACTTAGTATATAAGTGTGTGTTGAGACCTACAAAGGACCATGAAGTTATTTGTATTGAGCTTGCTCATAGGAGGTTGCCCCCTCGAAGTGGCCTGTGATCAATATAAAAGTGATTCTGAGTTTTGTCATTTCTTCTATTTCGCATATTCTTATTAATTAATTATTGTAGGTGCATCACATACTTATATAAATATATACGATATACTTATATTTCTATAATCCTTTTCCACCCTCAAAGTATTTTTAACTAGTAACACTAATTAGTACTAGTCCCTCGTAAGTAGGCATGTAAAATTTTAGCTTTTAGCTACGACAACCCCAAATGGCATCTAAAAAGGATGACCCTATAACTTGACTCTCATGGCTTCTAGCTATTTAGTATTCTTGCTACCCCATAGGATTTAGCTACTACATTTAAGTAGTGTTATGTTCTTAGCAACATTTAGGAAATAGTACTCCAAGTACCACTGGTGGGGCCTTGGCTTTGAGATCCTCACCAGGGCCGCTTACATAATCACAATTACATTTACAAGACAAATACTAATAGAGGTTGAATTTGATGTATGTTACAATTGCCCTTCATTTTTATCCCATTGCGTTCTATTCCTGGAGAATGTAGGAAGTGGTGTGAGGGGTAACAATTAGTTGGATCACGCGTTTGAAGTGGCAGCTAAATTTGTAAATGCTTCTAGTAATGAAGGTCGGTGAATTGCATAGGTTATTGCTAGGAACAAAGTCTGAATAAAGTTGATCAATACAAATATTTCCCATTCGAATCTAGGATTCAAGGACAACTATCAACTTATTCATTTGGTTTTTCATCACTTATGTAGGCACATGTGAGTTGGTAATATTGTATGTGCATGTTGTGTCAATAATATAAGTTGAATTTACATCATTGGGGCTAATTGGTGTGTTGCATAAATTGAGGAATATAGAAGCACCTCGTAATATACCCTAACAAACACATAGTACTAACACATAGTACTAGTAAAGAGATGTTATAGAGTTATATGTTACAAATTTCTTGTAGCTTCATGTTAAAAATAGATTTCAATTCCCCGCACTTCCCTAACACGTCATCAAACATGTGGCCCAAAGATCCGACTGGAAGGAGAAAACAATCCCTTTCATCTTAAGAGTACTCTATCTGAGCTAGGGTATTTGATTATGTCCATGTGTTTTTAAAATGCAAGGCGAGGCTTTCAATTCAATTAATTGAATTGCTGGTCTTCACTGCATCTTTTCATGCATAATCTTTGAAATTTCGTGTAAACTGATTTCTTTCGATGTGTGTTGATTTAAATGGCCAATGAATTGTTTTCTATGATAAAATTGCCATTTTTGGCATTTTTGGTGTAGATCGTAGACTGAAGTTTCGGATTTTGAGAAGGCAACCGGATTCAAAAGTGGAGTTTAATAATTAGTTATTCTATTGGGTAACATTTAAACTCACCATTGAACATCTATGAACAAAGCTTTTCCTTACTGTAAAATGCCTATGTTTTTAGATTTCTTTCTAACTTTTTTTACTTTTTTCCTCGTAGGTTCATACATGCTTAAAAAAATATGTTTCTTTGAGGTGAATATATATTCATTTATTGCGTAGTTACAACAAGTCTCGTTTGTAGTGTTGTGGGGCATTTGGTTAGAGTTTAGTGTGAAAATCTTGGGAAAGGGTTAAATTGATTTATGCATTCAAAATTTTAATAGTGGAAAGATTATATAACCATATTTAGATTCAGATGGTAATCATATTTAATCAATAATTTATAAGTTCAGTTCTAATATATCATGTTCTTTTTGTGTTGTTAATCTTTGTATGTTATTAGGGATTTGATTGTGAGAATTGATCATTATAACACATAAGTCTCAATATAACATGTTTTTATATATTAATTAAGGAAACAATAAGGGAACGATGTTTGTTGTCTTCACATCAGAGATTGGTTGTCATGATCCTTAGGCTAAATAGTGTTGTAGAAGTAGTTTTGCAGATTGATTTAATTAATCATTAGTTTTTGATTGAATCTGTTTGTTTATTTAGCTTTCTTCTTATTTATTGGAAATACTGTGAATGTAGATTTTTACAAGTGTAAAATTGATATTTTATTTATCATCTTTACATATAAAAAGATAAAATATCTCTAAATTAATTGTGATTACTCCATTCTTAGAAAAGGAAAGCAATTGCCAAATTAATTTTGCATGCTCCATTCCTAAAAAGAAAAACATAAAAAATGAAGTTTTCTTTGATTTTAATTGCTTAGTAGGTGAATTCAATGTGATACTCCATTTTTAGAAAAGGACAACATGAAGTTTTTGTGATTTAAATTGTTAAGTGGCTTTGTATTATTGTATGTGATCTAACAAACCCATTACGAGTGAAACATAATTCTGGCAATTGTTTTAATGATTTGTTTGTAGCTTTTCTGCCAAAGCTGACAAGATTTAAGTTACTTTCAAGTGACACTAGTAGCATTTAATATGATTTTGTCATAGTAGTTTAGTTGCATGATTATTTTTGTGCTACATTTAAGTAACTTTTATGAAGTTTCATAGCAATTTATAGTCCAAAGCTTTGATATTTTTCTTTGAACACTAACATATATATCTTGTATTTATTGAAATGTGACTTTCTAACCCAAGAAATGTGAAGATGAAAGCTTATGGTATCATGTACAAATATGCAGAATTACATAAGCATGAGACTCGCTTCTCTCGGGAGCCCCTAGATCCTGATGCTGAGCGGAATTGGGCCAAGAGAACATCTAAAAGCTATGGGAATCCCTTTGGTCCTAGATCAACACATGGTAGGCCAAGGTATGGGCAATAATCCATTGAATGCTATGTGTGTTCCTACCACACACCCAGTAGAGAAATATATTCTATAAGCCGTTGGAACAACTAAATTTGGCATCTATATACAAGTTGTTGAATATTGTAACTTCTAAGAATATTATATTTTGTACTTTATTATTCTGGAGATGTTACATATCTCCGAGGTGATTCTATTATGTATCCAGAGATGTTTATTCCTCCGATGGATTGTGGTAACCAAGGTTATTAGACCCACCATGTGGGGGTCGTCCCTGGGTTAATTAATTAGGGGTTATTAGAATTCACTAGGAGAGGTCGGCCCCATTAGGGAAATAGTCAGTCGGGAAACTAGTATAAGTAGAGGAGAATGCTCCTCACTTATCTCACACTTGCTCAGCTCAGAAAGTAGTGCACTTGTGTTTGAGAGGTCTGCATAGGAGGTAGAGAAGGAGGTCAAGTCTTGGAGCACATCTTGTATTTTGGTTGATCATCTTATTGAGGAAAGCTTTGTTGGGTTTTCTACCCCATGAGGGTTTCCCAGGATAATATCTTTGTCTATCTTGTGATTATGTTTCTTTCAGTGATCTTGCTAGTCAAACTAGAATAAACTTAACACAAGCATCAAGTGGATTCAACACTAGAAGTAATCTCACATATAGTTCAACGATATTCTTAATTTGTAATAATTTTTTTTTCAGTTGAATGAAGTATAATGTTATCCATGGGGATTAATTATCTCAATGAATATGACATGATGCAATATCTACTTAGTTACTAAGTCCACAAATAGAACATAGACCATTAGAACATATTCCAAATGTCTACTTAGATCCCTAATTTCATGAATATAAATTACAACATTAAAGCACATTCAAGTAAATTTATTGGGTAATAATGATAAAGAGACAACACAAAAATTGTAGAATCATTGATTAAGGCGTTAAACCTAACCATGTACGGTTAAGCATAGCATTTAGCTATGTTGTTCAATAGTTTGTAATTTCCAATATAATAAAAAAAACAATTTCATTCATATGCTTTTAGCAGGATGGTGTAACCATAAATTGTGACACTGCATTACTCATAGACTTGGACATGTTTCCAAAATTCCACCATACAATGGACTAGTCTTTACACATAATGAATTGTGTATGATTAACCAGTCTTTGTTAAGAACGAAGCAATTATTAGGGCCTCAAAAGACACAAAGACTACACATATACAATGCATATCAATGGGAATTGACCCAACTTGACAAAACATAGAAGGGACACTTAAAACCCTAACATGAAACCCATTTCAAGGATGTCTATCTCTTGTTATGCATAGATAAAACATACCTGTAAGGTTCCAAACATTTACAAGTGATTAATACAAGGAATCCCAAGCTAATAATAGTGTTTTCATAGCAGTTAACATAGGATCAATAGTTACCCAGAAGAAGAAGGAATAAATAATTGATATACATTGTATCACTGCTATACAATGATGCAAACTTAACATAAAGAATGGTATCAGTGAATAATATACTCCTATTTCTCTATGAAACTTATCAGTGGCAGACTCAAACCCTCCATGCCACCCTGCATAGAACATATGCATACAGTCATTATGAATGGAAAATAAAAGTGGAATAGCCATTATAAATAAGTAGTTAGAATAGTAAACCAAATCAAAGAGACAACATCTATTACCAAGTCTCATCCTCAAGAAATAGAGACTTAGTCAAGCATTTGCTTGGAAAAAGGAAGGTGTTCTTGTGTATAATGCTTCTCTGAGTATCTTCAAGAATTTATAGTGATCAAACTTAACATTGTTCTCCATGGAAACCTCAGAGAGGAAGATCTTGGAAGTTGAATAGAGGGAAAAATAAAGCCAATGAACCCATAAAAGAAAGGATTTCAATTCAAGCTTCACGTGGTTTGAAGCCATTAATATATGCATTGTTAAGGACTAAAATTATTCACATATTGTCCACACACTACCTTGTGCTTGTGGGTGAGCACAAATGCAATCATAAAAAATGTCAAATACAATAAAGTTTAAAACAATTAAAAAAACCCTGCTACATCCTGCATGTATGTCCCAGCATGACATAAGCACGCCACCGCATCAGGGAAAATTTTAGGGGCTAATCTTATCCCATGGGCTAAATTTAGGGGTTTTAATTTTTTAGTGGGCTATTTTTTTATTAAACCATCATTTACTATGATTAGCCCAATTTTTATGTATTTATTTTTAATAAATGGCATATTATCCCAATAAAATATATAAAGAGGAATTTAAATCTAACCATTTAGCCCACTTTTTATTCCATTTGGAGCTCCCATAGCCCATAAAATAATCCTTCTCCCTCTATTTAGCCCAAAATTTGTAGAAATGGCGGTTGGTGAGGGTAAATTCGCCCCATAGCGATCCTGGAAATATTGGTTTTTGGTAAAATCGCCCAAGGATTATGGATTGAAATCTATTTTCAATTTTAATTTACCCCATATATATGATGTTTTTTATTTGGTTATTATGATATCTTAAACATTTTGTGTTTCTCCAAATTTCAGGGTGTCGAGTCTATAGGAGCGAGCAATCAAAGATTTTTGGGCCTGCAAGCAATCAAAGATTTTTGGGCCTGCAAGCAATCAAAGATTTTTGGGTTTTTTTTTTTTAGGTTTTTGTTTTTTTCCAGATCTCAGAATCTCTGAAGAGGTAGACAAAGAATTCAGAGTTAGAGAGACCCTCTATAGCAAATTCGTACGTGATTTCTAACTATTTTGTGATTATGAGTTTCTTTTGGTATCCTTATGTTTCAAATATCTCTTCTTGAAGCATCCATGTGCGTTGTATATCGAATGAGATATTCCCAGTGTGTGTTTCATTGTTTTTTAGAATTTTGATTACATAGACTGTCATTCATATATATTTGGAATGTCCGGATGTAGAAGTTACTGAGTAAAATTTTTGGATGTAGAAGTTACTCAGCAAACCCTCTTTGGGGTTACCATTCTACCCTCGGGGAATGGTGGTTACAACATTAGCGAGATGTAGAAGTTACTGAGTAAACCCTCTTTGGGGTTACCAGTCTACCCGCGAGGAATGGTGGTTACAACATTAGCGAGATGTAGAAGTTACTGAGTAGAAGATGTTGTCAACGTTGTCATTCTTTTTCCATTTCCATCTCTTTGTAGAAGATGTGCCATCTTCCTCAAAATATTCTTCAACTTTTTCAGAGTGTAAGTAAACCCACAATTTTCTATATCCATCAAACCGCATGCGAGGATCATGCTCATAATGTAGGAAATCTGATGTACCATTAAAAACCCGATTAACTTGTGCATCTGATACATCTTCTACAACGTACTGAGAATCCCTAATAAGTGTGCAATGATCAACATCACAAGACATAGTATTGTCACATGGGAAGTACCTATCGGGATTCAACCTAAAGTGTTCTTGAGCCTTCGAGTATTTTTTGTCTGCAATTACTTTATCTTGTACAATAACATCTTTGAAAGAAAAGGTCGCTCAATATACAATATTATATTTTCTAACGATTCTTTACTTAGCCAAGGTGTTCAACCATCATCATTTTAATTATGTCTTCTTGAAGCATCACACTTGTTCATGTAGATGTATTCCCTTCTATTTCAATATATTGGTATCACATGTACTGTTTCTAAAGGCTCGTGACAGACAATGTCTTTGTCCATTAGATCCCAAGGGTTCCAGTCTGCTTCTATCTAACTCATATCTAACAATACTATGTACCTTATGTATCTTTCTAACTACATCTTCTTTGCTTTTGTTCAGCACTCCACTTTGTCATGTGGATGCATTGATTTCAAATATTAACTTCTTCATACAATATGTATGGTAGAAACTATAATCTGATTCATCAAAATGGATACAATATTTTGCAATTCAAAAATTATTCATAAGTTATGGACCTCGACTCCTCTTCTGTAGATCATGACTCTGCATAATATTTAGTGCCTAATATGCATTCCTTCTTCATAGTAATTTGTGTCACTGTAGTTGAAACTAGGATTCACACCCTCTCTAATACCATGTTGAGATCACAAGAGAAAAATAGAGAGAGGGGTCTAATGTAAAGAAGTAGGAATGGCCATACCCATCTCAATATAGATACAATATTCTGCAATTCAAAACTTAGATGTATTCCCTTCTATTTCAATATATTGTTATCACATGTACTATTTCTAAAGGCTTGTGATAGACAATGTCTTTGTCCATTAGATCCCAAGGGTTCCAGTCTTCTTCTATCTAACTCATAGCTAACAATACTATGTACCTTATGTATCTTTTTAACTGCATCTTCTTTGCTTTCATATTGGGATTGGATTTATCATTCACTTGTTGGTTTCTTATGGAGTATATCACCTGAAAGGCACGACCTGACTTTGGCTTGACCTTTCACACTTTGAGCCTTAAAAGATAGGCTAATTTTAAAAGAGAGTTTATATGGGATTGGTTGTTTCATGTGATCCACTAACTCAGTATGGGTTTCCATGTAGAACTTATTTTTTAGCTCTTTCTTGTCAACCCAATACAATCTTGTTTGAAGAAACCCTATATATGGTATTAAGATTCATCTTTTCATGTACTCCTAGGGTGTTATGCTCACTTGACCCTTAGTACTTCTGCTTGTTATTCACATCTCTCAACCACTCAAGCTATCCTAGCTTAGTGTCAGGATCACTTGCTAAGGCATGGTTTTATATTTTTATTTTGTGAATACTAGTTTAATAGCATCATCATCTATGACCTTCACTAAGTCTACTATCTTGATTCTTCAATATTTTATTTACTATGCTTTGTTTCACAACTTTGTAATTTCATTTGATTTTTAGATGTGTCATGCTCGTCAATCAATCTTGCCTTAGGACACCATATAATCATAATAGATAATGATTTATTTTTTATATATTTTTAAACATTTTCATCTATTCTGATCTTTTGAAGGTAGTTGTGGAAATGTTGATTTGACTTTAACTACTTTTTGTCGAGGAGGAATAGTTTGATGTGTAATTTCTTTGATTTGTAAATGTGTCCTTCTTGTTAATACAATCATGTTTGAAGAAATCATTTAGATATCAACTATTTTTTAATGTTAAATGTATTCTTATGGTATTTTCAAGGTTGGATCAGAAATGTTGAGTTGACTTCGATTACTATTTGTTGAGGAGAAACAATTTTGCTAGGTGATGTACACTAGCTAGCATAGTTGACTAGGTACAAGCCTTCCATTTAGAAATTTTTTTCTTTTATGGCTTTCTAGAAAAATTCTGGGATGCTTCAAATATTGAGTAGGCATAACACTTTCTTTATTAATTCCAATTTCAAACCGTAGGTGTATTATCCTTACAGTTTTTCTATGGGAATATTATGTATTTATGTTGCTGGAATTTCAAATTTCTTTTCTCCTGTGTACTTTTAAATGGTGTCTTTTTGTCAGAGGCAAGTTTAACCGTGAAATATTCTTCGTCCATGTCTTTTAATCATTTTAAAAATTTCATTATAAATGTTAGCTTGATGCCTGAAAAACATTTGGGTTGGAGCAAGCGACTAGAAGTACACCAGTTGTAGGTTGTACTTTATAATTGTAAAGAGGCAATGTTGATAGGATCCTCATCTATTTTAAGTGGGTATATAGAGGAATGTTGCTTTTAAAGTTTTGTAATTTTTCCCAATTTTCATCAAGATTATTGTTAAACATGTAATTCCTCCCTCTTTTCATTTGGTGAGGAGTATTTCTTGAAAACCCTTCTTTGTGACAAGGGCATAACAGGAGTTGGGTTAGCTTGAAAGCTTCGAACAACTTGCAGAGCTGCTATTAATGATATGCCAAATGATTACTAATAAAGTTTAGTAAATTTCCAATTTCTGGTTTAGATAATTATGTAATTCCTCTCTTTCTTAATTCTATGAAGAAATATTCTTGAAGATCTCATTGTTTGATTGATTAGGTTAGCTTTTTTATTGCACCGATATTAGTGAGTTGCATCTACAACCCAATTAAATGTGTCATGTCTATAATGCTAATAAAGTAAATTGATTTTGTAAATATGAATATGGAAAGAAGTAGGAATGGCCGTACCCATCTCGATATAGATACAATATTCTGCAATTCAAAACTTAGATGTATTCCCTTCTATTTCAATATATTGTTATCACATGTACTATTTCTAAAGGCTTGTGATAGACAATGTCTTTGTCCATTAGATCCCAAGGGTTCCAGTCTTCTTCTATCTAACTCATAGCTAACAATACTATGTACCTTATGTATCTTTCTAACTGCATCTTCTTTGCTTTTGTTCAGCACTCCACTTTGTCATGTGGATGCATTGATTTCAAATATTCACTTCTTCATACAATATGTATGCTAGAAACTGTAATATGATTCATCAAAATGGATACAATATTCTCCAATTCAAAACTTACTCATAAGTTGTGGACCCTGATTCATCTTCTGTAGATCATGACTCTGCATCATATTTAGTGCCTAATATGCATTCCTTCTTCATAGTAATTTGTGCCAATGTAGTTGAAACTAGGATTCACACACTCTCTAATACCATTGTTACCCATCTGTCTTCATATTGAATGTTTTGTTATGTCCTGTACTTTGAATGCTAGTTTTTTGTCGGTTGTATGCCACTTTTCATAATAATCTTATTTTTCCATCTTTTTAGCATAACCTTATTGTACTAATTTTATATTATTTTTCATGCAGGTTTCACTTCTAGTTTCTAGATCAATTTGGAGTTTCAATTGTGGAATATCTAGTTAGTAAGATGTCAAACACTAACCGTGGGAAGAAAACATCAAGACAGAGGGATGTATGTTAAATTTTTAGAATTTACTTCAATTTGATCTAGGATCTTAACTGATAGAACAACATGTACAGCAAATCTACATCATATCAACCATGGACACAATAATGCAAGCACACAAGAGACATAGAGTTTACTTGGGGAAAACCATAAAGGTGAAAAACCCCAATAACTTCCTTAGAGATAGATAGAGCAATGATACAACTAGAATACAAGAGATAGTCTTCTCCTAGCAGCAGAGCCTCCTCCTCCACAGGTGCGCCACTCTCCACAGTGTGAGTGAGAGAATAGAATGTGTAAAATGAGAGAGACACGCTCTCTATTTATAGACTAACTTGACTTGACCTTTACTCAACTAGGTCGGCCTCAACTTAACCACTTAACATAATGCTGACTGGGCCGACCCCCACTAGGGTGGTCTAATAACCCTTTGACCGACACAGTCGACCCCCAATAGGGTGTTCTAATAACCCTTTGACCCATATGACTTATATAAGGCCGACCCCAACAAGGTGGTCTAATAACCCATCAAGTATAAGTTATGACACTTACAATATTAATGACGACACTTCCATATAGAGGAATAATAACATCTCTATAGGAATACAACCACTTCCGTATAGAGGAATAATAACATCTCTATAGGAATACAATATACATATATGTGAAATACATTCCGAAGTTACATATACATCAACACTCCCTCTTAACTAGGAAGGTATTTCTCGACACAGGTCTTCTAGCACAAGTCATCTTCTCTAGATCATCGTCACTACTGCTGCTATCTCAATCAATCTCTAAATCTACTTGTCATAGGAAGTTCTACAGAGCCAATCCTTTTTCATACTGGATGTAGGCCCACCACCTGTAGGTCTTCATCATCACTGGCCATACTGTGGAACCCTCAGGACTTATTACGTGCGTCATAGAACCTCGAAAGAGCATCCTAGGCTATTACGAGCACGCGGCTCTACCTATAGGATCTCCTAGGGCCATATTATATGTGACCTCACCACAAAACCTTGCAAAAGCATCCCAGGCTGTTACGAGCACACAGCTCTACCTATAGGATCTCCCAGGGATAGATTATATGTGGTCACGACAAAACCTCGCAAGAGCATCCCAGGTTGTTACGAGCACACAGCTCTACCTATAGGATCTCCCAGGGACATATTATATGTGGTCATGGAAAAACCTCGTAAGAGCATCCTAGGACTTATTACGGGCACACAGCCCAAACTATCGGATCTCCCAGGGACATATTATATGCCATAGGACAAAACCTCGAAAGAGCATCTGCCAGATATCCCAGGGCACGAATTACATGCCATAGGAAAAACCTCGAAAGACTATCTGCAGATCTCCTAGGGCCAAATTATATGTCCTCCCAAAGCAAAACCATACCAACTTCTGTGCACATATATGACTACACCATGCTGTCTTGAAATTCATCTGGTGTATGTTCTATTTCATCACTTTTATATTTCTTTATGCTGCCATCTGTGGCATGCTTGATCTGATAGTTCCATTTGGAAGTCACAACAGACTTCCCTTTAGCTCTTGGGACCACATCCCAAACATCGTTCTTTATGATCGACGGATCATGGCATTCTTCCCGTATCCTGGGAACTTCAATATCTTCAATAGATAATTTTGTTGCTTGAACAAATGTTGTAGCCCTTCTTTTGTAGGTGAAGGTATACGGACTTTTCTACAAAACAAGTTAAATTGCATGATTAGAAACATCTCATAATTTTCAGACAAATTCTTACACATAAAGAAATATGTCATACAGTCATGCAATTATCTTAGCCAATGCTTCAATACAACATTTATCCATGTTCCACAACTTTCTAGATGCCTTCCAATCTCTACTAGAACATTGTTAAGAGTTTGCACTACTCCCAACATGTCAGCAAAGAGGTTTCATTCTAGATAAGTAGCACTGGAATGTTGTACAGTGCCATAGGCCACTTACCCATCACATGCATATTAGTAGTATACTGTTCATTAATGCAATCATTCTAATATGCACAATACATATCCTAAGTCTAGGAACATGAGCATATACATCATTGAACAATTTTATTTAAACAAACAAATATGCAAGAAATGATAATTAAAAAATACTTATCTTTGTTTGGTTGTTGGGTGGACCCCCTCTAAGTCTTTGCTTCCTTGCAGGAGCTGCTGAAGTAGCTTCTTCTACACCTTTCTGTTGTGGAATGTAGAAAGATGGTCAACTCCCTCTGAATATCTGCATCCTTGCAGAAACTACTGAAGTGTGCTCCTTTGCTTTCTTGCAGGAACAACTGGAGTGTGCTCCCTCTTGATCTTTGTTTCCTGGATTACCTGTCCTTGAAATTACATCCATCCTTAATCACTATGCATCCATATTAGTATCATCATTGTGTTATCCTCAAGGTCTCATACATAATCACACATTTATTAGTATAATCTTAATACTATCAAAACACAATAATCTTAACCATGCATAGTCATGGTCATTCACAGATAATAAACATTAGTACTCAAGGTTTCAGGGAAGTCTTCTTTTACTCATCCATATTCTTATTTGATCATAGGAATCTTCTGATTAGTTAAATCATCAATGCATAAACTCGTGATTACTCAAACCTATACCTTCATGATTCTTCTGGTTAGTCATATCATCAATTATGGTAAGAAACATAATATGCATACAGCCATGACTATTCAAACCTATGACTTCATGAATAATCATTATCAACAACACAACAGTATAAGATCCTAACACAAGGTAGGATTCTAGCTTGATATAGGAAAAACATACCTGGATTAGCATGCTAGCTAGTTATGTCTAACATACCCACATAATGTCTTTTGGTTCTCTTCAGTGACTTGTACTAGTAACTTGCATGTCTCATAAGTTAACCATTTTAGAACCAAGTTATACATACCTCGAAAGTAGATCTTCTATGTGATCCATGACAATGGATGAATCTTTGTCTTCATGTCACCATGAGCATATGTTCTTGAAGTAGAACATGATTTGACTTTCTTGGTGTACCTTTTGTGTTAGCAAACAACATAAACCTCATACAACATCACAATGCATTAGTACAATCATAAGTGTCAAAACCTTAATCAATGAATATCTTGTATTAAGGTGATATGACAAGTCCAGTAATTAATCAAGATTGTACTGTAATGATGTGAAGACAAACATATGATAAACTTAACCATGAAACATACCTGTAAGCCATACTTGTCAAGATTGCTTGTAATCTTCTTATGGAAGGCCTTAGCCTCATCTCCCTCTGAGACAGGAACTTCTTCACTTATGCAGGTGACCAATCCATGTTCTTCTAGGATTAACCCAATCCACTTGATTTGCAAGAACTGGACCTCGAGATGGATTAGGGTTTGTCAAAGAAACCCCAAAAATTCAAACTTTTAATTTTAAACTTTTGAAAGGATAGAAATATGCGCCTTGATGAGCTGATCAAGTTGTTATATTCAGAATTTGAAAACTGCAAAGTTTCACCCCTCAAAATTGCCTTTTAGATTTCTGGATTCACTGGGGAGGACCCTGAATTAGGGTTTGAGTTTCCTGGAGCTTCACCCAACCAAAAGATTTGATTCAAAACTCTAAGCTTCGATTTTTCTGAGGAGCTTCCAGCCGTGGTCATAGATTTCCAAAATTCCAATTTCTGCAAAAGCCATAATTTTCCATCTTTCCGATCAAAGTCCCGAACTGGGGTTTGATCAAGCCCATCCTTCTGCCCAACCAAAAAACATGATCGTGGTCTCTAAATTTCTATTTTGATGAGCAGCATCCAGCCGTGGTCTCCGATTACAAAAATTCCAACTTTCTCCAAAGCCCTAAATTCTGGAAGCCATGAATGAAGGTACTAAAAAATAATTATGTTTTGACAGAAATATGTACCTGATTGTTTCTGGTGTAACTCCAAACTTTTTGATCCAAAGGGTCTGAAAAATGTTCTTGAGATAGCCCAACCTGTTATCTTTCCATCCCGACAGGTCTGACCTCAATCGGATTCTCTGAGAGAGAGTTATGCCAAGTGTCGTAACGTGACCTGTTTATAGGATAATACAGGAGAGCGAACTTGTACGGAGTGCCATGTGTCACTCTTTCAACTTCGGTCGCTGAAAATTTTTCATGAGATAGCTTGCCCTGTTATCTTTCCATCCTGACAGGTCTGACCTCAATTGGACTCTTTGAGAGAGAGTTATTCCAAGTGTCGCAATGTGACCTATTTATGGGATAATACATGAGATCGAACTTGTACAGTGTGCCACGTGTCACTAGTTCAATTTAGGCCTCTGAAAATTTTTCTTGAGATAGTAAAGTCTGTGTACTACCTATCACATTTTACTAAATTTCATTTGGAGCTTCCTAGCCCAATTTATGACCTTTTTCCCAAGGTCACCTGGTTTTGATTCAGATCTGGAAGAGGCAGAAACCCTATATTGTACAGATCATAAATCCCAAAGTACAACAAATTAGAGGTCGTCCTTTGGACACAAGGTACATGGGGATCGGATATTCGACCTGCAAAAGTTTCAGATCTGAAAACTTCACCAAAACATATTTATAGCGAAAGTGCTACAATGACTAGTTTTCTCAATATCAAGCCCTAGCATCGTAAGTGCAACAAGTGTCATATATGCCACATCATGCCTTCTTTCAGGCTAGCTCTGATACCATGTTAAATTTTCAGAATTTACTTCAATCTGATCTAGGATATTAACTGAGAGAACAACATGTACAACAAATCTACAACATATCAACCATGGACACAATAATGCAAGCACACAAGAGACACAGAGTTTACTTGGGGAAAACCATAAAGGTGAAAAACCCCAATAACTTCCTCAGAGATAGATAGAGCAATGATACAACCAAAATACAAGAGATAGTCTTCTCCTAGTAGAAGAGCCTCCTCCTCCACAAGTGCGCCACTCTCCACAGTGTGAGTGAGAGAATAGAATGTGTAAAATGAGAGAGACACACTCTCTATTTATACACTAACTTGACTTGACCTTTACTCAACTAGGTCGGCCTCAACTTAACCACTTAACATAATGCTGACTGGGCTGACCCCCACTAGGGTGGTCTAATAACCCTTTGACCCATATGACTTATACAAGGCCGACCCCAACAAGGTGGTCTAATAACCCATCAAGTATAAGTTACGACACTTACAATATTACTGACGACACTTCCGTATAGAGGAATAATAACATCTCTATAGGAATACAACCACTTCCATATAGAGGAATAATAACATCTCTATAGGAATACAATATACATATATGTGAAATACATTCCGAAGTTACATATACATCAACAATGTACTATCATACTTCCAAAAGAATCAATCTAGGAATCCACATTCTATTCATCCCTCAAGCTCTTATGAGAAACCTAGTAGTGAGAGAGATGTTAACTCTTGCGACAATGCATCAAATATCCTTACAATGGATGGCATAATAGGTTCCTCTAGTGATCAAAGTGAGGCAAATACAATTTCATCATAAATTGGTGATACAAATGTTGAAGATTTTCCCTTGGAAGGTGACACAATCCCTTCATGGAGAAGGAAAAGAGGCCATGGCCAATGGGACATAGGGAGAGTATTCCAAGAAGGATGGGTCTCACAATTTCCATTTATTGAACCAATACCTCCAGCAAATGAGAAAGAGACTTCACGAGAAGTTAAATACATAACATGTAGTTGGAAACTTGGGAGGGCAGTGAAATTGCAAATGAAGTTAGATACACTAGAGAAGCATGTGGGAAAGGTGTATGTTAAGGAAATTGTAAATGGAAAGGAGAAATCTACTCCTAAATGGAAATCTATTGAGGAATGTCGACATAGAAAATATGAAGATGAATATAAGAAATTCTTAGTCAGTAAGGGAAAACTTGAGGCAAGTGGAGGAACCATCCTATCTCTATTTTGAAAGATGATGGAAAGAAATTTGTTATCCAAGAGGATTCAATTATGCACTGTATTTCGGATCTTATCTAGTGGACATCCTATGAAAAATTATCCAAATTACATGAAATATCTCTCTTTTATTCAAGTGTCAAATTTTCCATCTTCTCATTGGTCTGTAACAAGTTGGTGGGAATGGGAAAAATATCTAGCTCAAGTAGAAAAGGAGGACATGTAAGAGAAGATTTCAAATGCTAGGTTTTTGTCATTGTCTTTGGATGAAGTTACAACTATCAATAATACTTCATGGATCTGCATGATCATTTATATAGTTAATGACCATATTAGGAATTCCCATCTACTTGGGATTCATAAAATGAGTAATAGTTCTACAATGGAAAATATTTATCAACTTGTTATTAATAGTGTGAAGGAAATTGTCACCTACCCAAATTTCTAAGAATTATTATTTTATTTGCAAAATAATTTATGTTAAATTTAATTACAAAGTTTTGTAATTATGATCAGTTTTGATCATGGATGAATATAATTACTGAATATTATTATTTAAATAAATTAATTAGGAGACAAACACCCAGGAGGACTGTTGAATGAGTGTTCACTAACCCACTAGGAGGAATGGAAGCTGTTAGAAGGTATGGGACACATGGCAGCAGTTGCATCACACCACTAACTGTTGGTTATGGGACAACTACCCCTAAAAATAGGGTATTATCCCCCAGGTGGAGGGAGTGAGCAGGAAGCTCATTTAATGACCCAGTAACATCTGAAAAGGCCTAGGTAGCCTATAAAGGCAAATTCAAATTGGGCAGGAAGCTCTTAATCAATATTTCTGCAGAATATTTTCCTCTTGTGAATCAGGTGATTACAAGAGAGATTCGAATAGGGAGGTTAGCGGTGACTGTAATCTTAAGTCTGCATCATTGCTGATAAGAACCAAAGATGCTGGTGCAGATCTATTGGACTGCAAACTATTGAGGATTCTGAAGTTATTTGCTACAGCAAGAAGAAGTCCCATTTCCTGAGTTTCTTCTTCCTAGTGGTTCAGTGAACAGGCTCGGGGGTCCTAAGACAGTACTTGATTGTTTTCAGGAGTTGGTTGGGTGGAACAGTCTTCTTGGGCTGTTTGTTGCCCTAAAGATTTTCGAACTTATTCATAGTAAATGATTCTGTTCTATTTAACTAGTATTTTAAGTTTTTCTGTTTTAAAAAAGAATCTGATTCTAGAATTGTTTTAAGTCTGAATGTTAAGTTTAATATTGAAGTTGAATTGATAAACCAATACCTCTTTTTTTCCACATGTTGTTTTGAAGCATTGTACTCTAGTGGAGATATGAAAATTAAAAATAGATTAGAGGATAGGCAAATGCCATTGATTCGAATAGATAGAACAGTGATCGAATTTTATTTTACTATTCTACCCTATATTTTCCAGTACGTAAAATTTACTGTATTAAATGGTTCTAATCTACAACATTGTTTCATAAATTATAAGTATTGTTCTCTTCTCTGTGTATACATATTATAGTTTGTTCATTCTTTTAATTTGTGTAGTATTTGAATGAAAATAGACAAACCATGCTTATAACCTAGCATCAAATTAAAACAGTATTATCATCATTATTTACATGCTGTAAACAAAAGTATTACACAGGCATTCTATAATTCCCAGTTTTTACATTACACATACACACACACTGTTTTCATTTCTTATTCTATAATTTTCATAATTTTATAGTTCAAATAGATAATAGAGATAATATAAACATTCTATTGCTGATAAGTTATTGTTTTCAATAGTTAATCAAACTAATACAACTTAGGGTTTGACCTATTTGTTTACATTACAATCGAACTCTTTACTATTTAAAATAGCATATACTTTATAGTTTCTTACTTCATTCACTGTTAGGATAGCTACAGTGCAATCTTTTGAAATTAATACAATCTCTAAAATTGTTTTCTTTTCACTATATTATATCACTAATCAAATGAGAAACAGAGTTCAACCTGTACCTTCCTTAATCAATGAATTTGAACTATCTTTCAAATGACATTTTATTGCGAAGATTTTATTTGAAACAAGTTTCTCATAACCTAAGTGTAGAATGAAAACCAATTGACAATCTACAACAATATATTTGCTAACTTAGACGATTTTTATAACATAAACAAATTTTTACATAGAAACGATTAACATACTAGTTCAATGCCAAAAGAGAATCATCATATCCATTAAAAACGAGCCTCGGCTCTTTGAACCTTTCCTTATAACTTAAACAGATAGGTCTTTCTCAATGGCCAAAATCTTTTCAAAACCCGACTTCGAGAAAACGAAGACGTTATGCCCAGAACGATATTTACAAAAGGTTTATCAAAAGCATAATTTGTATAGGATTATCTTTCCCAAGATTAACATTTGAAACCAGTTCTTAACGAACTCAACATTGGCGAAGCTTTACGTCTTTTTGTTCAATGAAAATAGAATAAAAAAATAGAAAAACTCAAGATCTTATAACCAAATGAAGGACACAAAATCAAGGAAACAATTATTATTTTGATTTCCAACTGGTAGTTCGTAGATCTCCATTCATCAAACAACGACGAGTCATGGCAGGACCATTTCTTTTTCCCATCATGAAACCCTTTCACCATAGTCAAGAGCATCTACAAGGGTTTGGAAAGACCCAGAGCTTACCGGTTGAAAGCTCACCAACCTTGCAGAACCCTTGCCCATTCCTCTAATGCATGACCTAGAACTGACATGAAAACGAAGGTTAAATGACTATTACCTTTTCGAAAACTAAAAGATGAAAACAATTCGAATGAATTATTATTCGTTACAGAAGAACTTACATTTGCTGTAGTACCAAATATTTCCACTTTAACCTGCTACAGGAGGATCCCACACTGAAGATATGACAGGGAACCCTCGGACCTTTTACACCAAGGAAAATCCTCGACTCAAATTTAAACGACGAGTTCCGGAACTTCCAAACTTTGACAGTAAAAGCTAAGTACATAGTCTATCAACAATGGCGCCATAACAATTAGAAGAGAACTGCAATCTTCCAAAAACCAGAGGTATCAAGGTCGAATCTCATACAAAGTTTCAACTAAAATTTCGGTAGCCTGTCAGCCGCAGACCGAAAACAATGGAACCATTAAACTACAATTGCCAAGTTCTTAAACCAAAGACATTGACCCATTGCTAGGGTTTGATCCAATGATCAATATCGATGTTGATCAACGATCGAAATTATGCCAACATATTATGCATTGGAGTGAACGACCAACTTATTAATTGCACATTCATTACCATCATACAGCCCTTCCATGTAAGGTTGCATTGGATGCATTGTCGACCAGTTTGAAGAACTACTAACAAATATCTTTGATATGGCAACCATCTTAGCTATGGCATGCAATGGTTTGTAATACGTGGAATGATCTTCTGATCCTCGTCAACACGATACAGTGGATGGTCATTAATACAGACATGATTTACAATCCCCAACACTGAATTTGTATCAATTGCACATCCGTCAACCTGTCATTCATTAAAAGCTTGTCAGTGTTCTTTTCTCAATGTCATAATAGTAAACCATAATATATGACATTTTAACTTTATGCATGGTATTAAGTCCATTTCCTAAATTCGTATTTGACTCTAAGTTACTACCACGACAATTTTCATAAGGTTTTTTATCAACCATCTTTGATATAGTTTCAAGTTGAGTCGAATCCTAGAGCCATCAAATGATATAGGAAGACTCTTCAAAAGTTTACACATATTTTTGTATAGTCCCAAGTGTTGGGTCCAGGTTGAGATAAAGTTTTGGAAGCACCTTTTTGAGGCAAGCAAGGAAAGATGAGTTGAGCGCAGCTCAGAAATACAATTTTGGCTAAGTATTGAGGATGCTACGAAGTTGCGCGCAGCATCTAACTTTTGACCAGACTGCGGAGTTGCATGCAGCATTGAAGTTTTGGCCATGATGCGAAAGCCAGTACTATGCCGAAGCAGTGTTGCAGAGTTAGGAGGCCATGTGGAGCTAGCAAAGCAGTGTGCTGAACAAGTATCAAGTGTAGCTACTGGCTCGACCGGTAGCAGCCATTTTTGGAAAGATATTCCAAGATTGTTGAGCGGCAGACATAGGTGGATAGGAAGGCAGCCACGCGTGGGTTGTTAAGGAAAGCGACATTTGGCACGCTTAGAAGGTAAAACCGTTAGAGAGAAACGGTTCGGCAGAAGCAGCCTGTAGGCACACGTGCGACAGGAAGGCCAATAGCGACAGAATGAGGATGTGGAGATCCACCATGATCAAGCAGACGCTACCAGGAGCCAGCAAGCTAGTTTGGAAAACCGACGCAATTTTGGAAACCCTTAGGGTTTTGGATTTTAGGTCTTCGACATTGTACAGACATGACCTTTGGGCATGATCTATTTAGGAAGACACTTTTGTATGGGATGGGGGTTGCTCTATTTTGGATACTAAATGCTAGTTATTAGAGTAATCTTGATATAACCTTTTTGTATTGTAAAATCTCTCTGAGCCGAGAATATTGTAAAGGTTCTACAGCTATGTGCGCAGAGACCTAGCCGAGAGAAAGGAGAGTCTGCAGCTAAGTGGGTAGACTAAGAACGGTTGCCCCATCCCTTTTGAAAGAAATATATTACCAACTCCATGCTTCTCCATCGGCAGGGTACTCTAGGTTCCTCAAAACGTATGAACAAGCACGGCGTAACTTCTTTTGGTAGGGCATGAAAAGGACAATTCAACAGATGGTGGCTGAATGTGATACCTGCCAGCGCAATAAGGGCGAAACAACACTCCTTCTAGGATTGCTTGAACCCTTTCCCATATCTACACTTATTTGGACAGATATTTCTATGGATTTCATTGAAGGGCTCCCTAAATCTGGCGGGAAGACAGTGATTCTCATTATGGTTGATCACCTCTCCAAATATAGTCATTTTTGTGCTCTTAGCCATCCCTATACAGCCTCCTCCGTCGCTCATATTTTTCTGGACCAGATCTTTCGTCTTCATGGCATCCCTTCTTCCATTGTCTCGGATCGTGATGCGACTTTCACCAGTCATTTTTGGACAGAACTATTTCGCCACACTGGCACCAAACTGAAGATGAGTTCAGGGTATCACCCACAAACAGATGGTCAGACTGAAATTATAAATAAATGCTTGAAAACTTATCTTCGTTGCTTCACCTCGGAACAACAACATCAGTGGGAAAAGTGGCTCCCTCTCACTGAATGGTGGTACAATACCTCTTACCACACTGCCTCTAAAATGACACCATATGAAGCAGTCTATGGTCAGGCACCTCCAGTTCTTCTTCCATACACCCCCACCAGTTCACCAGTTCAGGAAGTTGACATGGTCCTTCGAAATCGCGATCATATTCTTCGCATTTTGCGGGACAATCTTCACATGGCAAGAAATTGCATGAAGCAACAAGCTGATCAGCATCGTTCTGAGCGTAGTTTTCAAGTCGACGATATGGTTTTTCTTCGTCTCCAGCCATACAAGCAATCCTCCTTGAAACTCAAAGGGCGTCATAAGCTCGCTCCAAAGTTCTATGGGCCATATTGGATTCTTCAGAAGATTAGGTCCGTTGCTTATAAATTGGAACTTCCTCCTTCTTCCCGCATTCATCCAGTATTTCATGTCTCTTGTCTGAAAAAAGTTCTTGGCACCAACATCAGTGGACAAACGATTTTACCCAAACTGGATAATGAAGGATCCATCCTTTTGGAGCCGGAGGCCATCCTCAATCGGCACACACATCAGTTTCGCTCTTGCTCTATCACAGAGGTCTTAATTCAGTGGCATGGCATGCAACTAGAGGATGCTACATGGGAACCACTCCTTCAAATTCAACAACAATTCCCACATCTAAAGCTTTGAGGACAAAGCTTTTTTTGAAGGGGGAGGGGATGTTAGGAACCCATGTCTTTACTTTGTTAGTATGTTGTTGTTGGATGCATATGCTTTGTAATTTGTCCCGTAGTATTTGTTGATCAATAGTTTGTGTTATTGTTGTTGGCGCATATGCTTTGTAAGTCGCCCGTAGTATTGTGATCCATAGTTTGTAGTGGCCCATGGTTTTGACCCATAGTATTGGTGCCTAGACTTAGTATATAAGTGTGTGTTGAGACCTACAAAGGACCATGAAGTTATTTGTATTGAGCTTGCTCATAGGAGGTTGCCCCCTCGAAGTGGCCTGTGATCAATATAAAAGTGATTCTGAGTTTTGTCATTTCTTCTATTTCGCATATTCTTATTAATTAATTATTGTAGGTGCATCACATACTTATATAAATATATACGATATACTTATATTTCTATAATCCTTTTCCACCCTCAAAGTATTTTTAACTAGTAACACTAATTAGTACTAGTCCCTCGTAAGTAGGCATGTAAAATTTTAGCTTTTAGCTACGACAACCCCAAATGGCATCTAAAAAGGATGACCCTATAACTTGACTCTCATGGCTTCTAGCTATTTAGTATTCTTGCTACCCCATAGGATTTAGCTACTACATTTAAGTAGTGTTATGTTCTTAGCAACATTTAGGAAATAGTACTCCAAGTACCACTGGTGGGGCCTTGGCTTTGAGATCCTCACCAGGGCCGCTTACATAATCACAATTACATTTACAAGACAAATACTAATAGAGGTTGAATTTGATGTATGTTACAATTGCCCTTCATTTTTATCCCATTGCGTTCTATTCCTGGAGAATGTAGGAAGTGGTGTGAGGGGTAACAATTAGTTGGATCACGCGTTTGAAGTGGCAGCTAAATTTGTAAATGCTTCTAGTAATGAAGGTCGGTGAATTGCATAGGTTATTGCTAGGAACAAAGTCTGAATAAAGTTGATCAATACAAATATTTCCCATTCGAATCTAGGATTCAAGGACAACTATCAACTTATTCATTTGGTTTTTCATCACTTATGTAGGCACATGTGAGTTGGTAATATTGTATGTGCATGTTGTGTCAATAATATAAGTTGAATTTACATCATTGGGGCTAATTGGTGTGTTGCATAAATTGAGGAATATAGAAGCACCTCGTAATATACCCTAACAAACACATAGTACTAACACATAGTACTAGTAAAGAGATGTTATAGAGTTATATGTTACAAATTTCTTGTAGCTTCATGTTAAAAATAGATTTCAATTCCCCGCACTTCCCTAACACGTCATCAAACATGTGGCCCAAAGATCCGACTGGAAGGAGAAAACAATCCCTTTCATCTTAAGAGTACTCTATCTGAGCTAGGGTATTTGATTATGTCCATGTGTTTTTAAAATGCAAGGCGAGGCTTTCAATTCAATTAATTGAATTGCTGGTCTTCACTGCATCTTTTCATGCATAATCTTTGAAATTTCGTGTAAACTGATTTCTTTCGATGTGTGTTGATTTAAATGGCCAATGAATTGTTTTCTATGATAAAATTGCCATTTTTGGCATTTTTGGTGTAGATCGTAGACTGAAGTTTCGGATTTTGAGAAGGCAACCGGATTCAAAAGTGGAGTTTAATAATTAGTTATTCTATTGGGTAACATTTAAACTCACCATTGAACATCTATGAACAAAGCTTTTCCTTACTGTAAAATGCCTATGTTTTTAGATTTCTTTCTAACTTTTTTTACTTTTTTCCTCGTAGGTTCATACATGCTTAAAAAAATATGTTTCTTTGAGGTGAATATATATTCATTTATTGCGTAGTTACAACAAGTCTCGTTTGTAGTGTTGTGGGGCATTTGGTTAGAGTTTAGTGTGAAAATCTTGGGAAAGGGTTAAATTGATTTATGCATTCAAAATTTTAATAGTGGAAAGATTATATAACCATATTTAGATTCAGATGGTAATCATATTTAATCAATAATTTATAAGTTCAGTTCTAATATATCATGTTCTTTTTGTGTTGTTAATCTTTGTATGTTATTAGGGATTTGATTGTGAGAATTGATCATTATAACACATAAGTCTCAATATAACATGTTTTTATATATTAATTAAGGAAACAATAAGGGAACGATGTTTGTTGTCTTCACATCAGAGATTGGTTGTCATGATCCTTAGGCTAAATAGTGTTGTAGAAGTAGTTTTGCAGATTGATTTAATTAATCATTAGTTTTTGATTGAATCTGTTTGTTTATTTAGCTTTCTTCTTATTTATTGGAAATACTGTGAATGTAGATTTTTACAAGTGTAAAATTGATATTTTATTTATCATCTTTACATATAAAAAGATAAAATATCTCTAAATTAATTGTGATTACTCCATTCTTAGAAAAGGAAAGCAATTGCCAAATTAATTTTGCATGCTCCATTCCTAAAAAGAAAAACATAAAAAATGAAGTTTTCTTTGATTTTAATTGCTTAGTAGGTGAATTCAATGTGATACTCCATTTTTAGAAAAGGACAACATGAAGTTTTTGTGATTTAAATTGTTAAGTGGCTTTGTATTATTGTATGTGATCTAACAAACCCATTACGAGTGAAACATAATTCTGGCAATTGTTTTAATGATTTGTTTGTAGCTTTTCTGCCAAAGCTGACAAGATTTAAGTTACTTTCAAGTGACACTAGTAGCATTTAATATGATTTTGTCATAGTAGTTTAGTTGCATGATTATTTTTGTGCTACATTTAAGTAACTTTTATGAAGTTTCATAGCAATTTATAGTCCAAAGCTTTGATATTTTTCTTTGAACACTAACATATATATCTTGTATTTATTGAAATGTGACTTTCTAACCCAAGAAATGTGAAGATGAAAGCTTATGGTATCATGTACAAATATGCAGAATTACATAAGCATGAGACTCGCTTCTCTCGGGAGCCCCTAGATCCTGATGCTGAGCGGAATTGGGCCAAGAGAACATCTAAAAGCTATGGGAATCCCTTTGGTCCTAGATCAACACATGGTAGGCCAAGGTATGGGCAATAATCCATTGAATGCTATGTGTGTTCCTACCACACACCCAGTAGAGAAATATATTCTATAAGCCGTTGGAACAACTAAATTTGGCATCTATATACAAGTTGTTGAATATTGTAACTTCTAAGAATATTATATTTTGTACTTTATTATTCTGGAGATGTTACATATCTCCGAGGTGATTCTATTATGTATCCAGAGATGTTTATTCCTCCGATGGATTGTGGTAACCAAGGTTATTAGACCCACCATGTGGGGGTCGTCCCTGGGTTAATTAATTAGGGGTTATTAGAATTCACTAGGAGAGGTCGGCCCCATTAGGGAAATAGTCAGTCGGGAAACTAGTATAAGTAGAGGAGAATGCTCCTCACTTATCTCACACTTGCTCAGCTCAGAAAGTAGTGCACTTGTGTTTGAGAGGTCTGCATAGGAGGTAGAGAAGGAGGTCAAGTCTTGGAGCACATCTTGTATTTTGGTTGATCATCTTATTGAGGAAAGCTTTGTTGGGTTTTCTACCCCATGAGGGTTTCCCAGGATAATATCTTTGTCTATCTTGTGATTATGTTTCTTTCAGTGATCTTGCTAGTCAAACTAGAATAAACTTAACACAAGCATCAAGTGGATTCAACACTAGAAGTAATCTCACATATAGTTCAACGATATTCTTAATTTGTAATAATTTTTTTTTCAGTTGAATGAAGTATAATGTTATCCATGGGGATTAATTATCTCAATGAATATGACATGATGCAATATCTACTTAGTTACTAAGTCCACAAATAGAACATAGACCATTAGAACATATTCCAAATGTCTACTTAGATCCCTAATTTCATGAATATAAATTACAACATTAAAGCACATTCAAGTAAATTTATTGGGTAATAATGATAAAGAGACAACACAAAAATTGTAGAATCATTGATTAAGGCGTTAAACCTAACCATGTACGGTTAAGCATAGCATTTAGCTATGTTGTTCAATAGTTTGTAATTTCCAATATAATAAAAAAAACAATTTCATTCATATGCTTTTAGCAGGATGGTGTAACCATAAATTGTGACACTGCATTACTCATAGACTTGGACATGTTTCCAAAATTCCACCATACAATGGACTAGTCTTTACACATAATGAATTGTGTATGATTAACCAGTCTTTGTTAAGAACGAAGCAATTATTAGGGCCTCAAAAGACACAAAGACTACACATATACAATGCATATCAATGGGAATTGACCCAACTTGACAAAACATAGAAGGGACACTTAAAACCCTAACATGAAACCCATTTCAAGGATGTCTATCTCTTGTTATGCATAGATAAAACATACCTGTAAGGTTCCAAACATTTACAAGTGATTAATACAAGGAATCCCAAGCTAATAATAGTGTTTTCATAGCAGTTAACATAGGATCAATAGTTACCCAGAAGAAGAAGGAATAAATAATTGATATACATTGTATCACTGCTATACAATGATGCAAACTTAACATAAAGAATGGTATCAGTGAATAATATACTCCTATTTCTCTATGAAACTTATCAGTGGCAGACTCAAACCCTCCATGCCACCCTGCATAGAACATATGCATACAGTCATTATGAATGGAAAATAAAAGTGGAATAGCCATTATAAATAAGTAGTTAGAATAGTAAACCAAATCAAAGAGACAACATCTATTACCAAGTCTCATCCTCAAGAAATAGAGACTTAGTCAAGCATTTGCTTGGAAAAAGGAAGGTGTTCTTGTGTATAATGCTTCTCTGAGTATCTTCAAGAATTTATAGTGATCAAACTTAACATTGTTCTCCATGGAAACCTCAGAGAGGAAGATCTTGGAAGTTGAATAGAGGGAAAAATAAAGCCAATGAACCCATAAAAGAAAGGATTTCAATTCAAGCTTCACGTGGTTTGAAGCCATTAATATATGCATTGTTAAGGACTAAAATTATTCACATATTGTCCACACACTACCTTGTGCTTGTGGGTGAGCACAAATGCAATCATAAAAAATGTCAAATACAATAAAGTTTAAAACAATTAAAAAAACCCTGCTACATCCTGCATGTATGTCCCAGCATGACATAAGCACGCCACCGCATCAGGGAAAATTTTAGGGGCTAATCTTATCCCATGGGCTAAATTTAGGGGTTTTAATTTTTTAGTGGGCTATTTTTTTATTAAACCATCATTTACTATGATTAGCCCAATTTTTATGTATTTATTTTTAATAAATGGCATATTATCCCAATAAAATATATAAAGAGGAATTTAAATCTAACCATTTAGCCCACTTTTTATTCCATTTGGAGCTCCCATAGCCCATAAAATAATCCTTCTCCCTCTATTTAGCCCAAAATTTGTAGAAATGGCGGTTGGTGAGGGTAAATTCGCCCCATAGCGATCCTGGAAATATTGGTTTTTGGTAAAATCGCCCAAGGATTATGGATTGAAATCTATTTTCAATTTTAATTTACCCCATATATATGATGTTTTTTATTTGGTTATTATGATATCTTAAACATTTTGTGTTTCTCCAAATTTCAGGGTGTCGAGTCTATAGGAGCGAGCAATCAAAGATTTTTGGGCCTGCAAGCAATCAAAGATTTTTGGGCCTGCAAGCAATCAAAGATTTTTGGGTTTTTTTTTTTTAGGTTTTTGTTTTTTTCCAGATCTCAGAATCTCTGAAGAGGTAGACAAAGAATTCAGAGTTAGAGAGACCCTCTATAGCAAATTCGTACGTGATTTCTAACTATTTTGTGATTATGAGTTTCTTTTGGTATCCTTATGTTTCAAATATCTCTTCTTGAAGCATCCATGTGCGTTGTATATCGAATGAGATATTCCCAGTGTGTGTTTCATTGTTTTTTAGAATTTTGATTACATAGACTGTCATTCATATATATTTGGAATGTCCCGATGTAGAAGTTACTGAGTAAAATTTTTGGATGTAGAAGTTACTCAGCAAACCCTCTTTGGGGTTACCATTCTACCCTCGGGGAATGGTGGTTACAACATTAGCGAGATGTAGAAGTTACTGAGTAAACCCTCTTTGGGGTTACCAGTCTACCCGCGAGGAATGGTGGTTACAACATTAGCGAGATGTAGAAGTTACTGAGTAGAAGATGTTGTCAACGTTGTCATTCTTTTTCCCTTTCCATCTCTTTGTAGAAGATGTGCCATCTTCCTCAAAATATTCTTCAACTTTTTCAGAGTGTAAGTAAACCCACAATTTTCTATATCCATCAAACCGCATGCGAGGATCATGCTCATAATGTAGGAAATCTGATGTACCATTAAAAACCCGATTAACTTGTGCATCTGATACATCTTCTACAACGTACTGAGAATCCCTAATAAGTGTGCAATGATCAACATCACAAGACATAGTATTGTCACATGGGAAGTACCTATCGGGATTCAACCTAAAGTGTTCTTGAGCCTTCGAGTATTTTTTGTCTGCAATTACTTTATCTTGTACAATAACATCTTTGAAAGAAAAGGTCGCTCAATATACAATATTATATTTTCTAACCATTCTTTACTTAGCCAAGGTGTTCAACCATCATCATTTTAATTATGTCTTCTTGAAGCATCACACTTGTTCATGTAGATGTATTCCCTTCTATTTCAATATATTGGTATCACATGTACTGTTTCTAAAGGCTCGTGACAGACAATGTCTTTGTCCATTAGATCCCAAGGGTTCCAGTCTGCTTCTATCTAACTCATATCTAACAATACTATGTACCTTATGTATCTTTCTAACTACATCTTCTTTGCTTTTGTTCAGCACTCCACTTTGTCATGTGGATGCATTGATTTCAAATATTAACTTCTTCATACAATATGTATGGTAGAAACAATAATCTGATTCATCAAAATGGATACAATATTTTGCAATTCAAAAATTATTCATAAGTTATGGACCTCGACTCCTCTTCTGTAGATCATGACTCTGCATAATATTTAGTGCCTAATATGCATTCCTTCTTCATAGTAATTTGTGTCACTGTAGTTGAAACTAGGATTCACACCCTCTCTAATACCATGTTGAGATCACAAGAGAAAAATAGAGAGAGGGGTCTAATGTAAAGAAGTAGGAATGGCCATACCCATCTCAATATAGATACAATATTCTGCAATTCAAAACTTAGATGTATTCCCTTCTATTTCAATATATTGTTATCACATGTACTGTTTCTAAAGGCTTGTGATAGACAATGTCTTTGTCCATTAGATCCCAAGGGTTCCAGTCTTCTTCTATCTAACTCATAGCTAACAATACTATGTACCCTATGTATCTTTTTAACTGCATCTTCTTTGCTTTCATATTGGGATTGGATTTATCATTCACTTGTTGGTTTCTTATGGAGTATATCACCTGAAAGGCACGACCTGACTTTGGCTTGACCTTTCACACTTTGAGCCTTAAAAGATAGGCTAATTTTAAAAGAGAGTTTATATGGGATTGGTTGTTTCATGTGATCCACTAACTCAGTATGGGTTTCCATGTAGAACTTATTTTTTAGCTCTTTCTTGTCAACCCAATACAATCTTGTTTGAAGAAACCCTATATATGGTATTAAGATTCATCTTTTCATGTACTCCTAGGGTGTTATGCTCACTTGACCCTTAGTACTTCTGCTTGTTATTCACATCTCTCAACCACTCAAGCTATCCTAGCTTAGTGTCAGGATCACTTGCTAAGGCATGGTTTTATATTTTTATTTTGTGAATACTAGTTTAATAGCATCATCATCTATGACCTTCACTAAGTCTACTATCTTGATTCTTCAATATTTTATTTACTATGCTTTGTTTCACAACTTTGTAATTTCATTTGATTTTTAGATGTGTCATGCTCGTCAATCAATCTTGCCTTAGGACACCATATAATCATAATAGATAATGATTTATTTTTTATATATTTTTAAACATTTTCATCTATTCTGATCTTTTGAAGGTAGTTGTGGAAATGTTGATTTGACTTTAACTACTTTTTGTCGAGGAGGAATAGTTTGATGTGTAATTTCTTTGATTTGTAAATGTGTCCTTCTTGTTAATACAATCATGTTTGAAGAAATCATTTAGATATCAACTATTTTTTAATGTTAAATGTATTCTTATGGTATTTTCAAGGTTGGATCAGAAATGTTGAGTTGACTTCGATTACTATTTGTTGAGGAGAAACAATTTTGCTAGGTGATGTACACTAGCTAGCATAGTTGACTAGGTACAAGCCTTCCATTTAGAAATTTTTTTCTTTTATGGCTTTCTAGAAAAATTCTGGGATGCTTCAAATATTGAGTAGGCATAACACTTTCTTTATTAATTCCAATTTCAAACCGTAGGTGTATTATCCTTACAGTTTTTCTATGGGAATATTATGTATTTATGTTGCTGGAATTTCAAATTTCTTTTCTCCTGTGTACTTTTAAATGGTGTCTTTTTGTCAGAGGCAAGTTTAACCGTGAAATATTCTTCGTCCATGTCTTTTAATCATTTTAAAAATTTCATTATAAATGTTAGCTTGATGCCTGAAAAACATTTGGGTTGGAGCAAGCGACTAGAAGTACACCAGTTGTAGGTTGTACTTTATAATTGTAAAGAGGCAATGTTGATAGGATCCTCATCTATTTTAAGTGGGTATATAGAGGAATGTTGCTTTTAAAGTTTTGTAATTTTTCCCAATTTTCATCAAGATTATTGTTAAACATGTAATTCCTCCCTCTTTTCATTTGGTGAGGAGTATTTCTTGAAAACCCTTCTTTGTGACAAGGGCATAACAGGAGTTGGGTTAGCTTGAAAGCTTCGAACAACTTGCAGAGCTGCTATTAATGATATGCCAAATGATTACTAATAAAGTTTAGTAAATTTCCAATTTCTGGTTTAGATAATTATGTAATTCCTCTCTTTCTTAATTCTATGAAGAAATATTCTTGAATATCTCATTGTTTGATTGATTAGGTTAGCTTTTTTATCGCACCGATATTAGTGAGTTGCATCTACAACCCAATTAAATGTGTCATGTCTATAATGCTAATAAAGTAAATTGATTTTGTAAATATGAATATGGAAAGAAGTAGGAATGGCCGTACCCATCTCGATATAGATACAATATTCTGCAATTCAAAACTTAGATGTATTCCCTTCTATTTCAATATATTTTTATCACATGTACTATTTCTAAAGGCTTGTGATAGACAATGTCTTTGTCCATTAGATCCCAAGGGTTCCAGTCTTCTTCTATCTAACTCATAGCTAACAATACTATGTACCTTATGTATCTTTCTAACTGCATCTTCTTTGCTTTTGTTCAGCACTCCACTTTGTCATGTGGATGCATTGATTTCAAATATTCACTTCTTCATACAATATGTATGCTAGAAACTGTAATATGATTCATCAAAATGGATACAATATTCTCCAATTCAAAACTTACTCATAAGTTGTGGACCCTGATTCATCTTCTGTAGATCATGACTCTGCATCATATTTAGTGCCTAATATGCATTCCTTCTTCATAGTAATTTGTGCCACTGTAGTTGAAACTAGGATTCACACACTCTCTAATACCATTGTTACCCATCTGTCTTCATATTGAATGTTTTGTTATGTCCTGTACTTTGAATGCTAGTTTTTTGTCGGTTGTATGCCACTTTTCATAATAATCTTATTTTTCCATCTTTTTAGCATAACCTTATTGTACTAATTTTATATTATTTTTCATGCAGGTTTCACTTCTAGTTTCTAGATCAATTTGGAGTTTCAATTGTGGAATATCTAGTTAGTAAGATGTCAAACACTAACCGTGGGAAGAAAACATCAAGACAGAGGGATGTATGTTAAATTTTTAGAATTTACTTCAATTTGATCTAGGATCTTAACTGATAGAACAACATGTACAGCAAATCTACATCATATCAACCATGGACACAATAATGCAAGCACACAAGAGACATAGAGTTTACTTGGGGAAAACCATAAAGGTGAAAAACCCCAATAACTTCCTTAGAGATAGATAGAGCAATGATACAACTAGAATACAAGAGATAGTCTTCTCCTAGCAGCAGAGCCTCCTCCTCCACAGGTGCGCCACTCTCCACAGTGTGAGTGAGAGAATAGAATGTGTAAAATGAGAGAGACACACTCTCTATTTATAGACTAACTTGACTTGACCTTTACTCAACTAGGTCGGCCTCAACTTAACCACTTAACATAATGCTGACTGGGCCGACCCCCACTAGGGTGGTCTAATAACCCTTTGACCCACACAGTCGACCCCCAATAGGGTGTTCTAATAACCCTTTGACCCATATGACTTATATAAGGCCGACCCCAACAAGGTGGTCTAATAACCCATCAAGTATAAGTTATGACACTTACAATATTAATGACGACACTTCCATATAGAGGAATAATAACATCTCTATAGGAATACAACCACTTCCGTATAGAGGAATAATAACATCTCTATAGGAATACAATATACATATATGTGAAATACATTCCGAAGTTACATATACATCAACACTCCCTCTTAACTAGGAAGGTATTTCTCGACACAGGTCTTCTAGCACAAGTCATCTTCTCTAGATCATCGTCACTACTGCTGCTATCTCAATCAATCTCTAAATCTACTTGTCATAGGAAGTTCTACAGAGCCAATCCTTTTTCATACTGGATGTAGGCCCACCACCTGTAGGTCTTCATCATCACTGGCCATACTGTGGAACCCTCAGGACTTATTACGTGCGTCACAAAACCTCGAAAGAGCATCCTAGGCTATTACGAGCACGCGGCTCTACCTATAGGATCTCCTAGGGCCATATTATATGTGACCTCACCACAAAACCTTGCAAAAGCATCCCAGGCTGTTACGAGCACACAGCTCTACCTATAGGATCTCCCAGGGATAGATTATATGTGGTCACGACAAAACCTCGCAAGAGCATCCCAGGTTGTTACGAGCACACAGCTCTACCTATAGGATCTCCCAGGGACATATTATATGTGGTCATGGAAAAACCTCGTAAGAGCATCCTAGGACTTATTACGGGCACACAGCCCAAACTATCGGATCTCCCAGGGACATATTATATGCCATAGGACAAAACCTCGAAAGAGCATCTGCCAGATATCCCAGGGCACGAATTACATGCCATAGGAAAAACCTCGAAAGACTATCTGCAGATCTCCTAGGGCCAAATTATATGTCCTCCCAAAGCAAAACCTCGAAAGAGCATTTGCCAGATATCCCAGGGCACAAATTACAAGCCATAGGAAAAACCTCAAAAGACTATCTGCAAATCTCCTAGGGCTAAATTATATGCTCATCTGCACAACCTGATCCACGACCATAGAGTATCAACCTGATACTCACCATACATCATCCTGATGTACACATGATCATCCTGATCATCATCACTGCAACATCCTGCTGCATGTCATCTAGAGCAACATCCTGAAGCTCGTAATGCATGATCATCCCGATCATACAATGCATCTACCTGATGCATACCAAGTATCTACCTGATACATATCATCATACATGATCCACCTGATCATACAATGTATTCACCTGATACAAATACAAATACATGATACATATCACCATACATGATCCACCTGATCATACAATGTATCCACCTGATACATATACAGATACATGGTCCAAGCATCCAACATGATGCATATACAAAAATACATACACATGATCCAACTGATCATATCCAGCATCCAACATGATGCGTACATACATATGAATGATCCAACTGATCATACAAAGCAGAAACTAGAACATCATCCTGATGCTCATCATCCAGCGCTTACATCCACAGCCATGTGAAGGATCCTCCTTCCAACATGCTTGGAATGGATTCAACAAATGTGTCCATCACTTCTTCCTCGAAGTGTCCTCGATTTGAAGAACACCAAGCCTCACCCTAAAGTACTTAAACTTCACCCTGGCTAGTGGCTACGTTAGCACATCTGCAATCTACTCGTCTGTCGCAACATACAGGAGCTTCACAGCTCCTCTCTACACCATATCCCTGATATAGTGATATTTGATCTCTATGTGTTTCGACCTGTCATGAAACACTGGGTTCTCAGACAGCTTCACACAACTCTTGTTATCGTAGAAGATACCAGTAGCATCCAATGGGAGATCAAATAACTCAGCCAGTAGCTTCCGTAGCCATACTGCCTCACAACTAGCTGAACAGGTTGCAACATACTCTTCCTCAGCTTTACTCAGTGCTACGCAGGACTGCTTCCTACTAAACCAAGAGATCACACTTGATCCCATACTGAAGCAGCACCCAAATGTGCTCTTCCTATCTGCGTCACTGTTAGCCCAATCTAAATCAACATAACCCTGCAGGTTAAAATTTTGATTTGCTTCATACTTGATCCCATAATCCATTGTACCCTTCAGGTACCTCAGAACATGATTTACAGCAACCAGGTGAACACTCCTCGGGTCCATCAGGAACTGGCTCAATGTGTTCACATCAAAACAAATATCTGGTCTCGTGTTCGTCAGGTACATCAAGGACCCAATCATCTGACGATACATAGAGACATCAATCGGCTCATATGAAGCATCACAAAGAAGCTTCAGATTCGATGCCATAGGTGTGGCCATGGCCTTGCAATCCATCATCCTGAACCTCTTCAGGATCTCTACTGCATACTTCCCTTGTCCAAGGAAGATTCCATCTGCACTCTGCCACACCTCCATGCAAAAAACAAATAGTGCATCATCTCCAAGTTCTTCATCTCGAACTCGGCAGCAAGCTTCCGCTGCGTGTCGACAATCAATCTATATTCACCATACCAACTTCTGTGCACATATATGACTACACCATGCTGTCTTGAAATTCATCTGGTGTATGTTCTATTTCATCACTTTTATATTTCTTTATGCTGCCATCTGTGGCATGCTTGATCTGATAGTTCCATTTGGAAGTCACAACAGACTTCCCTTTAGCTCTTGGGACCACATCCCAAACATCGTTCTTTATGATCGACGGATCATGGCATTCTTCCCGTATCCTGGGAACTTCAATATCTTCAATAGATAATTTTGTTGCTTGAACAAATGTTGTAGCCCTTCTTTTGTAGGTGAAGGTATACGGACTTTTCTACAAAACAAGTTAAATTGCATGATTAGAAACATCTCATAATTTTCAGACAAATTCTTACACATAAAGAAATATGTCATACAGTCATGCAATTATCTTAGCCAATGCTTCAATACAACATTTATCCATGTTCCACAACTTTCTAGATGCCTTCCAATCTCTACTAGAACATTGTTAAGAGTTTGCACTACTCCCAACATGTCAGCAAAGAGGTTTCATTCTAGATAAGTAGCACTGGAATGTTGTACAGTGCCATAGGCCACTTACCCATCACATGCATATTAGTAGTATACTGTTCATTAATGCAATCATTCTAATATGCACAATACATATCCTAAGTCTAGGAACATGAGCATATACATCATTGAACAATTTTATTTAAACAAACAAATATGCAAGAAATGATAATTAAAAAATACTTATCTTTGTTTGGTTGTTGGGTGGACCCCCTCTAAGTCTTTGCTTCCTTGCAGGAGCTGCTGAAGTAGCTTCTTCTACACCTTTCTGTTGTGGAATGTAGAAAGATGGTCAACTCCCTCTGAATATCTGCATCCTTGCAGAAACTACTGAAGTGTGCTCCTTTGCTTTCTTGCAGGAACAACTGGAGTGTGCTCCCTCTTGATCTTTGTTTCCTGGATTACCTGTCCTTGAAATTACATCCATCCTTAATCACTATGCATCCATATTAGTATCATCATTGTGTTATCCTCAAGGTCTCATACATAATCACACATTTATTAGTATAATCTTAATACTATCAAAACACAATAATCTTAACCATGCATAGTCATGGTCATTCACAGATAATAAACATTAGTACTCAAGGTTTCAGGGAAGTCTTCTTTTACTCATCCATATTCTTATTTGATCATAGGAATCTTCTGATTAGTTAAATCATCAATGCATAAACTCGTGATTACTCAAACCTATACCTTCATGATTCTTCTGGTTAGTCATATCATCAATTATGGTAAGAAACATAATATGCATACAGCCATGACTATTCAAACCTATGACTTCATGAATAATCATTATCAACAACACAACAGTATAAGATCCTAACACAAGGTAGGATTCTAGCTTGATATAGGAAAAACATACCTGGATTAGCATGCTAGCTAGTTATGTCTAACATACCCACATAATGTCTTTTGGTTCTCTTCAGTGACTTGTACTAGTAACTTGCATGTCTCATAAGTTAACCATTTTAGAACCAAGTTATACATACCTCGAAAGTAGATCTTCTATGTGATCCATGACAATGGATGAATCTTTGTCTTCATGTCACCATGAGCATATGTTCTTGAAGTAGAACATGATTTGACTTTCTTGGTGTACCTTTTGTGTTAGCAAACAACATAAACCTCATACAACATCACAATGCATTAGTACAATCATAAGTGTCAAAACCTTAATCAATGAATATCTTGTATTAAGGTGATATGACAAGTCCAGTAATTAATCAAGATTGTACTGTAATGATGTGAAGACAAACATATGATAAACTTAACCATGAAACATACCTGTAAGCCATACTTGTCAAGATTGCTTGTAATCTTCTTATGGAAGGCCTTAGCCTCATCTCCCTCTGAGACACGAACTTCTTCACTTATGCAGGTGACCAATCCATGTTCTTCTAGGATTAACCCAATCCACTTGATTTGCAAGAACTGGACCTCGAGATGGATTAGGGTTTGTCAAAGAAACCCCAAAAATTCAAACTTTTAATTTTAAACTTTTGAAAGGATAGAAATATGCGCCTTGATGAGCTGATCAAGTTGTTATATTCAGAATTTGAAAACTGCAAAGTTTCACCCCTCAAAATTGCCTTTTAGATTTATGGATTCACTGGGGAGGACCCTGAATTAGGGTTTGAGTTTCCTGGAGCTTCACCCAACCAAAAGATTTGATTCAAAACTCTAAGCTTCGATTTTTCTGAGGAGCTTCCAGCCGTGGTCATAGATTTCCAAAATTCCAATTTCTGCAAAAGCCATAATTTTCCATCTTTCCGATCAAAGTCCCGAACTGGGGTTTGATCAAGCCCATCCTTCTGCCCAACCAAAAAATATGATCGTGGTCTCTAAATTTCTATTTTGATGAGCAGCATCCAGCCGTGGTCTCCGATTACAAAAATTCCAACTTTCTCCAAAGCCCTAAATTCCGGAAGCCATGAATGAAGGTACTAAAAAATAATTATGTTTTGACAGAAATATGTACCTGATTGTTTCTGGTGTAACTCCAAACTTTTTGATCCAAAGGGTCTGAAAAATGTTCTTGAGATAGCCCAACCTGTTATCTTTCCATCCCGACAGGTCTGACCTCAATCGGATTCTCTGAGAGAGAGTTATGCCAAGTGTCGTAACGTGACCTGTTTATAGGATAATACAGGAGAGCGAACTTGTACGGAGTGCCATGTGTCACTCTTTCAACTTCGGTCGCTGAAAATTTTTCATGAGATAGCTTGCCCTGTTATCTTTCCATCCTGACAGGTCTGACCTCAATTGGACTCTTTGAGAGAGAGTTATTCCAAGTGTCGCAATGTGACCTATTTATGGGATAATACATGAGATCGAACTTGTACAGTGTGCCACGTGTCACTAGTTCAATTTAGGCCTCTGAAAATTTTGCTTGAGATAGTAAAGTCTGTGTACTACCTATCACATTTTACTAAATTTCATTTGGAGCTTCCTAGCCCAATTTATGACCTTTTTCCCAAGGTCACCTGGTTTTGATTCAGATCTGGAAGAGGCAGAAACCCTATATTGTACAGATCATAAATCCCAAAGTACAACAAATTAGAGGTCGTCCTTTGGACACAAGGTACATGGGGATCGGATATTCGACCTGCAAAAGTTTCAGATCTGAAAACTTCACCAAAACATATTTATAGCGAAAGTGCTACAATGACTAGTTTTCTCAATATCAAGCCCTAGCATCGTAAGTGCAACAAGTGTCATATATGCCACATCATGCCTTCTTTCAGGCTAGCTCTGATACCATGTTAAATTTTCAGAATTTACTTCAATCTGATCTAGGATATTAACTGAGAGAACAACATGTACAACAAATCTACAACATATCAACCATGGACACAATAATGCAAGCACACAAGAGACACAGAGTTTACTTGGGGAAAACCATAAAGGTGAAAAACCCCAATAACTTCCTCAGAGATAGATAGAGCAATGATACAACCAAAATACAAGAGATAGTCTTCTCCTAGTAGAAGAGCCTCCTCCTCCACAAGTGCGCCACTCTCCACAGTGTGAGTGAGAGAATAGAATGTGTAAAATGAGAGAGACACACTCTCTATTTATACACTAACTTGACTTGACCTTTACTCAACTAGGTCGGCCTCAACTTAACCACTTAACATAATGCTGACTGGGCTGACCCCCACTAGGGTGGTCTAATAACCCTTTGACCCATATGACTTATACAAGGCCGACCCCAACAAGGTGGTCTAATAACCCATCAAGTATAAGTTACGACACTTACAATATTAATGACGACACTTCCGTATAGAGGAATAATAACATCTCTATAGGAATACAACCACTTCCATATAGAGGAATAATAACATCTCTATAGGAATACAATATACATATATGTGAAATACATTCCGAAGTTACATATACATCAACAATGTACTATCATACTTCCAAAAGAATCAATCTAGGAATCCACATTCTATTCATCCCTCAAGCTCTTATGAGAAACCTAGTAGTGAGAGAGATGTTAACTCTTGCAACAATGCATCAAATATCCTTACAATGGATGGCATAATAGGTTCCTCTAGTGATCAAAGTGAGGCAAATACAATTTCATCATAAATTGGTGATACAAATGTTGAAGATTTTCCCTTGGAAGGTGACACAATCCCTTCATGGAGAAGGAAAAGAGGCCATGGCCAATGGGACATAGGGAGAGTATTCCAAGAAGGATGGGTCTCACAATTTCCATTTATTGAACCAATACCTCCAGCAAATGAGAAAGAGACTTCACGAGAAGTTAAATACATAACATGTAGTTGGAAACTTGGGAGGGCAGTGAAATTGCAAATGAAGTTAGATACACTAGAGAAGCATGTGGGAAAGGTGTATGTTAAGGAAATTGTAAATGGAAAGGACAAATCTACTCCTAAATGGAAATCTATTGAGGAATGTCGACATAGAAAATATGAAGATGAATATAAGAAATTCTTAGTCAGTAAGGGAAAACTTGAGGCAAGTGGAGGAACCATCCTATCTCTATTTTGAAAGATGATGGAAAGAAATTTGTTATCCAAGACGATTCAATTATGCACTGTATTTCGGATCTTATCTAGTGGACATCCTATGAAAAATTATCCAAATTACATGAAATATCTCTCTTTTATTCAAGTGTCAAATTTTCCATCTTCTCATTGGTCTGTAACAAGTTGGTGGGAATGGGAAAAATATCTAGCTCAAGTAGAAAAGGAGGACATGTAAGAGAAGATTTCAAATGCTAGGTTTTTGTCATTATCTTTGGATGAAGTTACAACTATCAATAATACTTCATGGATCTGCATGATCATTTATATAGTTAATGACCATATTAGGAATTCCCATCTACTTGGGATTCATAAAATGAGTAATAGTTCTACAATGGAAAATATTTATCAACTTGTTATTAATAGTGTGAAGGAAATTGTCACCTACCCAAATTTCTAAGAATTATTATTTTATTTGCAAAAGAATTTATGTTAAATTTAATTACAAAGTTTTGTAATTATGATCAGTTTTGATCATGGATGAATATAATTACTGAATATTATTATTTAAATAAATTAATTAGGAGACAAACACCCAGGAGGACTGTTGAATGAGTGTTCACTAACCCACTAGGAGGAATGGAAGCTGTTAGAAGGTATGGGACACATGGCAGCAGTTGCATCACACCACTAACTGTTGGTTATGGGACAACTACCCCTAAAAATAGGGTATTATCCCCCAAGTGGAGGGAGTGAGCAGGAAGCTCATTTAATGACCCAGTAACATCTGAAAAGGCCTAGGTAGCCTATAAAGGCAAATTCAAATTGGGAAGGAAGCTCTTAATCAATATTTCTGCAGAATATTTTCCTCTTGTGAATCAGGTGATTACAAGAGAGATTCGAATAGGGAGGTTAGCGGTGACTGTAATCTTAAGTCTGCATCATTGCTGATAAGAACCAAAGATGCTGGTGCAGATCTATTGGACTGCAAACTATTGAGGATTCTGAAGTTATTTGCTACAGCAAGAAGAAGTCCCATTTCCTGAGTTTCTTCTTCCTAGTGGTTCAGTGAACAGGCTCGGGGGTCCTAAGACAGTACTTGATTGTTTTCAGGAGTTGGTTGGGTGGAACAGTCTTCTTGGGCTGTTTGTTGCCCTAAAGATTTTCGAACTTATTCATAGTAAATGATTCTGTTCTATTTAACTAGTATTTTAAGTTTTTCTGTTTTAAAAAAGAATCTGATTCTAGAATTGTTTTAAGTCTGAATGTTAAGTTTAATATTGAAGTTGAATTGATAAACCAATACCTCTTTTTTTCCACATGTTGTTTTGAAGCATTGTACTCTAGTGGAGATATGAAAATTAAAAATAGATTAGAGGATAGGCAAATGCCATTGATTCGAATAGATAGAACAGTGATCGAATTTTATTTTACTATTCTACCCTATATTTTCCAGTACGTAAAATTTACTGTATTAAATGGTTCTAATCTACAACATTGTTTCATAAATTATAAGTATTGTTCTCTTCTCTGTGTATACATATTATAGTTTGTTCATTCTTTTAATTTGTGTAGTATTTGAATGAAAATAGACAAACCATGCTTATAACCTAGCATCAAATTAAAACAGTATTATCATCATTATTTACATGCTGTAAACAAAAGTATTACACAGGCATTCTATAATTCCCAGTTTTTACATTACACATACACACACACTGTTTTCATTTCTTATTCTATAATTTTCATAATTTTATAGTTCAAATAGATAATAGAGATAATATAAACATTCTATTGCTGATAAGTTATTGTTTTCAATAGTTAATCAAACTAATACAACTTAGGGTTTGACCTATTTGTTTACATTACAATCGAACTCTTTACTATTTAAAATAGCATATACTTTATAGTTTCTTACTTCATTCACTGTTAGGATAGCTACAGTGCAATCTTTTGAAATTAATACAATCTCTAAAATTGTTTTCTTTTCACTATATTATATCACTAATCAAATGAGAAACAGAGTTCAACCTGTACCTTCCTTAATCAATGAATTTGAACTATCTTTCAAATGACATTTTATTGCGAAGATTTTATTTGAAACAAGTTTCTCATAACCTAAGTGTAGAATGAAAACCAATTGACAATCTACAACAATATATTTGCTAACTTAGACGATTTTTATAACATAAACAAATTTTTACATAGAAACGATTAACATACTAGTTCAATGCAAAAAGAGAATCATCATATCCATTAAAAACGAGCCTCGGCTCTTTGAACCTTTCCTTATAACTTAAACAGATAGGTCTTTCTCAATGGCCAAAATCTTTTCAAAACCCGACTTCGAGAAAACGAAGACGTTATGCCCAGAACGATATTTACAAAAGGTTTATCAAAAGCATAATTTGTATAGGATTATCTTTCCCAAGATTAACATTTGAAACCAGTTCTTAACGAACTCAACATTGGCGAAGCTTTACGTCTTTTTGTTCAATGAAAATAGAATAAAAAAATAGAAAAACTCAAGATCTTATAACCCAATGAAGGACACAAAATCAAGGAAACAATTATTATTTTGATTTCCAACTGGTAGTTCGTAGATCTCCATTCATCAAACAACGACGAGTCATGGCAGGACCATTTCTTTTTCCCATCATGAAACCCTTTCACCATAGTCAAGAGCATCTACAAGGGTTTGGAAAGACCCAGAGCTTACCGGTTGAAAGCTCACCAACCTTGCAGAACCCTTGCCCATTCCTCTAATGCATGACCTAGAACTGACATGAAAACGAAGGTTAAATGACTATTACCTTTTCGAAAACTAAAAGATGAAAACAATTCGAATGAATTATTATTCGTTACAGAAGAACTTACATTTGCTGTAGTACCAAATATTTCCACTTTAACCTGCTACAGGAGGATCCCACACTGAAGATATGACAGGGAACCCTCAGACCTTTTACACCAAGGAAAATCCTCGACTCAAATTTAAACGACGAGTTCCGGAACTTCCAAACTTTGACAGTAAAAGCTAAGTACATAGTCTATCAACAATGGCGCCATAACAATTAGAAGAGAACTGCAATCTTCCAAAAACCAGAGGTATCAAGGTCGAATCTCATACAAAGTTTCAACTAAAATTTCGGTAGCCTGTCAGCCGCAGACCGAAAACAATGGAACCATTAAACTACAATTGCCAAGTTCTTAAACCAAAGACATTGACCCATTGCTAGGGTTTGATCCAATGATCAATATCGATGTTGATCAACGATCGAAATTATGCCAACATATTATGCATTGGAGTGAACGACCAACTTATTAATTGCACATTCATTACCATCATACAGCCCTTCCATGTAAGGTTACATTGGATGCATTGTCGACCAGTTTGAAGAACTACTAACAAATATCTTTGATATGGCAACCATCTTAGCTATGGCATGCAATGGTTTGTAATACGTGGAATGATCTTCTGATCCTCGTCAACACGATACAGTGGATGGTCATTAATACAGACATGATTTACAATCCCCAACACCGAATTTGTATCAATTGCACATCCGTCAACCTGTCATTCATTAAAAGCTTGTCAGTGTTCTTTTCTCAATGTCATAATAGTAAACCATAATATATGACATTTTAACTTTATGCATGGTATTAAGTCCATTTCCTAAATTCGTATTTGACTCTAAGTTACTACCACGACAATTTTCATAAGGTTTTTTATCAACCATCTTTGATATAGTTTCAAGTTGAGTCGAATCCTAGAGCCATCAAATGATATAGGAAGACTCTTCAAAAGTTTACACATATTTTTGTATAGTCCCAAGTGTTGGGTCCAGGTTGAGATAAAGTTTTGGAAGCACCTTTTTGAGGCAAGCAAGGAAAGATGAGTTGAGCGCAGCTCAGAAATACAATTTTGGCTAAGTATTGAGGATGCTACGAAGTTGCGCGCAGCATCTAACTTTTGACCAGACTGCGGAGTTGCATGCAGCATTGAAGTTTTGGCCATGATGCGAAAGCCAGTACTATGCCGAAGCAGTGTTGCAGAGTTAGGAGGCCATGTGGAGCTAGCAAAGCAGTGTGCTGAACAAGTATCAAGTGTAGCTACTGGCTCGACCGGTAGCAGCCATTTTTGGAAAGATATTCCAAGATTGTTGAGCGGCAGACATAGGTGGATAGGAAGGCAGCCACGCGTGGGTTGTTAAGGAAAGCGACATTTGGCACGCTTAGAAGGTAAAACCGTTAGAGAGAAACGGTTCGGCAGAAGCAGCCTGTAGGCACACGTGCGACAGGAAGGCCAATAGCGACAGAATGAGGATGTGGAGATCCACCATGATCAAGCAGACGCTACCAGGAGCCAGCAAGCTAGTTTGGAAAACCGACGCAATTTTGGAAACCCTTAGGGTTTTGGATTTTAGGTCTTCGACATTGTACAGACATGACCTTTGGGCATGATCTATTTAGGAAGACACTTTTGTATGGGATGGGGGTTGCTCTATTTTGGATACTAAATGCTAGTTATTAGAGTAATCTTGATATAACCTTTTTGTATTGTAAAATCTCTCTGAGCCGAGAATATTGTAAAGGTTCTACAGCTATGTGCGCAGAGACCTAGCCGAGAGAAAGGAGAGTCTGCAGCTAAGTGGGTAGACTAAGAACGGTTGCCCCATCCCTTTTGAAAGAAATATATTACCAACCGTTCGTGTGGATGCAGCTTTCCATCCGAGGAAGTGAACCACGTTAAATCCTATGTTATGTGATGATGTATATGAATGGATGACTGTCTATCTGTAGAATGAATGTTTGATTGTTTTCTTGCATGCTGTAATAGGAGAACTTTGATATGCATTTACCAATAGGCGAAGTTTGGAAATGATATGCTCAGTTCCACGTGAACAGATGAATGGTGAACATTTTAATTATGTGTTAAGATCATGAATCAGTCATTTAAGCTTAATACTTTCTTAAACATAGTGAAGGAACGTGACACAGTTAGTCATGTCTATCATTTCAGTTCACGTTGTAATAACCCAAGTTCTTGAACAAATGCTAGAAAGATAACCAGTAAGTGCCTAAAGGAATGGATGAGTGATATTCATTTCAATGCCTTAACATTTCTGAGATCTTCCAAGTAGAGGACAAGTGTGGGTGATTCACAGTTCCAATAGAAGATTTGCAGCAGTACGAAACCCTTAGTGAGGCCTGCAGTGTTACCTCCACCGCCCAGTACCGCTTGCAGCGTAGATCCTGCTGCGTACCACATCACTTTGCCCCGCAGTGCACTCCTTTTGTCCTACGTTGCGCATCTTGTTCATATAAACAACTCATCATTTACTGTGGAAACCTGATTCTGCAGTACCCCATAAGATACACCTCGGGTGAGACCTCAACCTGCTCGCAGGTTGTTGCTGAAAGGGCCTGTACGAAGGAGTTTTGTTGGTCAAAGGGAGAACCGCAAAGAACCTGGGTCTAATTGGAAACCTCTGGGTTAGTTTAAGCCAACACCAAGTCTAGGTCACAACACTAGACTCATTTTGTTATTTAGAACAACTTTTCAGTGTTTGTATAGTCTCAAGTTTCCTAAGTGTAGAATTATTTAGTAAAGATATGACCTTGTATTTTGTTGATAGAACAACTTTAGTTACAAATGACATGGTTTCCTTTTTACAACATTCATACAAATAGATTCAAGTCTTGAAGAGATTATAAGTATCACCTATGGCAACATTGCAAAGTTATGGGTGATTTAGCCTATACATAGGAGATTTTAGTATTACTATTTGGATGTGATTATAAGAAATTTATTATTAAAGTTATAAAAGTAAATAGTTTGATGAGTAGATTTTCCAGTGAATCTAATTATTTTAGTAGGGAGACTAACTAAACATTATCATACTCTTCTTACAAACATTAACTGATATTGCGATACATGTATTACATCAATGATGGAATGATAAAGACGACATTTAAGCCAGCCAGTACATTGACAAAAACCATTAGTATAATGACGTACATATATGACATTATTTAAACATCTTGGAGCTGTCAGACAATAGCTTAAAACAGTTATTGTAGCATTAAAACCCATACCTGCTCATTTCTGAAGAGTTGCAACATAAATTATATTATTCTATTTAACTATGATGTTGAAATTGAACTACTCGTACTTCATTCTTACCTGCCGTTTGCACATAGGACATTCATTAAGCTTTAGCATTGCATCTAAGTAAGCTCCAGGGTACCTCGTAGGACACCCTTGAGTAGCAAAGTCAAACTGTCAGCATCATCTCAAAAGAAAAAGTATCATATCACATTTCTATCCTGTCACTTCTTTTAATACATTAATCATGCTTATCATTGCAGAAGAAAAAGGCGTCGCATCATAATTATGATTCATTAGTTCATTTAATTATCATAATCAGAGTTATTATGAATATGTTAAGTTGCCACTGTTGCATTGTTTATAACAGAATTTTACTGTGAATAGTACCAACAGCTGTTAGTTAATGATGTTACAATCAACAATTATTATTTTCTGTAGTTATAAATTATCCTAAATTAAGCTATTATTGCTAGTACAAAAAAAAAATTTAAATTTTTTTACATGTGGTATCAAAGCACAGATTCGAACTATAGGCCTGAATGAGGTCCAAAACATGCAATAGAAAATTTTCATACAGCAGAAAACTATTCTAACTTGAAAATTTAATTATTATGTTATTCAAAAATTATTTCAGTTATAGGTATGGAGAACTCGGCTGAACATTTAAGCGATAGATTTCAGCCAAACAGTTACAGTTCGGGATAGCACTATGTAGAGGAAGGTCATGGGGAATTGAATAACAGTTCTATGGAATTGTTACGTGCCTTTCAAGAATTAAAGGCAGAAATCAAATCTGTGAAACATGATAATGAAAGGATTCTGCAAGCACAAGAACAACTAAATCAAGTGTTGTTTGAACACAACCAAACAGAGGAACAAGAGAGAAATAATGAAGATATTTCCAAAGTTGAGGACATGCCTCACTCTGATAAACATCGGAACATAAAAATCAGCAAAGTAAAAGACAACTCAACCTCATCAGGAGACGCTATTGAAGTACACAAAAGGAAGCGTAACTATACCAGTGACAGTAGTGAAGGAGACTCTAAACCAAGAAGGAAAAATCATAAGGAATATGAGCAGATTTCTAGAGAATTCAAGAAGATAAGACCTCCAACTTTCAATGGAGAAACTAAGAAAGGTGAGACAGTGGAAGCTTGGCTGTCAGGGATGAAGAAATACTTCCAGATCTACAACTATTTAGAGTTCTTAAAGGCAAAGGTGGCTAAATATAACTTGACCAGAAAAGCAGATATCTGGTGGCAGGAGATCAAAAGGGTAAAGGGCATCAAGGATAAAGATGTAATCTGGAGTGCTTTCAAACGATATTTCAAAAAGAAGTATCTATCTGAGCAGTACTACGAAGAAAAATCTAAAGAATTCTATGATTTGAAGTTGGGAGGTATGAATATCAAAGAAATGAACAGTAAGTTTCTGAACTTACTGAGATATGTACCATACCTCATAGAAGAGAAACCAAAAATTCAAAGGTACTTAAGTTGTTTACCTTTCAGCATTAAAGATAGAATTAAGTACGACAGTCCTAAAACATTGGAGGAGGCTATAAGAAAGGCAATTTTCTATTATGATACCAATCGAAAAAGAGAAGGAATGTCAAACTAGAAAAATCATAAACCCAACAATTTTGAGCAGAAAAAGAAAAATTTCAGATTCAGTGAAAGTTCCGGATTTCAAAGGAAGAATTCTCAGAACCGGAATTATCAAGGGAACAATTCCAGAAATAATTCATAGCAGAATTCTACAGCACCCAGAAATGCACCTAATACTGCCAAGACCAATGAGCCAAAGACAAATATTAAATGTTTTGAATGTCAAAGCCCCCATTACGCATCATAATGTCCCTTAAGGAAGCGGAAGGAAAACAACATCAACTCTATACAAACTGAACCTACTATTGGAGATGTAGCAAGGGAGATGCCAAGAATTAATGCAGCACTTGACAACAGGCAAGTAGATCATCAAATCCCCATGATAGAGATTGAAGGTATGATACATGACCATCTTGTTACTGTTTTAATTGACCCAGGTGCTAGTTTAAGTTATATATCACAAGATATAGTGGAAAGTCTTAAACTGAAAACTGAAAAGTTTAGTAAAACATGGCTAGTTAGACTAGCAACTGGAATAAAGAGGAAAGTATCAGATTTTATAGAAAACTGTGTGTTGTCCATGAATCATTTACAAACACAAATCAAGTTGAATATTCTACCTTTAGTTACTTGTGATATTATTGTTGGGATGGACTGGTTAGAATCCCATCATGTCATCCTGGAATGTTATGGAAAAAATTTTACATGCTTAAATGATGAAGGGAAAACTGTAGAAATAAAAGGCATTCCAAGGAAGGTAACCCTTAGATAGATTTCAGCCATGCAAGTTAATAGGGAAGTTAGGAAGGGATGCCAAATGTTTGCAGTAAACGTGGTAAATGATGAGTTTATGAATAAAGAGGACAAACTTAAATTAGAGGACATACCTGTCCGAAGGGATTTTAAAGATGTATTTCCTGAGGAGATTCCAGTATTACCACCAAAAAGAGATTTAGATTTTACCATAGAGTTGGTACCAGGAGCAGTACCAAACTCTAAAGCTCCGTACAGAATGAACATACTGGAGTTAAACGAATTAAAATCACAGTTGAAGGAGCTTATTGACAAGAAGTATATTAGACCTAGTGTGTCTCCTTGGGGAGCACCTGTCATCTTTGTTAAGAAGAAAGATGAAACTTTAAGACTGTGCATAGATTATCACCAGCTTAATAAGATAACGATCAAAAATAGGTACCCGTTGCCCCGTATAGATGATATATTCAATCAACTATGTGGAGCAACTATATTTTTAAAGATTGATCAAAGATCAGGATATCATCAAGTAAGGGTTAAGGATGAAGATATTTTCAAGACAACTTTTCGAACTCGGTACAGACATTACAAGTTCGTAGTCATGTCGTTTGGCTTGACTAATGCCCTAGTTGTATTTATGTGTTTGATGAATAATATTTTGCATAAATACTTAGACGAGTTTGCTGTTGTGTTTATAGATGACATTTTAGTGTACTCAAAAAGCAAAGAAGAGCATGATGAACATTTACGGATTATCTTACAAGTATTAAGAGATCATCAACTATACGCAAAATTTAGTAAGTGTGATTTCCACAAAGACAAAATTCAGTATCTAGGACACACAATTTCAGCAGAAGGAATCTCGGTTGAGCTAGACAAGATAAGGGCCATTAACGATTGGCCAGTTCCTAAAGATGTGTCAGATGTAAGGTCATTTATGGGCATTACGGGGTATTACAGAAAGTTTATAGAGAATTTTTCAAAAATTGCCAACCCCATAACTTCCTTGCAGAAGAAAGGGAAGAAATTTGTCTGGGATCAGAAGTGTGCTGACAGCTTTAAGAATTAAAAGAACTATTGACGACAGCACCTATCTTGAGGATAGTTGACCCCAACAAGGATTTTGTAGTTTGTACAGATGCATGCAATGACGGACTCGGTGGAGTCTTGACACAAGAAGGACATGCAGTGGCATATGAATCTAGAAAGCTGAAAGTACATGAAAAGAATTACTCTACCTATGATTTAGAGTTATTAGTAGTTATTCATGATTTGAAAATGTGGCGTCAACACCTTATTGGCAAGAAATTTATATTATTAACAGATAACATGGGTCTGAAATATTTATTGGATCAGACAAACCTGAATGCTAGACAAGCTAGATGGTTGACGTTCTTAAGTGAATATGATTTCGAAATTTAGCATATTAAGGGGAAGGAGAACAAGGTTGCAGATGCCTTGAGTCGCAAGGCAAAACTAAATTTCATTTCAACAATCAGTACTTATTCAACTGATTTGGAAAATCAGATTCTAGAAAAAGGTGAAACAAATGAAGAATACAGAAAAATGAAGGAAAATACAGCAAACATCAGTTCTGAAAATTGTATGGTAGATTACAGAATAAAGGAAAACGGTTTATTACTGTTTAAAAATAGATTATATGTACCAGATATACTAGAAATAAAATTTCTGATATTAAATGAGATGCATAAAAGTCACTATTCCTGTCATCCAGGGTATCAAAAGACTATTACTATGCTGAGAAAAGAATATTACTGGCCCAGAATGAAAGATGAAGTAGCGGAGTACATAGCTAAGTGTTTGGATTGTCGGAAGGTGAAGGTTCAACACCAGCATCCTGCTGGATTATTGCAACCATTGCCAATACCAAGCTGGAAATGGGAAGTGATTAGCATAGATTTTATTACTGGATTACCTAAAAATCAGAAACAACATGATTCAATCATGGTGGTAGTGGACAAACTCAACAAGGAAGCACACTTCATACCCTTAAAGACTACGCATAAAGCTCCAGATATTGCAGAGATCTTTATGAAACAAATCTTTAGACTACATGGTATACCGAAGGTAATAATTTCAGATCGTGACTCGAAGTTTACAAGTAACATCTGGAGGTCACTGTTTAAAGGATTGAATACAACTTTAAATTTCAGTACAGCTTTCCACCCTCAAACAGATGGACAGACAGAAAGGGTAAATCAAGTGTTAGAAGATTTATTAAGAATGTATGTTAAGGATCCACCTGGTAAGTGGGAAGACTACTTGCATTTAGCAGAATTTGCTTATAATAATCACTATCATGCATCAGCCAAACTTAGTCCTTTTGAAATTCTTTATGGTAGGAAATGTAATACACCTATTTCGTGGAATGATCCAGTAAATAGAGTTGTTTTAGGACCTGAATTGTTGCAGGAGTTAGAAGTAATTATGAAACAGGTGCAAGGACATTTAAAAGCTGCCCAAGATAGGCAGAAAAGTCAAGTAGATTCAAAAAGAACCCATAAAGAGTTCCAGTTGGGTGAACATGTGTTTCTTAAGGTAAGACCGAAAAAGAGTTCATTGAAATTGGGAAGCTGTGCCAAGTTGGCACCCAGGTATTGTGGTCCTTTTGAAATATTATCTAAGGTTGGAGCAGTGGCATACCAGCTGGCTTTGCCACCTAACTTAAAAATACATAATATTTTTCATATATCATTTTTAAAGAAATGTGTGCACGATACTACTCATGTTGTAAACTAGAATGATGTACAGGTGGGACAAGACGGAGATTTTCCGGTGGAACTGGATTGTATCCTCGGAAGGAGGGAAACTATTCTACGGAATCGCAGCATTGGGCAAGTGAAGGTGCAATGGAAGCACCTTAGCCCAGAAGAGGCAACCTGGGAGTTGGAGAGTAGTATGCGGGAAACATACCCAAATCTGTTTCAAGAACACTCAAGGAGTGATTAGCCAACATCGAGGACGATGTTGAGACTTAACGGGGGGTGTATGTCACCTACCCAAATTTAAGAGAATTATTATTTTATTTGCAAAATACTTTATGTTAAATTTAATTACAAATTTTTGTAATTATGATCAGTTTTGATCATGGATGAATGTAATTACTGAATATTATTATTTAAATAAATTAATTAGGAGACAAACACCCAAGAGGACTGTTGAATGAGTGTTCACTGACCCACTAGGAGGAATGGAAGCTGTTGGAAGGTATGGGACACATGGCAGCAGTTGCATCACACCACTAACTGTTAGTTATGGGACAACTACCCCTAAAAATAGGGCTTTATCCCCCCGGTGGAGGGAGTGAGCAGGAAGCTCATTTAATGACCCAGTAACATCTGAAAAGGCCTTGGTAGCCTATAAAGGCAAATTCGAATTGGGCAGGCAGCTCTTAATCAATATTTTTGCTGAATATTTTCCTCTTGTGAATCAGGTGATTACAAGAGAGATTCAAATAGGGAGGTTAGTGGTGACTGTAATCTTAAGTCTGCATCACTGTTGATAAGAACCAGATATGCTAGTGCAGATCTATTGGACTTCTAACTATTGAGGATTCTGAAGTTATTTGCTACAGCAAGAAGAAATCCCATTTCCTAAGTTTCTTCCTCCTGGTGGTTCAGTGAACAGGATCGGGGGTCCTAAGATAGTACTTGACTATTTTCAGGAGTTGGTTGGGTGGAACAGTCTTCTTGGGCTGTTTGTTGCCCTATAGATTTTCTTAGGTTCTACAGATTTTCTAAATTATTCCCCGTAAATGATTATGTTCCGTTTAATTAGTATTTTCTGTTTTAAAAAAGAATCTGATTCTAGAATTGTTTTAAGTCTAAATGTTAAGTTTAATGTTGAAGTTGAATTGATAAACCAATACCTCTATTTTCCACATGCTGTTTTGAAGCATCGTACTCTAGTAGAGATATGCAAATTAAAAATAGATTAGAGGATAGGCAAATGCCATTGATTCGAATAGATAGAACAATGATCGAATTTTATTTTACTACTCTGCCCTATATTTTCCAGTAGTGAAATTCACTGTATTAAATGGTTCTAATCTACAACATTGTTTCATAAATTATAAGTATTGTTCTCTTATTTGTGTATACATATTATAGTTTGTTCATTCTTTTAATTTGTGTAGTATTTGAATGAAACTAGACAGACCATGCTTATACCCTAGCATCAAATTAAAACGGTATTATCATCATTATTTACATGCTGTAAACAAAAGTATTACACAGTCATTCTATAATTCCTAGTTTTTACATTTCACATACACACACACTATTTTCATTTCTTATTCTATCATTTTCATAAATTTACAGTTCAAATAGATAATAAAGATAATATAAACATTCTATTGTTGATAAGTTATTGTTTTCAGTAGTTAATCAAACTAATACAACTTAGGGTTTGACCTATTTGTGTACATTACAGTCGAACTCTCTACTATTTAGAACAACATATAATTTATAGTTTCTTACTTCATTCACTGTTAGGATAGCTACAATGAAATCTTTTGAAATTAATACAATCTCTAAAATTGTTTTCTTTTCACTATATTATATCACTAATCAAAGGAGAAACAAAGTTCGACCTGCAGCTTCCTTAATCAGCGAATTTGAACTATCTTTCAAATGACATTTTATTGCAAAGCTTTTATTTGAAACAAGTTTCTCATAACCTAAGTGTAGAATGAAAACCAATTGACAATCTACGGCAATATATTTGCTAACTTAGACGATTTTTATAACACAAACAAATTTTTATAGATAAACGATTAACATCCTAGTTCATTGCAAAAAGAGAATCATCATATCCATTAAAAACAAACCTCGGCTCTTTGAACCTTTCCTTATAACTTAAACAGATAGGTCTGGCTCAATGGCCAAAATATTTTCAAAACCCAACTTCGAGAAAACGAAGACGTTATGCCCAGAACTATATTTACAAAAGGTTTATCAAAAACATAATTTGTACAGGGTTATCTTCCCCAAGGTTAACATTTGAAACCAGTTCTTAATGACCTCAACATTGGTGAAGATTTACATCTTTCTGTTCAACGAAAATAGAATAAAAAAATAGAAAAACTCAAGATCTTATAGCCAAACGAAGGACACAAAACCGAGGAAACAATTATTATTTTGATTTCCAACTGGTAGTTCGTAGTTCTCCATTCATCAAACAACGACGAGTCACAGCAGGACCATTTCTTTTTCCCATCATGAAACCCTTTCACCACAGTCAAGAGCATATAGGAGGGTTTGGAAAGACCCGGAGCTTACCGGTTGAAAGCTAGCCAACCTTGCAGAACCCTTGCCCATTCCTCTACTGCATGACCTGCAACTGACATGAGAATGAAGGTTAAATGACTATTACCTTTTCGAAAACTGAAAGATGAAAACACTTTGAATGAATTATTATTTGTTACAGAAGAACTTACATTTGCTGTAGTACCAAAGATTTCCACTTTAACCCACTACAGGATGATCCCACACTGAAGATATGATAGGGAACCCTCGGACCTTTTACACCAAGGCAAATACTCGACTCAAATTTAAACGACGAGTTCCAGAACTTCCAAACTTTGACAGTAAAATCTAAGTACACAGTCTATCAACAATGATGCCATAGCAATTAGAAGAGAACTATAATATTCCAAAAACCAGAGGTCTCAAGGTCGAATCTCATACAAAGTTTCAACTAAAATTTCGGCAGCCTGTCGGCCGCAGACCGAAAACAATGGAGCCATTAAACCACAATTTCCAAGTTCTTAAAGCAAAGACATCGAACCAGTGCTAGGGTTTGATCCAATGATCAATATTGATGTTGATAAACGATCGAAATTATGCCAACATATTATGCATTGGAGCGAACAATCAACTTATTAATTGCACATTCATTACCATCATACGGCCCTTCCAAGTAAGGTTACATTGGATGCATTGTCGACCAGTTCGAAGAAATACTAACAAATATCTTTGACATGGAAACCATCTTAGCTATGGCATGCAATGGTTTGTAATACGTGGAATGATCTTTTGATCCTCGGCAACATGATACAGTGGATGGTCATTAATACAGATAGGATTTACAATCCCCAACACCGGATTCGTATCAATTGCACATCCATCAACCTGTCATTCATTAAAAGCTTGTCAGTGTTCTTTTCCCGATGTAATAATAGTAAACCATAATATATGACATTTTAACTTTCTGCATCGTATTAAGTCCATTTCCTAAATTCGTATTTGACTCTAAGTTACTACCACGACAATTTTCATAAGGTTTTTTATCAATCATCTTTGATATAGTTTCAAGTTGAGTCGAATGCTAGAGCCATGAAATGATATAGGAAGACTCTTCAAAAGTTTACACATGTTTTCATATAGTCCTAAGTCTAGGTCACAACACTAGACTCATTTTACTATTTAGAAAAACTTTTCGGAGTTTGTATAGTCTCAAGTTTCCTAAGTGTAGAATTATTTAGTAAAGATATGACCTTGTATTTTGTTGATAGAACAACTTTAGTTACAAATGACATGGTTTCCTTTTCACAACATTCATACAAATAGATTCAAGTCTTGAAGAGATTATAAGTATCACCTATGTCAACATTGCAAAGTTATGGGTGATTTAGCCTATACATAGGAGATTTTAGTATTACTATTTGGATGCGATTATAAGAAATTTATTATTAAAGTTATCAAAGTAAATAGTTTGATGAGTAGATTTTCTGGTGAATCTAATGATTTTAGCAGGGAGACTAACTAAACATTATCATACTCTTTCTTACAAACATTAACTGATATTGCGATACATGTATTACATCAATGATGGAATGATAAAGATGTCATTTAAGCCAACTGGTACATTGACAAAAACCATTTGTAGAATGACGTACATAGATGACATTATTTAAACTTCTTGGAGCTGTTGGACAATAGCTTAATATAGTAATTGTAGCATTAAAACCCATACCTGCTCACTTCTGAAGAGTCGCAACAGAAATTATATTATTCTATTTAACTATGATGCTGAAATTGAACTACTCGTACTTCATTCTTACATGTCATCTGCACATAGGACATTCATTAAGCTTTAGCATTGCAGCTAAGTAAGCTCTAGGGTACCTCGTAGGACACCCTTGAGTAGCAAATTCAAACTGTCAGCGTCATCTCAAAAGAAAAAGTATCATATCACATTTCTAACCTGTCACTTCTTTGAATACATTAATCATGATTATCATTGCAGAAGAAAAAGGTGTCGCATGATAATTCTGATTCATTAGTTCATTTAATTATCATAATCAGATTTATTATGAATATGTTAAGCTGCCACTGTCGCATTGTTTATAACAGAATTTTATTGTGAATAGTACCAAAAACTGTTAGTTAATGATGTTACAATCAACAATTATTATTTTCCGCAGTTATAAATTATCCTAAATTAAGTTATTATTGCTAGTATAAAAAAATTTAAAATTTTTATGAATTTTGGAGATGTTACGGAAATTGGTGGTATGGATAATTTAATGATTGCCAAAAAGTTGGTATGTGTTGGAGCAGATGGAGCATTAGTCATCCAAGAACAAAGGAATGGCCTTTGTGTCAGACTACAACTATGAGCTTCACCATATATGCTTGGAATTCATTGCATGGCTCATAAGATGAATCTTGCATTTAAAATAGTAAGCAAGTTTCCATTAGTTTCAAAAGTTGAAGATCTTGTACATGAGGTTCATGCATACTTTTGTCGTAGTCCCAAATGATTTTTGGAGTTTCAAAAATTTGCTAAGGGTGTTACAAATGGAAAAAAATTACTAAAAGATGTTGATACAAGATGGATCTCATTGAAGGGACCCGCTCAAAGACTATTCAGTGAGTATGAATCGTTGGTAGCGGTGATATACGAACAGCGCTTCGGTGTAGACAAAGCTCAGGATCTTCTATTTTGACTAACTGATATAGAGACATTATTAACATTGGCTGGAATGCTTCCTATGCTACATGAAATGAATGTCCTCATGAAAATGTCTCAGAGTCGCACAATGTATATTGCAGAATACACAAATGCAAGAAAATTAGCGTGCGTTGCATTGGACAATTTGTATATGATGGTAGAGTCTTTTACAAGTCTAAAGTTTATAAGTTGGACTAGGATTATCAATATAGAAAATGCTGATAATTTTTTGAAGTTTGATGAAAAAGGAATGTTATGTATGGCAGTACGTGGGTATATGGTTCCATTTCATTATATTCGTAAGATAGGACAAACCATGAAAGAGTGCCCTGTGTCAAGAGAAGAATTTGACAATGTTGTGATTTCAGTGAGACGTAACTTGATAGAAATTGCAAGATCACTAGCATTAGAGATCAGAGAAATATTTCCTCGAGATCAATTGTTGGAGGCCATGTCTGTGGTATACCATCAATAATGGAACACCTGTCAAAATAGAACAACTTTAAGGCAAGACTTTTTAGCAAAAGTAAAGGTTTTATCAAACCACTTTTGCGGAAATAAAAAGATACATGGAGAACATATTCAAGGTATTTTAGATGATGATAAATTGTTTGAACAATCCCAATGCTTTGGTGAAACAATGTGGGAGCAATTTACAAAATTGGATAATCCTCGAGAATGTGCTACAATAACAAGGTTATGGACCATTTTAGGTGGTAGCCAATACCTACAAGAAAATATATCAGAATATTTCAAATTAGCAGATTTATGTCAAACCATGATTTTGGGATTAGTGAAGGATGAGAGAATATTTAGTGCACTATCCTTCTTGAAGTCAAAGTTGAGGAACAAGCTTGATAAAAACATGGATACATGTTTAAGATTATATGCAACAAAGTACGACGTTAACAATTTTCCATATGAAAGAGCACTAGCTCTTTGGCGATCAGATTGTGATCGAAGGGGAGAGAGAAATATAGTGAATTGCTTTGATGAACTTGTTAGCTCTCCAAGAAACTACTTAGTGGTTATGGCTAAGTATGCTTGGTAACTTAAGAATTCAATATTTTTTGTAAGGGTTGGATCAATGGGATGACTCAATCCGAGTATAGCATTCAGACATTCATCATGGTAAACAAATAAAACAGTGCTCTCAAGAGTTGATTAATCAGCAAATACTTTGAAAATGGATGAAGAAAAGGAATGTGACCAAACCAGTACAGAGTAGGGCTCGAGAGACATTCAAGAAACTAACATCAAGCTATGAGCTAAACAATGGAAAGAGACCATTCAAAGCTAGATAACATAGATAATAGTGAAAGGAAGATGGAAAGCTGATACCAAAGCTGAAAGAAACCTGTGATCTGTATTAGCATAAGAAAGCTGAGTACAATAGCAGACTACTGCATCCAAAATCGAACCTCTCTAACAGTCTCTAGTTTTCAGGCTTTATAGGCTTTACAAAATCACTCTCCAGATCCTAAAAACGTGGATCTGTCACACTAAGAGATTAACTAAACAGTAAATGCAAAAGACAGGGACTGATCCCTCAAATCAAGGAAATGAAGAAGAGTTGGTCTCCTTTCTTGTGCTCGGTGGTTGGTGGAGTGCAGTTATCCTTCCAAGGCTCGGTTGGCTCAGTTTGGCACACAACAGATTCGAACTTGATGATGTGGCATTCAATCCTTTGAACTGTTTCTTCAATGCAATGCTAAACTAGCCAAAACACCCACTTGACTTTGATTTCATTCAAAACTCCTTTTAGATATGGGTAGGACAATTCATAACCTGCTTATTCTACTCAGCCTCCCACCATTCTATCTAGAAAATCCGCGATCTGGGCGAAAATTAAAGGAAACTGTGAGAACAGGCTTTCGGCAGCTAAGCCTCCTGCCAATTTTCACGAGTTAGCTATCGAAAGCCTGTAAAATTCCAAAAAAAACAGCCTTCAGCAAAAATCGATTTTCTCAGTCGTCCGATGTCCATTTTGGCTATTCAAATAGTCGATTTTGATGTACGGATCATAAGCTATCCACTGGTGCTTTTGGATTTGAATTTGGAGTTGGGGAAGGGTGTCGAAATGGCCCCGCAAGATCACGTGATTTCAGCAGAAAATTCCTCCAAATTATCACTTGACTTGTCTTTATTAATGGTTCAATCAGTGAACGAACATGCAAAACAGAGAATTGACAACTGCTGAGCAAATCATAAACTCGAGACTCAGGATAGGATTCATAAGTATGATTTGCTTTGAGTTGGACTGAGATTCTGGCTGAAATTCAGGAATAGACTTGACATTGAAGATGTGGCACTCGATCCTAGAACTGCTGCCTCAAAAAGATGCTTGAAAGCTGGGAAGACTGACTCTCTTTGCCACCTGTAGCACTTCTTATATCAAGGCTGAAAATCTACCTTTCAATCCTGAGGTAGATTAACATAACCCTCCACGTGTCCTTCCATGCAGAATCAAAAAGAATAGCCTTTAAATGAAAATCATAATTCAGTCCTTTTGGATGAACATTTGACGCATAAGGATTTTAAATTTGCATGTGGAAACATTTTCGACAGCTAAGTTCATTCTGATAGACCACTTTAGCTGCGGAAACTGACCCTTTTCGGCAGTTAAGCACACTTCCACAGACTTAGTTAACTGCCGAAAGCTTAAATTTTCGAATTTGAAACCTAAGACTCACAGAAATAAATTTTTTACCTATTCTATCACCCAAAAAGACAGTGGTCAATTTGGGAGATAACATCTGGCTCCTACTCGGGGATGGAATCCTCCCAGTGAGGTTCCGAAGAACAAGTAGTTCCAGTAGCCTTTAGCATTGGGCATGGAGTCATTAAGTCTTTAACACTGCTCCCTCTTCAAAACTGTCTCCCTCCTGTAGCTTATATGCAGCCTGCTCTACTTATTCAGAAACAACTGAAAATGATCTACGTGCTCATAAAATGAGCTTATTTCCTGACTACTCCTACCTCTAACCAGTAGATGCAGATTAATCAAGTAACAACATACTTCCAATGCAGCCATGTCAGATTGTGATCTACAGGTATCATGCTGAATCTTGATCCCAACAATAACAAATACCATATCATGCAGAAGAAAGGTTTGAGCAGATGAATAAAATAGCCTTCTTCTGACATAAATATCTTAACATTCATGCTGCTGAAAGAATCCAACAAATCAGCAATAGGGTCATGAAAAAAATGATGAAATACCTCTTGAAGCTGCTGCTCCGACTGACTGTGTTGCAGCTGCTCTTCGTTTCCTTCACCGAACTCATTGATGAATGCAGATTGCTGGATCTTTGTTGGAGGAACATATACGATAGGTTTCTGATCTGGACTATTCAGTTCCTCATGGTTGGGACAACTTCCCTTGGTTTGTAAATCCGGAAGTTGAGAGCTACCTTTACTGCTTTCCATATTACATGTAGGCAGTTCAACCTTTGCTATAGATCCAAAACTTTCGATTTCTGATCTATCACGCTGCTTATCATCTTTAAAGCTTTCAAAGGAAACAATTTGATCTGGATAATAGTCTAAAGTAGTAGATGCATGTGGCATACTGTTTAAAACATCTATGCAATGGTCATCACCCTGAAGACTACCTATCTCTTGATCATGGTGAGGGATATCTTCTGCTGCAACAAATTCATCATGAGTATTTGGATCTTTATTCAATAAATAAAACTCATTACAGCATTGAGGATAGAGAAGATCAACTTGAAATATTCCTTCACAAAACACATGGAAGGCATCATGAAAATCAGCCAATGAGCTGATACTAGCATTAGGCAAAGATCGATACCAATCACGGGCAATCCCTTTTAATGAAACACAGAAAAGCCGGATCTGAACATCCTCATGCACTACCTGCAACCGATGCATGTAGTCATGAAAGTCTAGCAAATGCTCAGCTGGCACTTCCCCCTCTTCTCCTCGAAATCTAGGAAGACTGTTCTCCCATTCATCTCTAGCAGGCACTTGATTAGGAAAACCAGCAATGCTTGAAAAATCACAGAACGCATACCTCTTGGCTAAGATTCTGTTCATGTCATACCAGTGGAATCACCAACAGAATTCTGAACAATGGAGTCACCACTGAGTTCGTCCTTCATGGAGTCGCCAGATAGAAGATTTATAACCAGTGAAGTGTCTGATCCTTGTCTATCATCAAGGACCAGATCTGTGTCGTTCTCCCAGGAAGATCAGCTTCTCACCTCGCTCCCTGGCAACGGCGCCAGTTTGTTAGCTCTCCAAGAAACTACTTAGTGGTTATGGCTAAGTATGCTTGGTAACTTAAGAATTCAATGTTTTTTGTAAGGGGTGGATCAATGGGATGACTCAATCCGAGTATAGCATTCAGACATTCATCATGGTAAACAAATAAAACAGTGCTCTCAAGAGTTGATTAATCAGCAAATACTTTGAAAATGGATGAAGAAAAGGAATGTGACCAAACCAGTACAGAGTAGGGCTCGAGAGACATTCAAGAAACTAACATCAAGCTATGAGCTAAACAATGGAAAGAGACCATTCAAAGCTAGATAACATAGATAATAGTGAAAGGAAGATGGAAAGCTGATACCAAAGCTGAAAGAAACCTGTGATCTGTATTAGCATAAGAAAGCTGAGTACAATAGCAGACTACTGCATCCAAAATCGAACCTCTCTAACAGTCTCTAGTTTTCAGGCTTTATAGCCTTTACAAAATCACTCTCCAGATCCTAAAAACGTGGATCTGTCACACTAAGAGATTAACTAAACAGTAAATGCAAAAGACAGGGACTGATCCCTCAAATCAAGGAAATGAAGATGAGTTGGTCTCCTTTCTTGTGCTCGGTGGTTGGTGGAGTGCAGTTAGCCTTCCAAGGCTCGGTGGGCTTAGTTTGGCACACAACAGATTCGAACTTGATGATGTGGCATTCAATCCTTTGAACTGTTTCTTCAATGCAATGCTAAACTAGCCAAAACACCCACTTGACTTTGATTTCATTCAAAACTCCTTTTATATATGGGTAGGACAATTCATAACCTGCTTATTCTGCTCAGCCTCCCACCATTCTAGCTAGAAAATCCACGATCTGGGTGAAAATTAAAGGAAACTGTGAAAACAGGCTTTCGGCAGCCAAGCCTTCTGCCAATTTTCACGAGTTAGCTGTCGAAAGCCTGTAAAATTCCAAAAAAAACTGCCTTCAGCAAAAATCGATTTTCTCAGCCATCCGATGTCCATTTTGGCTGTTCAAATAGTCGATTTTGATCTACGGATCATAAGCTATACACTGGTGCTTTCGGATTTGAATTTGGAGTTCGGGAAGGCTGTCGAAATGGCCCCGCAAGATCACGTGATTTCAGCAGAAAATTCCTCCAAATTATCACTTGACTTGTCTTTATTAATGGTTCAATCAGTGAACGAACATGCAAAACAGAGAATTGACAACTACTGAGCAAATCATAAACTCGAGACTCAGGATAGGATTCATAATAATGAGTTGCTTTGAGTTGGACTGAGATTCTGGCTGAAATTCAGGAATAGACTTGACATTGAAGATGTGGCACTCGATCCTAGAACTGCTACCTCAAAAAGATGCTTGAAAGCTGGGAAGACTGACTCTCTTTGCCACCTGTAGCACTGCTTATATCAAGGCTGAAAATCTGCCTTTCAATCCTGAGGTAGATTAACATAACCCTCCATGTGGCCTTCCATGCAGAATAAAAAAGAATAGCCTTTAAATGAAAATCATAATTCAGTCCTTTTGGATGAACATTTGACGCATAAGGATTTTAAATTTGCATGTGGAAACATTTTCGGCAGCTAAGTTCATTCTGATAGACCACTTTAGCTGCGGAAACTGACCCTTTTCGGCAGTTAAGCACACTTCCACAGACTTAGTTAACTGCCGAAAGCTTAAATTTTCGAATTTGAAACCCAAGACTCACAGAAATAAATTTTTTACCTATTCTATCACCCAAAAAGACGGTGGTCAATTTGGGAGATAACATCTGGCTCCTACTCGGGGATGGAATCCTCCCAATGAGGTTCCGAAGAACAAGTAGTTCCAGTAGCCTTTAGCATTGGGCATGGAGTCATTAAGTCTTTAACACTGCTCCCTCTGCAAAACTGTCTCCCTCCTGCAGCTTATATGCAGCCTGCTCTACTTATTCAGAAAGAACTGAAAATGATCTACGTGCTCATAAAATGAGCTTATTTCCTGACTACTCCTACCTCTAACCAGTAGATGCAGATTAATCAAGTAACAACATACTTCCAATGCAGCCATGTCAGATTGTGATCTACAGGTATCATGCTGAATCTTGATCCCAACAATAACAAATACCATATCATGCAAAAGAAAGGTTTGAGCAGATGAATAAAATAGACTTCTTCTGACATAAATATCTTGACATTCATGCTGCTGAAAGAATCCAACAAATCAGCAATAGGGTCATGAAAAACATGATGAAATACCTCTTGAAGCTGCTGCTCCGACTGACTGTGTTGCAGCTGCTCTTCGTTTCCTTCACCGAACTCATTGATGAATACAAATTGTTGGATCTCTGTTGGAGGAACATATACGATAGGTTTCTGATCTGGACTATTCAGTTCCTCATGGTTGGGACAACTTCCCTTGGTTTGTAAATCCGGAAGTTGAGAGCTACCTTTACTGCTTTCCATATTACATGTAGGCAGTTCAACCTTTTCTATAGATCCAAAACTTTCGATTTCTGATCTATCACGCTGCTTATCATCTTTAAAGCTTTCAAAGGAAACAATTTGATCTGCATAATAGTCTAAAGTAGTAGATGCATGTGGTATACTGTTTAAAACATCTATGCAATGGTCATCACCCTGAAGACTACCTATCTCTTGATCATGGTGAGGGATATCTTCTGCTGCAACAAATTCATCATGAGTATTTGGATCTTTATTCAATAAATAAAACTCATTACAGCATTGAGGATAGAGAAGATCAACTGGAAATATTCCTTCACAAAACACATGGAAGGCATCATGAAAATCAGCCAATGAGCTCATACTAGCATTAGGCAAAGATCGATACCAATCACGGGCAATCCCTTTTAATGAAACACAGAAAAGCCGGATCTGAACATCCTCATGCACTACCTGCATCCGATGCATGTAGTCATGAAAGTCCAGCAAATGCTCAGCTGGCACTTCCCCCTCTTCTCCTCGAAATCTAGGAAGACTGTTCTCCCATTCATCTCTAGCAGGCACTTGATTAGGAAAACCAGCAATGCTTGAAAAATCACAGAATGCATACCTCTTGGCTAAGATTCTGTTCATGTCATACCAGTGGAATCACCAACAAAATTCTGAACAATGGAGTCGCCACTGAGTTCGTCCTTCATGGAGTCGCCAGATAGAAGATTTATAACCAGTGAAGTGTCTGATCCTTGTCTATCATCAAGGACCAGATCTGTGTCGTTCTCCCAGGAAGATCAGCTTCTCACCTCGCTCCCCGGCAACGGCGCCAGTTTGTTAGCTCTCCAAGAAACTACTTAGTGGTTATGGCTAAGTATGCTTGGTAACTTAAGAATTCAATGTTTTTTGTAAGGGGTGGATCAATGGGATGACTCAATCCGAGTATAGCATTCAGACATTCATCATGGTAAATAAATAAAACAGTGCTCTCAAGAGTTGATTAATCAGCAAATACTTTGAAAATGGATGAAGAAAAGGAATGTGACCAAACCAGTACAGAGTAGGGCTCGAGAGACATTCAAGAAACTAACATCAAGCTATGAGCTAAACAATGGAAAGAGACCATTCAAAGCTAGATAACATAGATAATAGTGAAAGGAAGATGGAAAGCTGATACCAAAGCTGAAAGAAACCTGTGATCTGTATTAGCATAAGAAAGCTGAGTACAATAGCAGACTACTGCATCCAAAATCGAACCTCTCTAACAGTCTCTAGTTTTCAGGCTTTATAGCCTTTACAAAATCACTCTCCAGATCCTAAAAACGTGGATCTGTCACACTAAGAGATTAACTAAACAGTAAATGCAAAAGACAGGGACTGATCCCTCAAATCAAGGAAATGAAGATGAGTTGGTCTCCTTTCTTGTGCTCGGTGGTTGGTGGAGTGCAGTTAGCCTTCCAAGGCTCGGTGGGATCAGTTTGGCACACAATAGATTCGAACTTGATGATGTGGCATTCAATCCTTTGAACTGTTTCTTCAATGCAATGCGAAACTAGCCAAAACACCCACTTGACTTTGATTTCATTCAAAACTCCTTTTAGATATGGGTAGGACAATTCATAACCTGCTTATTCTGCTCAGCCTCCCGCCATTCTAGCTAGAAAATCCGCGATCTGGGCGAAAATTAAAGGAAACTGTGAAAACAAGTTTTCGGCAGCTAAGCCTTCTGCCAATTTTCACGAGTTAGCTGTCGAAAACCTGTAAGATTCCAAAAAAAACTGCCTTCAGCAAAAATCGATTTTCTCAGCCGTCCGATGTCCATTTTGGCTGTTCAAATAGTCGATTTTGATCTACGGATCATAAGCTATCCACTGGTGCTTTCGGATTTGAATTTGGAGTTCGGGAAGGCTATCGAAATGGCCCCGCAAGATCACGTGATTTCAGCAGAAAATTCCTCCAAATTATCACTTGACTTGTCTTTATTAATGGTTCAATCAGTGAACGAACATGCAAAACAGAAAATTGACAACTGCTGAGCAAATCATAAACTCGAGACTCAGGATAGGATTCATAAGTATGAGTTGCTTTGAGTTGGACTGAGATTCTGGCTGAAATTCAAGAATAGACTTGACATTGAAGATGTGGCACTCGATCCTAGAACTACTGCCTCAAAAAGATGCTTGAAAGTTGGGAAGACTGACTCTCTTTGCCACCTGTAGCACTGCTTATATCAAGGCTGAAAATATGCCTTTCAATCCTGAGGTAGATTAACATAAACCTCCACATGTCCTTCCATGCAGAATAAAAAAGAATAGCCTTTAAATGAAAATCATAATTCAGTCCTTTTGGATGAACATTTGACGCATAAGGATTTTAAATTTGCATGTGGAAACATTTTCGGCAGCTAAGTTCATTCTGATAGACCACTTTAACTGCAGAAACTGACCCTTTTCGGCAGTTAAGCACACTTCCACAGACTTAGTTAACTGCCGAAAGCTTAAATTTTCGAATTTGAAACCCAAGACTCACAGAAATAAATTTTTTACCTATTCTATCACCCAAAAAGATGGTGGTCAATTTGGGAGATAACAGAACTTGATATGGAACATAATGTTTCCCAAGATCATAATGACAGTTTGTCAGGAGAAGATCATGCTTAGAATGTAGAAAATGAGGACCAAGCTGGCAATTTCAATTGGGGATTTGAAAGTTGATAGACCCCATGATTTTAATCTAATTTAATATACATGAAGGGAATGAGGACTCTTATCATGGTATACGTGTTCAATAATCATTGGTGGTGCAAGACTACTATGTCAATTTGAGGTTTCATTTTAGGTAAAATTATGTCCTATATTTTGTATTTTCGTTGTAACATTAGAGCTACATTTCTTTCATGCATGTTATTTTAAGATTGATGTTTTGATATTTAATTAATACATTGTCTCTTTCTTATGTGTGACAAGAAATGAAGCTAGATTTGATGAAGTTGGGACCTATCTCTTTTCACATAGATCACTATATGTCAATTTGAGGTTGCATTTCAGGTAAAAATGGATTCTATATTTTGTGTTTTTCATTGTAAAATTGATGACTGAAGCTACATTTTCTTGATGTAAGTTATTTTAGGATTAATGTTTTTATATTTAACTATTGAATTGTTTCTTTCTTGTTTGTGACAGGAAATTGTAAGACCCCAATCTGGGTCTCCCTTATCTCCCAATAAAATCTAAGTATTTCATTGTTTACATTCTGGTCAACTCTTTTGTTTTGTTTCTGTTTTGATTCTGTTCTAAGTTTCTAGTTTTGTTGAGATTTCATGCCTCAAAAAATAATGAAAGCTACATTTTAAAAATTGATTATATTTACCTCTAACCAGCTATGTTTGTGCAGGAGTAATAGGACATAATAACAGCATAAAATCCTTTTCAATTAACTTAAAACAGAATTTGCCAAGGTAGAAATGATAAACATACCTGCTGAAAAATATTTGTAATAGCTAGTAGATCCACCCTTGTTGCTGTCCCTATTTTGCTGAATGCCTTGCTGTTTTCCTTGGTTGTTCCCTGCAACCAAAAACCTTCCCCAAAACCCTGAAAGCTCAACCAACCCAAACAGTTTTTCCACCCTGCCAACTGGCGAGGTCTCACCAACCACCCATCTCCAAAGGTACCCCCTTTGGACCCCCGAGCCCAAACCGAGTACAAGCCAACCTGTTATACCCTTCGAAACATCTCCAACAAAAACCCCCTATCAGCTCCTTTCAGCTCTGCTCTAAAATTTCTATCTTTGCTCTCCAAAAACTTCTGCCCCCTTCAAAATCACTAAGGTAAAGATGATCCTCCCTTCTTCCTCCCTTCTCCATCTTATCCCCCTGTTTGCTAACTCTTCCTCCCCATTACTACCCCTATCTTCATCATAAATTCCTCAACCCCCATGTCAGTCCTTGAGCCCTCAACTTGGACTCTTATTAATCATTAAATAACATATTCATGGACTTTGTAACTCAAATTTCTCAATAAAAATTAATAAATCATTATTCTTAGTCAACGTCCAATTACTCATATTAATCAGTTAATTAATTACTTAATACTAATTGTTAGTTGATTAATTATTAATAACCTAATCATCTAATCAATGATTTATAATATTGATAATATGCTAATTCCCTTTAACTGTAAATTCAACTAATTCAATTTATCAATTATGAATATTAATCTTATCAATGTAATTCATATCATTATCAATGTGTAATTATATTAATTAAATAAAAATGAATTAAGATATAATCGACTTATTTACATGGTCCCATATTAACTGCACCTTAGTTGTAATTAAACTAATTAACAATCAATCAAGCATTTTAATCAATTGCACTAGTCACTACCTACGTTAACCTTAGCTTTGTTTATTAATCAACAACAATTAATTATTAATGGACAATAATTAATCATTAATCAACATTATTAACCCTAATCGACTTTATTAACCTTAATCCACAATAATTAATTGTTAATCTACATTATTAACATTAATCATCATTATTAACCTTAATCGACATTTTTAACATTAATCAACAATAATTAACATTATTATTCAACAAGATTTCATGAAATTCATAAATATGTAGGCGAGTTATGTAAGTGTAGCTACTGCTTACATACCCCACGTAAGTACACTAACAGTAATAATTCACATACATCAATCATAATCATGAAACTTGTTGTTTACTCACACAACTTCTAAACGTAATTTGCAAGGTACAAATCCATTAACTAACTGAAATCCAAGTTACGACAATTCATACATCACTGATTTATGACACATACTAACCAAGGGTTTTACACACCTATAGTTAGATCTTGTTTTCACCCCTACTTCACGCTACACCTATCTACCTACATCATCACTAACTTCCACATCCTATCCTATCCTCTGCTGGACTACCCTAAAATGTCAAGTCATGACCGGTTCCATCTAGAACCCGTAAGCGGAAGTGTCGACTACATCAACCAAGATTCCCCAGCAGGAAACCACCAGTCATCATCACACACCTTGGGCAGCGCGTCGTAGCACAGCCCTCCCATGACTCTGGGTTTTGGGGATAAACGGTGGTTAAAGCCTCCACCCCCCTAATGGAACAAGGGACTATGTCTACTCGACATAACAATAGCATTGCACTTGTACTCGGTCTGTCATCGTATAACCAATATGGGCGTTTGAGTTTCCTGAAACCCTACCCCACCCATGTCATAATATACATCATAATAAACAACATAATAACCACACGAAAGTAAATAATGCATCACTCGCATACCATTTTATCTTTCGAAGTCCATGTCCCCAAGGCCCTCCCACTTCGTAGGATCTAGCTATCACTTAGCCGTTTCAACCTGTAAGTTATTCCTCGACATACAATATAGAATATCGTGCATAAATCCTCGACATGTACACATATTTCATCATAACATAACAACAATAAACTCATTTATTCGCCATGCACCTGGCATAACATTCATTATTTCGACATATAACTGTAACGGTATCCACGTACCCATCATTCAGTAATTTCCATATATGAGACATAATTAACACATGATACATATCTAAACATGACTACCGATCATAATACTATCATCACACACACATATATAGATCGGCAAAATAATAGAACCATATGTCCACAATGTCGTCAAACCAATGAGGTCTCACAATCAAAAAAATACAACATATAATAGTAGTTCAGGTAGTAATGTCAAAACAGGGTGTTACAGAAATGAAGCTAGAATTTGACGAAGTTGGTGTTAAAGTTAATGCAGCTATGAGATCCATTCTCTGGGATGATGGAAAATGATCTCTCAAAAGGATTTGATGCTTTTCTTGTAGTTGGAACACAAAATATGATGATTTGCTTGCAACCAACCAGCCTTTTCCACAATCAGTTCCATTACCTATGAGTCCTCTCTACAAATCTTGTCTCTGTTTTTCATAACAGACAATTTTATTATTACATGGTAATTTTTATCTTTTTTAGGAAACCTATCGGCATAGAGACCGACATGAATTAATACCTAAAAGGAAACCCAGTGCAGTCAAGTGATTTGGGTGACATCTCAAATCTTATCAAAGTTGGTTGAGAATTATGCAAAGTGTATGTGAATCTATGAGAAATCATAGAAAAGATTAAATTCAGTCAACATTGTTATCAATGATGCCTTAATTCTGTGGTCAAAGTTAGTGGTCAAATTTAGCATGCTTGTCCATGATCACAAGCCTAAACCAACAGTCAAGTCAACCGAAATCAGTGGACAAACTAAACTTGACAATCCTAATTAACATGTCATGACTGGAACTGTCTTTTCCAAGCTGATTATCTCACTGTGAGTTACTCTTGATTAATGATGAATTATGTTTGGCATATTTTATCTTCTTTAGGTCATGGGGTGAGGCTATTGTATTGGAAATATTGAAAGGTTACCAAGCATTTACCCAGGTTTTCAAATACTTGTGCTCTTTGATATCTGTTTGCAAACCTAAAGTAGAATTAAATTCTAGGATGCAAATGTGTTAGTTGACGATGCTGAGGTGTATATAAAATGTTGAAGATTCCAATTACTTGTGCAGGCTTGTGGAGTTCTTTGGGAAGTGGAACCTTTGAATGCATTTCTAGAATTGCTTTGCAAGTTCACATTATGTACTCAAATTGATTCAGATAGGAGGAGGTAAATACTGATCATATATTTTTGGAGCTTTGGATAATTGATTGCTCTACCTGCTAACTTTTTATTCAGAAAAGCTTACATGAAATTCATAGCTTCGACTTGTACCTTGGAATGATTTGCAATAGTTTAGGTTCTAATGTTACAAATGCTTCATGTTGATAATAAAAGCACTGCTGGTGCCTTACCATCTCCTAAATCAAAACTTATCTTACACCAAAGAATGTGTAGGTAATATCACTTTTCTCCCGATGATGAGTGCAAACCAGGTGGCTTGAAATGTTGAAATAAAATCCGTAGAATGCAGAGTTCCTTTCTTTCATCTAAATTCTGTTTGTGTAATGGATGAAGAATGAAAAAGTTTATGTTTATGTTTGTGATGTTCTATGTCTTGCTTTTGTTTGATTTTTGAGTATTTCATAATGTTAAATTATTATTTGGTATGATGAGTGATTTCTGATTTTGTCTAATCAAAGTGTTTTTGTATTAAAACAAGGAGTTCTGTAGCATTGTGCACAAGATTTTCATTTATACTTAAGAAGGGGTGTAGAAAATGACTCCTCAAAAGCACGCTAAACTTCAAGGATGTTCAAATGAGTAACCAATAACCAGAGAAACATCTAAGCATTCCATTTAACAACTTTAGGGAAAAGCTTGATGAGGCCTGCATTGACAAACTCCCCCATACCACCACCTTTGATAGATTCCTAACACATTTTCAAATAGGTGGGTCTAACCAGTAACCACATGCCACATCTTCTGGCCAAAAGGCTCTTTTTTTAAATATTGATTTTGACAAGGCTTATGATAGGATTGAATGGGACTTCATCCTTAATATGTTGCATTGGTTAGGATTTGACTCCTGTAGCATATCAATGAAGACTCTTTTCATCGGCCTCTGCAAGGATTAGTTTGAGTTGAGTACTTTCAAATCCTATTCTTCTACAAAGCTCTATTCAGCAAGGTTGTCCGGCCTGAAATTACCTAGCAATCTGCAGAGGGCAATATTCTTTGCCTAGAGTCCAAGACACATTTGCAGATGCTATTGGAGCAATTAGTAGGGAAAAAATAGAGGTCTTTATTAAATGGAAGTTTATAAAACAGGGGAGATAATCCATGATTCGGGCATTTTATTTGCTATTAAACCTTCTATTGCTGATTAGTGGAAGTGGATAATAAAGCCATCAACACAATTTGTATGAAGGGCATGATTCAGAACTATTACATGAGTATTCCTTGTTGGGTAAAAAATGTAGCTTCAGTGATTGGGATAAGTAACCCTGTTGTGTAGTACATAATTTCTAACAAGTTGTCATGGGTCATTGTCTCTTCTCAATTTTTATTGTGTGAAAGTGATGGCCATTATAGGTGTTGAGTGGAGCATGGATAATGATGCAACCAATGAAGTTGTAGTGGTTGCAAGTGAGGCTCATGCAATCACATTAGTAGCTAAAGGATTTCTAGGATTTTTTTTTTACTGTAGCTACATTGACAAATGAAGCTATGGAACAGGGTGAGGTGGGAGTCGGGACATAGAATGCAATCACATTAGTAGCTACTAATGTGAGGCTCATGCAATCACATTAGTAGCTACTAATGTGAGGCTCATGCAATCATATTAGTAGCTGAAGGATTTCTAGGATTTTTTTTTACTGTAGCTACATTGACAGATGAAGCTGTGGAACAGGGTGAGGTGGGAGTCGGGACATAGAATTTCTGTGCAGGGTGTTTCTCTTCTTTGCAATTTAGATGTATAAGTTGAACTTAAGTCTAATATTTTCCCCATCCTTTAACTATTTGGAAATTATTGATTGTTGCAGTTGGATTCTCCTAGATGTGAGAATAATATGTCATCAGCTAGATTTGGAGGAGAGCTTGCGTCTCTTTGCATTGCTATGGTCAATTCAGTGTCGAGAACTATTCTAGAAGCTCTGCCATTGATCTTATCGAGGTATGTTTAGATATTAGCATCTCATGATTGGAACAATATTTTCCAAGCTAATTATCTCATTGTGAGTTACTCTTGATTAATGATGAATTCTGTTTGGAATATTTTATCTTCTTTAGGTCACAAGGTGAGGCTTTTGTATTGGAAATATTGAAAGGTTACAAACCATTCACCCAGGTTTTCAAATACTTGTGCTCTTTGATATCTGTTTGCAAACCTCAAGTAGAATTAAATTCTAGGATGAAAATGTGTTAGTTGATGATGCTGAGGTGTATATAAAATGTTGAATATTCCAGTTACTTGTGTAGGCTCAGACACGGCCTCAAGTGAAGATCAAACACGGTATCTAAACACAGAATTGGGGCAAGTTCTGGAAATTTTTCACTCAAGTGAAAATTCTCACATCTTAAAGTCTCAATGTAACTATGCTCCAATGTAACCTACCTTCCAAGTTGCTTGCATTGATCGAATGGAAATCATAGGAATATTTTCAAGTAGAAATTCATAAGTCCCAGAATTAACATAGCATACATAAGTACTTGTAAGTGCAAATATCTGGATCACTTTTAGATGGGCTCTCTCAGCATATAGATTTAGAAGAATAGAGTGGAAAAATATCTTCCAAGGAAGTTACAAAGGATAATATGCTCTAATCCAATTTAATCATTTTTGGATGTCTTGATAACAAACACCTTAATCCACCTAGCCAAACTTTTGCTAGAATTTGGTAGGAGACATTGAGGAGAGTGACAGGACGTCAACTTCCTACCAAATTCCATTTAACAACTTTAGGGAAAATCTTGATGAGGCCTGCATTGACAAACTCCCCCATACCACCACCTTTAATAGATTCCTAACACATTTTCAAATAGGTGGGTCTAACTAGTAACCACATGCCACATCTTCTGGCCAAAAGGCTCTTATTTTAAATATTGATTTTGACAAGGCTTATGATAGGATTGAATGGGAATTCATCCTTAGTATGTCGCATTGGTTAGGATTTGACTCCTGTCGCATATCAATGAAGACTCTTTTCATGGGTCTCTACAAGGATTAGTGTGAATTGAGTACTTTCAAATCCTATTCTTCTACAAATCTCTATTCGGCAAGGTTGTCCTGCCTAAATTGACCTAGCAATCTGTAGAGGGAAATATTCATTTCCTAGAATCCAAGACACATTTGTAGATGTTGTTGGAGCAATTAGTAGGGAAAAAACAGAGGTCTTTATTAAATGGAAGCAAGGATAATTTTAGGGGCGAAATTTAGCCCATGGGCTATTTTTCCATGTTTTTTTCCAAAAAAAGATTTGCCAATTTGCATTTTTTGAAGCCCCATTTCGCCCAATATTGATGGGGTAAACATTTTTCACTCTACGATTCCCCAAATTATTATATAAACTATATAAAATCCTTAGAAATTGAAATAATTTTAGAAAAATATCGCCAAATATTTTATAGTTGGCATTTTCAGAATTGGTAAGATTTGCGAAGGTTTATAGACTTTTAAATAAATATGGGCCCTTAAAATGATCCCTGAATGGAAGCTTATAAAATAGGGGAGATAATCCATGATTTGGGAATTTTCTTTGCTATTAATCTTTCTATTGTTGATCAGTAGAAGTGGATAATAAAGCCATCAACACAATCACAGATGAAATTGTGGTGGTTGCTGCATTCATTCACGTATGCAATTGGTTCCTAATTTGTTCTTTGTGTGTGTTTACCCTCATCATTTTTATCCCTTTTGTTTTTCTCCTCCTTCATATGTTTGTGTTTTTTCATCATTTATCATTAGGTAGAATCCTATATACATGGAGGTAATGGTGTTTGCAAACAAACCTAACTACAACCAAATTCCTTGCGCATCTCTTCACTCATGCTTGTGTGTTGTCTGTGTTGTGTGGGAATTTTTGTTCATTCACATCTACCAAGTTCCACCAATGATCACGTGTATGATCCTACTAATGGCCTCTCAGTGGATTATCATATGCTTGGTGGTTTTTTTTGTCATTAAGATTAGGAGGGAATTTGGATTGCCACTGCTCCAAATGGCTCATGACCTCTAGAGTCCAATGTTGTCTAGTAGCCTCTAGTGTTCCTTCCATACACATGACATTTACCATTTATTCCTTCATAAATTTCCTTGTGTTTCCATGTTGGGTGTTCATTCTATGTTTGTAGGTTTCCTGTGTGTATTTTTATAACTTGGCCTCCATGCCTCCAATGTCTTCTGCACTGATTCCTCCCTCCACATACAAGTTAGGGTTAGCTAGGAGATACACAGTTTCTTCCTCGTAACTATAGTCTTTTGCATTATCCTCAATTTTTATACTACTTGCGGTCTACGGGTAGCTTGCAATATGCTATTCTATGTATCCACTAGATGGCGTCGATTTGTGTGGTGCAAGCAGTTTCCATTCTCCTTCCAAATTTACACCCTTATGTCACTTGTTATCTATACATATGGCTTGCAAATGTTGCCTTTCTTTTTTTTTGTAAATAAAAAACTATATTACTGCTAAATCACAAAGTTCATAGTCTCTGTTACATTGACATATGAAGCTGTGGAACACGGTGAGGTGGGAGTCGGGACATAGAATTTATGTGCAGGGTGTCTCTCTTCTTTGCTATTTAGATGTATAAGTTGAACTTAAGTCTAAGATTTTCCCCATCATTTAACTATTTGGAAATTATTGATTGTTGCAATTGGACTCTCCTAGATGTGAGAATAATATGTCATCAGCTAGATTTGGAGGAGAGCTTGCGTCTCTTTGCACTGCTATGGTCAATTCAGTGTGGAGAACTATTCTAGAAGCTCTTCCATTCATCTTATCGAGGTATGTTTATATATTAGCATGTCATGACTGGAACAGTCTTTTCCAAGATGATTATCTCACTGTGACTTACTCTTGATTAATGATGAATTCTGTTTGGCATATTTTATCTTCTTTAGGTCACATGGTGAGGCTATTGTATTGGAAATATTGAAAGGTTACCAAGCATTCACCCAGGTTTTCAAATACTTGTGCTCTTTGATATTTGTTTGCAAACCTCAAGTAGAATTAAATTCTAGGATGCAAATGTGTTAGTTGATGATGCTGAGGTGTATATAAAATGTTGAAGATTCCAATTACTTGTGCAGGCTCAAACACGGCCTCAAGTGAAGATCAAACACGGTATCTGAACACAGAATTGGGGCAGGTTCTAGAAATTTTCCACTCAAGTGAAAATTCTCACATCTTAAAGTCTTAATGTAACTGTGCTCCAATGTAACCTACCTTCCGAGCTACTTGCATTGATGGAATGGAAAGCATAGAAATATTTTCAGGCATAAATTCATAAATCCTAGAATAAACATAGCATACATAACTACTTAGAAGTGCAACTATCTGGATCACTTTTCGATGGGATCTCTCAGCATATAGATTTAGAAGAATAGGATGGAAAAATATATTCCAAGGCAGTTACAAAGGATAATACGCTCTAATCCAATTTAATCATTTGTGGCTGTCCTGACAACCAACACCTTAATCCACCTAGCCAAATTTGGTAGGACACATCGAGGAGAGTGGCAGGACATCAACTTCCTACCAAATTCCATTTAACAACTTTAGGGAAAAGATTGATGAGGCCTACATTGACAAACTCCCCCATACCACCACCTTTGATAGATTCCTAACACATTTTCAAATAGGTGGGTCCAACCAGTAACCACATGCCACATCTTCTGGCCAAAAGGCTCTTTTTTTAAATATTGATTTTGACAAGGCTTATGATAGGATTGAATGGGACTTAATCCTTAATATGTTGCATTGGTTAGGATTTGGCTCATGTCGCATATCAATGAAGACACGTTTCATGGGCCTCTACAAGGATTAGTGTGATTTGAGTACTTTCAAATCCTATTCTTCTACAAAGCTCTATTCAGCAAGGATGTCTTGCCTGAACTGACCTAGCAATCTGCAGAGGGCAATATTCTTTGCCTAGAGTCCAAGACACATTTGCAGATGTTGTTGGAGCAATTAGTAGGGAAAAAACAGAGGTCTTTATTAAATGGAAGTTTATAAAATAGCGGAGATAATCCATGATTTGGGCATTTTCTTTGCTATTAAACTTTCTATTGTTGATCAGTGGAAGTGGATAATAAAGCCATCAACACAATTTGTATGAAGGGCATGATTCAGAACTATTACATGAGTATTCCTTGTTGGGTAAAAAATGCAGCTCCAATGATTGGGATAAGTAACCCTGTTGTGTAGTACATAAGTTTTGCCCTTCTTGATTGATGATTACCATGGAGTATGAAGGGCATGATTCAAATATCTTTTTGTCAGTGGGTGTTAGGAACCCATGTCCTTACTTTGTTAGTATATTGTTGTTGGATGCATATGCTTTGTAAGTCGTCCCGTAGTATTTGTTGATCCATAGTTTGTGTTATTGTTGTCGGCGCATATGCTTTGTAAGTCGCCCATAGTTTTGTTGATCCATAGTTTGTATTGGCCCATGGTTTTGACTCATAGTATTGGTGCCTAGACTTAGTATATAAGTGTGTGTTGAGGCCTATGAAGGCACCGTGAAGTTAATTGTATTGAGCTTGCTCAAAGGAGGTTGCCCCCTTGAAGTGGCCTGCAATCAATATAAAAGTGATTCTGAGTTCTGTTATTTATGATATCTCGTGTATTTGCATTAATTAATTATTGCAGGTTCATCACATCTGGTATCAGAGCACTTTCTTGGGCTCATTGGGTGGAATTTCTGCCAAATTTTTTTTTCATGTCTGTTGCAAGTTCGGATCTGGGAATAATCCCTATCCGCTTAACTGTGGGAAGTACTTGGGCATAAGCCCTAAAATTCATTGTGAGGAGTACCACAGGAACCCCAAACTATCTGGCCCATTGAGAGGACCTACCAGCAAAAAGGGCAACGACCCCTACCTGATTGACTAGTTCCCACCCATGAGGTAAACCAAGAGTTGTCATTTGTGGCAAAGTGGTTATCAGTTTTAACTGAGTGGTGGAGTGAGGGGTACTGCCCCAATACACAAACCGTCAGACAACATTGGTGGCCGAGTGAAACACCTGAACTGTTAGGAAGCTGAACATACCTGGGGTCCATATCTATTTTTAGCTGAACTGTTGCCGATCACTTCCGTGCTGTTTCAAATCCATTTTGTGTCGTTTCATATCCAGTCATTTCAGATCTATTATGAAAGTCGTTCCATATCCAGTCATTTTCGATCCATTCGGTGCCATTTCAAATCCATCTGTTGTCGATCCCTTTCACGTTGTTGCAGATCCATTTCTGAAAAAAAAATAAAAATAAAAAATAAAATAAAAAAGAGAAACAAGTATAAAATTTTGTTTTTCCACAATATCTCCCTTGTTTTAACTTCATTTCCCTTTAAACTTCTCTGACACCCCTGCAATCCCATTCTGCATATTTCATTTCTGAGGACCCTACCCCACATTCCACTTCCCAACACCCAAAATCTCACATTTGTCTATTTTTAGGGTTTGCCATAACTTCTTCAATTTTCACCCGATAGCCTTCAAATTTTACCACAGAGTTCCTTTTCTAATTTTGCTTCTTTGTCCCTCTCTGCCAAATTTTCTCAATCTTTCACCCCGCTTCTGAATTCCCCCTTTTCTACTTTCCTGTCCTTTCGACAGTGTCCAAAATCTAGTCAAACCCCAATTACCCATTAGATTTTTTCCCCAATCCAAATTTCCCTTTACTAAATCAGCTTCTGTTTGTGTTTTTCTACCCATTCCAAAAAAGACCTGGTTATGGTTGTCACCCGTGCAGGAGCACACACCATGGAGGAAGCACTTGCAGCCAGCCAAACCAAACTCCAAGATCTAGATAAAAAATTTCTCAGCCTCCATCTTCAGCATTCAGCCATGAACAATAACCGACAACCAGAATCTTTTGCAACCATCGGGTTCTCTTCTTCCAACAATTTTTGTGGGCTGAAGTTTGATTTTCCTTGCTTCAATGGTACTGATCCGACTGGATGGATATACCAAGCAGAATAATGTTTCAGTCTGCATAATACTTTTGATGTCCAGAAAGTTCCACTTGCATCCTTTCATTTGGAACAGGAAGCCCTTCAATGGTACCATTGGTACATCAAAGTTCATCCCGAGCCAAACTGGACATAGTTTTGCCACGATTTGGTCCTAGTGCTTTTGATGACTTCATAGGAGCACTCACTAAACTTAACCAAATTGGCACAATGAGAGAGTATCAGACATAATTTGAGAAACTGGCCAATCACACCGAAGGATTGTTTGATGAATTCTACAGGAGTTGTTTTATCAGTGGTCTCAAGGATGAAATCTGCTCAGAGGTCAAAATGTTCTATCCCAACACAATGATGGAAGTTCTAGGGTTGGCTAAGTTGGTAGAGGACAAGATCGCAGCTCAACAATGCTCCAAACCCACCTTTGTTCCCTTCAGAAATATGGGTTCCCAATGACCTCCCATCACACATGCTCCTCAACCAACTTCTATCAAGCATTTGTCTGAAACAGAGATGCAGGCACACTGAGAAAAAGGGCTTTGTTATAATTGTGATGAGAAATTCACTCGGGGACATAAATGTGTTCAGCAAAATCTCTATCTCTTGGAACTTGGTGAAGAAGCTCCAGATACAGTAGATGATCAGGTCGACATTCAACACCTGCCTATTGACACCCCATCTCAGGACGACCCACCTGAGATCTCTCTCCATGCTGTAACCGACGTGACCACCCCACAAACAATGCGGGTCAAGGGATACTTCAAGAAGCTCCCTCTTACCATACTCATTGATTCTGGTAGCACTCATAACTTCATTGACCCTCAGATTTCTAAATAGGCTGATTGTTTTTTCCATCCTTGCTCCAACTTTGAAGTCATGGTTGCCAATGGGGGCACCTTACCTTGCAAGGGGAGGTTTCACAATGTGCGTATCTCTATGGAAGATTATAACCTGCACTTTGACATGTTTGCCTTGTCCTTAGGTGGATGTGATGTGGTTTTGGGCGTTCAATGGTTATGCACACTTGGCCCCATCTTATGGGATTTTGCTGAACTTTGGATGCAGTTTTCAGTCAATGGGACACAACACAGATTTATGGGCTTACAACCAGGGTCTCTCCGCATCATCAGTTCACATCGCCTGGAAAATATCCTTAAGAAGAATTCACATGGTGTCATTGCTCATCTCCATTCCCTTCAGATGCACCCACCAACAGTCTCCACTACTTCCTTGGATAGATATGCAGGTGTCTTTGTTACACTAGTGGGCTTGCCGCCTTCATGAGACCTTTCTGGTAAGCATTTAGCCGCATCTACATCTCAGCTGGACATGATGGCTATTTTGCATATAGTATAGAAGTGGCAGCCATCCCTATTGGGGAATTATTTATGCATCAAGACTGATCTCCAGATTCTGGAAACTTTCCTGGAACAATGGGTCTCCTCCCCAGCACACCTGAAATGGGTTATCCAACTCATGGGTTATGACTATGTGACCACTTACCAGAAGGGTAAGGATAATATGGTGGTAAATGCTCCTCCTTGCACATTTGATGACCCAGTTTCTCTTATAGCTATTTCTCTGCTTGTTCAAAATTGGTTGCAATCTGTTCAACGGGGCTATCTTTTCTATGAACTCCATGCTTCTTCATCAATAGGGCACTCTGGGTTCCTCAAAACGTATGACCAGGAACAATGTAACTTCTTTTGGCAGGGACTCAAAATGATAATTCAACGGATGGTGGTTGACTGTGATACTTTCCAGGTCAACAAGGGTAAAACGACACTCCTTTCATAATTGCTCGAACCCTTGCCCATCCCTCCACAGATTTGGACAACTATTTCTATGGATTTCCTAGAAGCGCTCCAGTGGTATAGTACCACATCTAAAATGACACCATATGAAGCAGTCTCTGGACAGGCACCACCATTTCTTCTTCCATACACCTTCAGCAACTCCCCAGTTCAGGCAATTAACTCAATTCTTTGAAACCACGATCAACTTCTTCTCATTCTGCAGGACAATCTTCACATGGCAAGAATTCGACTGAAACAACAAGTCGATCAACACCATTCTATGCGCACTTTTCACGTCGCTGATATGGCTCTTCTTCGTCTATAGCCTTCCACACAATCCTCCCTGAAACTCCAAAGGCGCCAGTGGCCCAACATGCAACCCGAGGATGATACAGGGGACCCACTCCTTCAGATTCCACATCAATTTCCACATCTAAAGCTTTGAGGACAAAACTTTTTTGTAAGGGAGAGGAGATATTAGGAACCCATGTATTTACTTTGTTAGTATATTGTTGTTGGATGCATATGCTTTGTAAGTCATACCATAGTATTTGTTGATCCATAGTTTGTTTTATTGTTGTTGGCGCATATGCTTTGCAAGCCACGCATAGTTTTGTTGATCCATAGTTTGTATTGGCCCATGGTTTTGACTCATAGTATTGGCGCCTAGACTTAGTATATAACTGTGTGTTGAGGCATATGAAGGCACCGTGAAGTTAATTGTATTGAGCTTGCTCAAAGGAGGTTTCCCCCTCGAAGTTTCTTGAGATCAATATAAAACTGATTCTGAGTTCTTTTATTTCTGATATCTTGTGTATTTGCATTAATTAATTATTGCAGGTTCATCACAGTGGGACTGACAGGATGGTTAAAAGGAGTTTGTAAGAATGTATGTGGTGTGCTTTCCTGATCTTGACACACTTGGCCTACACTTTGACAAGATAACTACATGGTTGAATAAGTTGAGCTATGGGATTAACATGGAGCAGTGTGATCCTATGTTGGTTACACAAAAATTATGTGTTCGTGTTTACAAGGGTGTCACTACCAGTCAGCTGGATGAGTTGGATGCTGAAACTGTTGTTGCCATGACTGCAAACCATCCCGATTATGCACAGCTAAGTTCTTTCTATTAGACTTCATTGTCCATTGATGTTTTGGTTTACAATTGTAAGTAATGCAGGCTATGTTACCAGTAAATGGAATAAGGAACCTTTTATGATTCTATTCCCACTTCCATTTTCATTATTGTTTCTATCATTTCTTTGACATTATCGGTATATTGCAAATCAGTTTATGTGCATATTATACATTTAGATGGGGTATGGGTTCACATTTATTATCACCCGAAACCCTCTAGCTCCATTTCTTGTTTTGCTCTCATTTACAATGTTCCTTTTTAAATTTCATATTTCTAAGAACATAGGATAAGAGTATGGGTAGGTTTTGTCATTTCTTCATGGCACATAGAGGTAGACTAATGAATTTTTACCATGCACCCTCTTAGAGGGTGTGATTTGTAGGCAATCATGGTGAGAATTCAGGGTTCTAATAAATACATAATTTCATTTGAGCCCTGAACTTTCCTAGCTTGAAAATAGAGAAAATATCAATGAGACTTTAGCTTGGAAAAAATATAAAAATAGTGATGCTTCATCAGAAGAATATATTTTCACTTAGGTTTGATGGTTTAATTGTCTCTTTGATTTGCAGTTGGCTGCCAGAATCACAATTTTCAATCTTCACAAGAATACAAAGAAGTCATTCTCTGAGATGCAAGGGTTTGTGTCATTTGTGAGTTTCATTGTAGATGACTTCTACAATTGGAGAGAAGCTCTTATTATGTTTGAAAGTATTTTATGATTGTAGTTAATTATGATGAAGCTTAAGCAAGAAAATGCTCATATATTGCTCATGTATTATTGTGAGAGTTGTTAGCTGTAACTTCATTTGCTCACTTCTATTGGGTGCTTTTACAAAATAAAGGAAATGTATTCTCATGTTAATAAACGATATGGTTTGAAGGCTCCTTTGCTAGAAGATGATGTTTATGAAATCATCATGAAGGTTTGGATTCTATTCTTATATCTTACACTTTCAACAACAATCATATTAATTTAATTTTCCCAGTCCAATGGTTTTGTAGGTAACTATGCATTTAATAGCTGTCTACCTAGGTGCAGAAATGTGCATGTGTTTGTAAGTCTTGGCTGACTATTATTTTGTAAAAATTTCTTCTTGATGTTCAAAATGCAGCTTGTTTGGATAGCGAAATCATCTATGATAGGATTTTGATTACAACTATTTTGGTTTTAAGACATTGGAGAGATCATATATTTTAAAAATCAATGAAGTTGTTATTGAGAGGCCTCAACATAGGTTAATGAGGGTTGTTGTAGGGATCCATAAGAATGGCATTGATTCGGCTATAAAAACTTATCATATATTGTCACAACGTTGGTTCACCCATGCTTCTCCTACACTTTTCAATGCTGGGAAACCAAGGCCACACGTTGGAACATGCTTTGACAATGACAACAATTTTATTAATCCATGAAAAATGGTTTTTTTTATGCAAAGATTAAAGTGGAGTTGATTTTATTATCTTCAGAATTTGGGCTCATGTGTGATGGTAGGCTCCTGATATGCAGCTGGAGTAAAGTTGGATTTGTATTGTTATTCTAGAATCATCTGAATTTTCCTCCCTTTACTTGGCAGATGAGTAGTTTCTTCCTCGTTTGCATGAAATATGATAGCATTGAGGGAATATATGATACCCTAAAGGAATGCTCCTCCTTGCAGCTAGGAATACATGATACCCTATATATTGACACTACATGCAAGTTCCTCCATCTAAGAGACAAGGGAACAGGCGTAGGGTAGGAAGCTATAAAGCGTCTTGTTCTACTTTAGAGATAACAACTGCGGGGAATTGTGTTTTCCCTGATGATGGACTCCATTCCTTTGTAGTATGAAATGTTGGATTATTAAATTTTAGTATTTTACACAGGTTTTTCTCTATTTCAAAATCTATTGCTGGTGAGAATGAACTCTTTAAATTGAAATAGTAAATACATTCTATTACATATCTCCTACTCAAACATTCATAAGTTTCTTATAGAATTCTTAGTGGAAAACTTACAATCATTTTTTAATGCACTCTTGTTGCATATCTGAGATATAAAATGCAGAGTGCATGTTTATTTGCCGTTTGGAAATTGTTCTAATATGTGATGCACTCAATCAATTTCTTTTCAATATGTTAATAACTTGCTGGAATTTTACATTGAATTACACTGTACAACTTATAGGAATTTTATTGCACAACAGAAAATTGATAATGAAAGGGATGAAATTTTGTGATTGCTACACCTGAATGGAATAAATTGAAGTTGATGTTGACTTTTCTTTTATAATTGTCATGAGATTTTGTTGCACACCAGAAAATTGATAATGAAAGGGATGCAATTTTGTGATTGCTACATCCCAATAGAGGAAATTGAAGTTGATGTTGATTTTTCTTTTGTAATTGTAACAAGATTTTCATAAGATAAACTTGCTATACAAAATTTTCCACATGCTATGTTTTTTTTTTATAATAAAATTGTAATTATATTATAAACCACATGCCATATACATAAGTTCATAAAACTTTTTGGTGCTGGTCACATTTGACAAACATTTTCAACTTAGGTAATAAGCTAGTCTGCTCATGTTGCAGGGTAGAGATTGCTCAGAAAAAAACATATACACTTCTCTAAATGATGCACGATGGGAGGAGAAATTAGTTGATGTTGTTTGGCCTTCTGAAAATTGGTTACAGAACTTTCCACAAAGTTAATTTTGATATTGTAAATGTGCCAAGTTATTAGGGAATGTAGAGGAGACATACACCAGGTTTAGATATTTTTTAGACAATGTGGTTGGAAACACCTTATATACAAATAAACACTAAGCTTGTGATACAATGTCCCTGGAAACACCAAGTAGCAATAAGCTTTATTACAAGTTTTGAGATGCAAATTGGTGTTCAAGAGTTTATTTGAGGTGCCTACTAGTCAAACTAGAGGGATAAAGCTATTGGCATCCATAGAGGGAAGTAAATCCCCACCACTTAATTATTTTTCCTTACTATTATCATGCATTCAAATGTGTACAACAATTGTGGTGATTTTTGGTGATTAGACCATGTTTTCCAAGCATTTAATCTCAATGGTTTGTTGGGAAAATACTAATGTTTTTCCCTCACACACATTGAATGAAAAAAGATGGATCGATCTTTTGTGTTGAGGCATTTGTGACACATGGATAGATCTATATGGCTATAAATAGGGTTTCAATATACCCTTGTTAATAGACTAATGCTCATTCATATTAATAGGTAGTATGTGGCCTTGAACAAGCCCAAGAAGAGGGTTAACCCTATGTATAAACGTTATCACACTAGAGTTTTCCTATCAATCTTTGAACAAATGGTTGTGATGGGATATAGGAAGATATTTTTCCTTAAATTTGTTTGAAGTTGAATATCACACTTTCCAAAAAGTTAATTTTGATATTGTAAATGTGTTAATTTTGATGTTGTTTTGTATATATTTATAATATTATTATTGTTTGTATTTCTACAAGGCAGTGACCAATCTGCATGCAACTCTTGTTCTTTCTAGTTTCTACTCCCTTCTTTGAGCTTCCACGTGGATTTTTATTAATTTTATCACCCTTCTTCAGCTTAATGAATAAGGTTTGAGGGTTTAGATGCATATGATTTGGTGAAATGGTTTGAGACTTCAGAGTACTCTATAGATGGTATTTTATGTGACTGCAATAACAACTTGTAGGTTGATCTTTTGGTTACTTAGGAGAATGGAAAAACATGGATTTTAGCCAAACCTAGTTTGATGTAATTGTATCATAATGGAATTGATTGAAGAAATCCTATGTGAATAGGCAAGAAATCAAATAAAAATTATCTTAATTCAACAAGTACTGGACAACGGCTCTTTCTCTAGGATATTATAGTTTAATGAATATGTTGTTTTATTATTATATGTGGTTTATGCATTATTGAAAAATTCGCCAAGTCTTCATAATGTTTTATAATTTAATAAAAGATTCGCCAAGACTTTACAAGGTTTTATAATTTAGTGAAAGATTCGCCAAGTTTTTACAAGATTTTATAATTCAATAAAAGATTCATTGAGATTTTACAAGATTATATAATTTGGTGTGACATTCGTCAAAAAATTATATATACGTATTATTTAATTGATACAATAGCCTTCATATTTTCCTATGTATCATGGGGATTAGCCCAATTATTATACATAGAAATTTAGGGGGGGATCTTAAAATTTTCCCTGCACCGCATCATGGGAGACAATTTTCGAAGACAACATGGTCATCTGTAACCAATAACATTTCATATAAATAGAATTTTTTAAAATTATATTTAATAAAAAAATTGTTTTACAAAGTTTAACCATGCAAAACTTAAAAATTTGTATATGTATGGATGAATGCCAATCGACCGATGAAAGTGTTCTGAGTAGTAGATCATCCTGGACAAAGGGAGGATGGAATCACAATCACATTGGTCATAACGTAACCGACAATGTTGTGATGGTATATTAGTATCTTCCTAACAACAAACTAGCACATGATAAAGTTCAATACTCATTTGACAAAAATAAACTAGTATATAATAGACTTTAATTACAACCTCGCAATAAGAATTTTAAAATTAGTAAAATTTGAAGCATTTATATCAATCTTACTTCTCACCTCTTGCAAAAGAAATTGCTCTTTCTCTTTCTCACAAGAGCAGGTGGCAATGTCGGGGACATTGTCACCTCGTGGCTCTTGTTTACATCTTTCCAAACTTATTTTTTAAATGATTAACTTTTGTACGGTCTTATTTTTATACATGGCTCCAGAAAATTATGTTTCAGGGTCAATTTACTTTAACTTTGATTTAGTTAATCAAATTAAAATGATGTTCTCTATGTTTAATTTTTTAATTCTTTAATTTTATAAATTGAAAAATATTGATTTTTAAATATATTAAGAAATTATTTATTTAAAACATTTTAACAGTATATAAATTTAAAAATATATATTTTTAAAATATATTAAGAAAATAACACAACCATTTAACTTGTGGTCGGTGAATAACAATAGGTCACAAGTTAAGTGGCATGAACATGTTATCTATTACTTGTTCTCCATGCATAGTTGTAATCACCCGTTATCTATGGTGTTTTTCTAGTTAAGTGGAAAGTCTACAATTGCACGTTATCCATGCATTTGGAACGATGCCCATAAAATCAATATGGAATTTACACTTGTCTCATCCTCCTTTAATCTTGGAAAAGCATAGTTGTAAAATTTTGTAATTCCATAGTCATGAGTTGGTTAATAATGGGTGATTTATGGATCCATGGTATTGGGTGTTCCATAGTATTTTCTCATGGTAATCGCTCTTTAAAAGGAAGGCATTGTAATATGATTGTTTATTGTAGCATTGTAAATATCTATGATTGTGTGAGAGAAATTGTGAGAGTGAATATGAAGTTACAGCGGATGTGCTGCAGGTTGTATCCCTTCATTTGTTGGACGATATAATAATAAGGACTGGAAATTTCTGTGTGGACGTAACCCATCTTGGGTAAACCAAGTTATATTGATGTCTCTCTTGTAATGTGTTTTATGTGATTTATATTTGCATCTTGTTTATTATTATTGCTCCGCGATCCTGTTTTTTCTAACAATTCTCTACTATTGATCCATGAAAGTGGACATTTAGCGGTTGGTCACACCCCATTATTATCTCTAAGTCAAGTGTCTCAGACCTATTTTAGTAGCCTGGGGCCAACTTTTTTCTCATTTTGTGTTTTGTAAGTGAAGAAGAGAATCAAGGTATTTAAGCAAACAAGACATTCACAAAAATTCTACTCTAACATAACATCACAAAGGATAATGTTATCATTGATACCTCTACACAAAATCTATATACATTGATTGACTTATTTGTTAGGTAAAGCCTTGATTTTTGATTAAAAATTGAAAGTGTTAGAAAAATAGGATCGCAAAGCAATAACAACAAACAGAAATGCAAATATAATCACACATACACATTACAAGAGAGACACAGATATATCGTGGTTCACCCAACTTGGGCTATGTCCACATTGAATTTGCTAGTCCTTATTATTATTACCGTCCAGCAAGGTGAAGGGATACAACCTATAGCACAACCGCTGTACTTCCTCTTCTCTGTTTCACAGTCTCTCTCCTGATCTCACAGATCTTTACAATGCATAAAACCTAATACATCATCATCATTCCTAGCCGTATTACAATGTCTTTATTTTATAAGGGAAATACAATGGGAAAATACCACGGGATACCCAAAACCATGGGCCCGCAAAACAGCTGGCGAAAACAGCCCCAAAAATTTTCTTCGGGGGCGCTGGCCTCCACAACCCCCCGCTAGGGTGACTATACAGTCCACCTACATATCATATAAAACTGGGGTACAAACACGGCTGATACAATATCATCTATGAGACTAGAAGATCTGGCTCCACAACCAACAATCTCCCACTTGGAGACTGATCACAGCAACTCCACCGCTGCTACACTTGCTGGACTTGGAGTTGGCAAATTTCTCCTCTTCACCTTCATGCTAGAAGGCCAACTGAAACCGAGCACGAACTCAGTTTCTCTCTGGTCACTACCTTTGTGAACATGTCTACAGGATTCTGGCTAGTATGTATCTTTTCCAGCTTCAACAGTTCATCTTCCAGAACAGAGCGTATGAAATGGTACTTGAGATATATATGTTTAGTCCTGGAATGGAATGCTGAGTTCTTTGCAAGATGAATGGCACTCTGGCTGTCACTATACAATCTGCCATCCTTCTGCTTCTTACCCACTTCCTCCATAAACCTCCGCAACCAAATCATCTCTTTACTAGCCTCTATAATGGAAACATACTCTGCTTCTGTTGTTGAAAGTGCAACAACCTTATGTAGTTTCGAAATCCAGCTTACTGTTGTTCCACCTACAGTAAACACATACCCTGTGGTGCTCCTCCTGCTATCCTTGTCACCTGCCATATCTGCATCAACATATCCCTGTAGAACAGTGTCTGAACCTCCAAAACATAATGCCTCAGTGGTAGTACCTCTCAAATACCTGAGAATCCACTCTACTGCCTTCCAATGTTCTTTACCTGGATTGTTCATATATATGCTCACAACTCCCACTGCATGTGCAATATCTGGTCTTGTGCACACCATGGCATACATCAAGCTGCCAACTGCTGATTGATAGGGAATCTTGGACATGTAATCTGTCTCTTCTTGTGTCTTGGGACACATTTCCTTACTTAGACTGAAATGGCTAGCCAAAGGTGTACTTACATGTTTTGTATTCTGCATTCTGAACCTCTCCAACACCTTTTGTATGTACTCACTTTGAGACAATGTCAATTTGCGATTTTTCCTGTCTCTCGTTATTCTCATACCAAGGATTTGCTTTGCACCACCCAAATCCTTCATCGCAAATGAATTAGCTAGCTTCCTTTTGAGTACATTTATATCCTGCACGTCAGACGCTGCAACAAGCATGTCATCCACATACAATAACAAGATAATATATCTTCCATTGTCTAGCTTCTTGAAATAAACACAGTGGTCAGAATGACATCTACTATAACCTTGTTCTGTCATAAACCTGTCAAACTTTAGATACCACTACCTTGGAGCTTGCTTCAAGCCATACAAGCTCTTTTTCAACCTGCATACCAGATCCTCCTTACCTTTGACCTCATACCCTTGTGGTTGTTGCATATATATTTCTTCCTCCAAATCCCTATGGAGGAAGGATGTTTTTACATCTAACTGTTCAAGATGCAAATCTTCTACCGCCACTAGACTTAAGATAGTCCTAATTGAAGTCATCTTAACAACAGGAGAAAATATTTCATCAAAATCTATACCTTTCTTCTGTGCAAACCCCTTTACAACAATTCTAGCCTTGTACTGCTTCTTACCTCCTTCTTCTTCCTTCAACCTATAAATCCATTTGTTTTGAAATGCTCTTTTACCAGTAGGCAACTGAACCAAATCCCAAGTCTGGTTTCCTACCAATGAGTCCATCTCCTCATTCATGCCTTGCTCCCACTTCTTTCTAGTTTCCACCTGCATTGCTTCTTCATAACATTCTGGTTCACCAGAATCAGTCATCAATAAATAATACAATGAAGTAGAGTATCATTCAGGGAGTCTACTTAACCTGGTAGATCTTCTTACAGTTGCAGGAGTTCCAGGTACTTGCTGCTGCTCTTGATTTTCTGGCACCTTCAGAACTTCATTTTCTTTAATTTCATTAAGCACTATGCACTCTATGTTTTCCTTTTCCCGTTTCTTTCCCTGCAACTGATCTCTATACATGACCTTTTCATTGAATATCACATATCTACTCTTGATGATTTTGTTATTTTCATAATCCCATAAACGATAACCAAATTCATCAACCCCATATCCAATAAAGGTACATTTCTTGGATTTAGCTTCAAGCTTTGTTCTATTTTCTTTATCAATATGGACAAATGTTTCACAACCAAATGTTCTCAGAAATGAGTAGTTTACCTTTTTATCTGTCCATGCTTCCTCTGGAATACCACCATCCAAAGCACTTGAAGGTCCTCTGTTTATTAAATAAACAGCAGTATTTACAGCATCCGCCCAAAACTGTAAGGGCAACCCTGCATGCAGTCTCATACACCTTGCACGCTCCATGATCATTCTGTTCATCCTTTCTAACACACCATTTTCCTGTGGTGTTCCTGGGACTGTCTTCTCTCTACGAATCCCATGGTATGAACAGTAACTATCAAACTTCTTGCCGCAGTACTCACCTCCATTACCAGATCTGAGACACTTCAATATTTTTCCTGTCTCATTCTCAACCAAAGCTTTCCACTTCTTAAAAGTAGCAAACACATCGGATTTCTATCTAATGCAATAAGCCCAAGTTTTCCTAGTTGCATCATCAATAAATGTAACATAATAATGAGAGCCACCAAGAGATTGTACTTGAGCCGGTCTGCATACATCTGTATGCACAAGCTCTAATTTTTCATTCTTCTTCTGTTTCCCAACCCTGAGAAATATGACTCTCTTTTGTTTTCCATAAACACAGTTTTCACAGAATTCCAAACTTACCTGCTTCAAATCCGGCAGCAACTTCCTTGAGTGGAGAATCTGCATCCCCTTCTCACTCATGTGGCCAATCCTATGATGCCATAATGTTGTATCTTTTCTCGTGGAAGCTAAAGAGATAGAATGGTCAGTATTATGAGGACATAAATACAACGTACCTACTCTGTCTCCTTTTGCTATCACCATTGATCCTTTAGTGATCTTCCACCACTTTTCTCTGAACATAGATAGACAACCTCCATCTCCCAACTTCCCTGTTGAGATCAGATTTCTTTTCATAGCAGGAATATGCCTAACTTCTTTCAACAACCAATCAGTTCCATTCTTAACTTTTATCCATACCTTACCCATTCCAACAATTTTACATGGCTCATCATCACCCAATAAAACATGTCCAAAGTCGCTAGGAACATACTTATGAAAGTATTTCCTATGGGGTGTAGCATGACATGAAGCTCCTGAATCTACTACCCAATAATCACTAGTATTATCTAATGCAAGAATCAAAGCATCTTGTAACACATCACCTGCTACATTTGCTTCCTGGGTAGTTTCCTTCTGTGCATCTCCTTTCTTCTTTAGAGATTTGTAGTCTTTCTTTAGATGTCCTTTCTTTCCATAGTTCCAACACTCTATCTTTCCCAGTCTGGACTTGGATCTGCCCGTTTAAGACTTTCCATGATTACCTTGGCTCTTTTCTCTCTCCTTTTGTCTTCCCCTGCTCTCCATGGTCAACGCATTACCTAATGTCTCACCTGTGCTTTTTCTTCGCATTTCCTCGCTAAGAATAACACCAATAACATCATCAAATTTCAAGGTGTTTGAACCAGAGATAGAGTTACTTACAGCCATGACCAAGCTATTCCAGCTTTCTGGCAATGAACAGAAGATTAGAAGAGCCCTAACCTCATCATCAAAGTTCACACTTACAAAACTTAGCTGATTTGTAACTGTATTAAACTCATTTAAATGAACAGTAACAGATCCACCTTCAGACATCTTCATATTAAATAAACACTTCATTAGAAATACCTTGTTGGAGGCCGAGGGTTTTTCATACAGCTTACCCAATGCGCTCATCAAACCCTCTGTTGTTGTTTCTTTTGAGATATTGAAAACCACTGACGAAGCTAGGCTTAACCGTATTGTTCCCAGAGCCTTTCTATCAAGAACCTCCCATTCTTCGTCCTTCATAGCCGTCGGTTGCTTTTCTTTTCCTCCCAACGGTAGGAATAGATCCTTCTGGTACAGATAGTCCTCCATTTGCATCTTCCATAACCTGAAGTTTTGGCCGTTAAACTTCTCGACCTTAAAATTTCCTTCTTCTGCCGTTGCTCCCACTCGAACCAGAAACCCTAGCTTCCTGCGGGTTTAACTGGCAAATAGACCTTTAGCTCTGATACCAATTGTTAGAAAAACAGGATCGCAGAGCAATAACAATAAGCAGAAATGCAAATATAATCACACATACACATTACAAGAGAGACACAGATATATCATGGTTCACCCAACTTGGGCTACGTCCACACTGAATTTTCTAGTCCTTATTATTATTACCGTCCAGCAAGGTGAAGGGATACAACCTGCAGCACAACCGCTGCACTTCCTCTTCTCTGTTTCACGGTCTCTCTCATGATCTCAGAGATCTTTACAATGCATAAAACCTAATACATCATCATCATTCCTAGCCGTATTACAATGTCTTTATTTTATAAGGGAAATACAATGGAAAAATACCACGGGATACCCAAAACCATGGGCCCGCAAAACAACTGGAGAAAATAGCCCCAAAAATTTTCTTCAGGGGCGTTGCCCCCGAACCCCCATTTCTCGAGGGTGCTGCCCTCGAACCCCCATCCAGGGGGGATGGTCCCCCCTGGAACCCCATTGGGGGGCGATGCCCCCCCACACCCCCCCCGCTAGGGTGACTATACAGTCCACCTACATATCATATAAAACTAGGGTACGAACACGGCTGATACAATATCATCTATGAGAGTAGAAGATCTGGCTTTACAACCAATAGAAAGCGTGGTGACTAAGTCATGGCTAGAGGGATAAATTTGTTCTACAAAGTTACATCGTCTTTAACTATTGTACACATGGTTTCCACAGAATGAGGAGTAAATTTGACAAAACTACATCATACTCAACCATTGAATACATAGTTCCGATATACATTTCCTGATTTGGATTAGTTCCCCAATTTATCTAAACTATTATGGTTGCTCATTAAGGCGGAAACCGAATCTCTATACTAGTATGTCTATAGTCCCAATGAGCATTTTTGCATATCCATATAAGATCACATACATGCAATTTGGTCTATATTCGAAAGACATTAAGGAGATGATATGCATTAAATATTTCCTACACATTAAGATTGGTTACAACATTGTTAAACAAAAAGTAGAGTGTATCTTACAACCAAGGTTTGCTTTAAATGCTAAGACATTGAGCATAAAATAAAAGAGATCTTATTCATGAAGATAGAATAGCCTAAGGATGCCCCTACAGGGAACTAGAGCAACAACAAGATAAGATAAGATAATTTTATTAATGTCCAACAAATTTCTACAAAAGTAGATCAATGAACTGCTAAGTACAATGATGTCAATACAAATCGGGAGCACTAAATTGGCTTCTATAAAAAGAAAGATACAAAAAATAAAGTAAGAATATATGCTAAACAATTAAAAAACTATTGCTAATAATACACCCAGGAGTGCCCAAAATTAGATTTTACTATTGTTCTGAAAGAGTGGGATAGTCCAAATGATGCTACTTGTTGGTCCCAGAGGTGAACTAGGATGAAATGACTCACGCTCGGGCATGATAGAAGCTCATTTATTTATAGATATTAGAGGTATATCTTGATGCACGGTATTTGAATTGTCTTTTTGCAGAAACTTTAATTGGACTAGGTCATACACAGTGTTTAACAAATGAAATGCGTTCTTGCAGAGGAAATTCAAAGCTGATTCCAGAATATATGGATAAATGGAAATGGAATTAACGAATTGAGGCTAGATTCATCCAAGTGATTGATAAGATCAAATTTATTGAATCTAGGGAGTCTTAGAATGTACTAAAGCTTCTAAATGAAGAATTTAAGCAATTCATACACATATGTAAAGTAAACTCAGGGAATGAAAGTAATGCAATAAAATTTAACATGCAAAATATAAGTAGTAAATTCCTAACAAACTCGCATCATACATGAAGATATTTAAAATATATCCAGAGGCATACAATGAGGAATCATTTTCAGATATTTGAACTCTTAAAACATATGAATATCAATTATCTCAAATGAGGCAGAGAACTGCATTAGCTTTCTATTAATCATGTGAAACTTTACACATAAGATAGATTGAAATAACAATGAATCAACTAAAGAGAGGAAGAACATATCTCTAAAATATAGCTATGTCTTTAATCTCATAAAATATCACAATACAGAGTAAAAATGCTTCTCAAATCTACAAAAATTTGCTAGAGAGACTCTCCACTAAAATTGCCAACCCATTTAAGAATGGATTACAATATCCATATAGAGCTTGTAAGTAACCCTATTAGGTTACCTACATTCTAACATAAAAGTAATTGAGAGTCAATTTACATTTTACAAATATATTTTTACAATCTCTTCTCCAACAAAAAATGCTAATCTTTAACACTCAATTTCTTTTTCGGGGGGTCTTCTTTTTTCCTCTCATGTAGACAGTGAGTTTCCCAGGGTGTCGTCCTATAGGTTCCACTGGAGAGATGCCACCTTGATTCATTTGATGCATCAATTGAAAATTGACTGGGCCTGCTGGTGGCATGGAAGAAATAGGAGGTGGTTAGTTTACAAATGTACCTGTGATGCAGGAGCATCGGGGCCTAGGCAGGTCAGCTGAATTTGATCGAAAGGAGGGATCCAACCAGCGGGAGTTTTGATGACCACTGGGTGTAGAGAGTAGGTTGATTGGTCGAAGTCAACAAGTTGAGCAAAAGCAGTCGGAGTGCGACTGACTAGAGAAACGCAGTGGATGTTGTGTTAGGTCGAGAATCGATAGGTAATGATCAACAGACAACAAGTGGAGCAAGACATCGGGTAGTCGACAAGTGGTCAAACTACGACACGACAGGTTTGGCAGAGCCGAGCACAGAGGAAGGGGAGGACTGGCGAACTGTAAAAGATGAGAAGTTAAGACGACAAGAAGGTCGAGATGTGACCGACTACTGTAGCTGGGTCGGAAGGGCAGAAAGTCAAGGAACTGTACCTGGTAGCCATTCAGGGTTTCTAAGGAAGTTAATACAGTTATTTCGAGTAGGTGAAAGACATGATAGGTGACGTCTTGGACAAAGGATGTGCAGCACGGTTGGGAGCTGACAGTTTCAGGTCTGTAGGGTTTGGAAGGATCAATGGACAGGAGGATGCGTGTCTCAGGGATTGCAGTAATCTCGGGAACAATAACGGAAGGGTAGAAGACGAAGGAGAGGAAATCAGAGTAGAGGGGGAGTCTTTGATCAGCATAGCGAAGAGGTTGTGAGGAGTCACACAGGTCATGGAAGACAAGAGTTGAGATCGAGCCATAGCTCAGAGTTCCGCGGTGAACTAGGAGAAGGTGAGGTCGACACACAAGGAGAACACACCACAGTTACTTCTAAGTTGTAACAGCTGAGGCCAATTGTAGTTAGTTATTTGTTTACAATTATTCCGCATTGTAACCGAATTCTGAGAAGTAATATAAGCCACTTCTGGCATCCTGTTCTACACCTTGTTCATATAAACATTGTGGTATGTGTCATGTGTATTGTTAAGCAAGAAAGAATTCTTGTAAGGTGACTTGTGTCAGTTGGTATCAGAGCAGAAGAATCCTTCGAGTTCGTGATATTGAACCTACAAGTGAGTTGGATAGCTCTAGTTGCGGTTGGGTAGAGTTGTGCATGACTTGCTTAAAGTCCAGTTGTGATTGGACGTGTGAGAGTTCAGCAGAGGTTGAAATGGCTCATAGAGGCATTAATGTCTGAGGATGAAGAACACATGGCGCAGCAGCCATCACAGTGGATCATGAGATGTTCGATGAATGCATCAAAATAATGCGGACTTTGAAAAATGAAGTCGCATCGATCAAAGAAAGCCAAAGGCATGGTTGTATTCCTGAGGTGTTAGACCACAGTGACAGGAAGTTGAAGAGGTGGAAGCTCGGGAAGAATCCGCAGAGGAACCAGAGGAAAAAATGATCAAACTCTTGACGGATATGAGAGCTCGGGCAAAGATAGACATGCATATGTATTCGGGAAGCCTGGACCCAGAAGATTTGATCGACTGGTTCAGATAGATGGATAAATACTTCAACATAGAGCAGATAGAGGATCCTAAACAGGTTAAGACTGCATGTCTGAGGTTGAAAGGTCATGCCTCATTGTGGTGGGACAATGTACAGGTTGACTGACTTAAGAAAGGAAAGGAGAAAATCAAGTCTTGGGACAGAATGGTTGCCAAGTTGAAAGGGAAGTTCTTTCCAAATTACTATGTGATTTCCTTTTTTAGGAAGTTACAGAACTTTCAACAGAAAGAGATGACCATGAAAGAATACACAGAGGATTTCTACCGATTTGTTATTCGGTCAGGAGAAACAGATGAAGGAGAATAAGATGTCGCTAGGTATGTGAAAGACTTAAAATATGCTATTCAGGATGAACTCAGCATGTCAAGATTCAGAGAAGTCGGCGAAGCCTACCAGTTAGCTCTGAAGTCAGAAGAGAAACTGTCGAGAAAATCTGCAGGGACCAAAGGAAGAATGATTGGTTGGGGTGCAAAAACTGTCTCCGCGAAAGGCCAAGGTAGCGGGTATAGGAAGGAAAGTGTCGAAGATAGCCGACACACGGAAGGGACATCAACACGGGAGAAAGCGCAAGAGAACCGATGCGATGGTCGTGAGAACCGCGATTGAGGTGCCTATAGTCGAAGTGGTCCATCCGACAAGAAAGGAGATAACAGACCATCCATAATCTGTTACAAGTGTTGAGGAATAGGACACAAGGCATATGAGTGCCCATAGAACCTACATACTACAGAGGAGTCAAAACCCAGGCGTCGAAAGGATGAGCAAGTCGACGAGAGGGAAGAGTCGGCATCCGACAGCAGTGGAGGTGAAAAGAAGAAGAACCGAAATCTAACGGTTCAGAGAGCCTTGATCCAAGAAGATCAACGCGACCCGATGGAACCAGCACAATGGAAGGCGTTCTTTCGAACAAAGGTGCAGATCGGAGAATGGCATTTCAAAACCATAGTCGATGGTGGAAACACGAAGAATCTTGTGTCGACATAAGTTATCGACAAGATCGAGTTGAAGTGTCGAGAACACCCACACCCCTACAAGATATCGTCGTTGCAGAAGGGACACCATGTCAAGGTGACCAGACAATGCCTGATCAACTTCTGAGTTGAAGGATTAGAGGACAACGTACTGTGTGATGTAGTTCCCATGGATGCATGCCATATATTGTTAGGAAGACCATGGCAATATGATCAGAAAATCATCTATGATGGTCGAGCCAAGAGACTCACAGTATGGAAGAATGGCGTGAAAAGGACTCTTAAGTCGAGACGTAAAGAGAAAGCCAACAGTAAGCATGACGAGAGCAATCTTTGGGAGAAGCGAGTGTTGATGAGCACCATGAAGGAATTCCTCGCAGAAGAGGAGAGACAGTCGGGATGTTTTGCGATCATTCCAAAAGGACTATATGTCGAAAGGGCGACCAGAGAGGAGAATATTCCAGTCAAAATCGAGGAGTTGCTCGAAGAGTTTAGTGACATAATGGTTGATGAGAAATCGACGGGATTGTCACCGACAAGGATCATATCCCATAAGATCGACTTGATTCTAGGGTCGAGTTTGCCAAACAAAGCACCATATAGGATGAGTCCAACGGAGGGACAAGAACTCAACCGACAGGTCCAAGAGTTGTTGGACAGAGGGATAATTAGAGAAAGTTTGAGCCCATGTGTAGTACCAACGGTATTGACACCGAAGAATGGTGTAGAATGGAGAATGTGTATAGACTCCAAAGCCATCAATAGGATCACGATCGAGTATCGGTTTCCATTACCGAGAATGGATGACTTGATGGATTTCCTGAGTGGAGTGACATACTTCACGAAGATAGACCTGAAGAGTGGTTATCAACAGATTAGGCTTAGAGAAGCAGATGAATGGAAGACAACATTCAAGACAAAGGAAGGGTTATATGAGTGGTTAGTCATGCCCTTTGGATTGACTAATACACCCAGCACATTCATGAGATTGATGAATGAGGTGTTGAAGCCATTTTTTGGAAAGTTTGTCATAGTCTATTTAGATGACATTCTAATTTTCAGTCGAACCAAGGTGGAGCACTTGGAGCACATTCGACAAGTATTGCAGAAATTGCAGGAAGAAAATGTTAAGATTTAATATGCTAAGATAGAAAATATCAGCATTGCATTTCATTTAACAACAATAGCATATACAAGATCACTAAAAGAACAACAAGCACAGCATAAACACAAGAGACACAGATTTATCCTGGGAAACCCTCATGGGGTAGAAAACCCAGCAAAGCTTCCTCAATATAGATGACTAGCAAATACAAAGATGTAAACCCTAGACTTGTACTCCTTCTCCTCCATGGCAGATCTCTCCCTCACCTATGCGCTATTCAAAAGTGAGTTCAGTTGTGTCTTAAATGAGGAACACACCTCCTCTATTTATACATGTCTCCAACTTGTCTTTTACATTAACTAGGTCGGCCCCAACTTAACCACTGGGTTAAACACCCCATTACAACTGACTGGGACGAGCCCTCTAGGGTGGTCTAATAACTCTTTGACCCACATAACACATACAGGGCTGACCCCCACTAGGGAAGTCTAATAACCCAAGTTACCACATTCCAATGGAGGAATAAACACCTCTGGATATAGAATAAGGTCTTCACAAAGGAATGAAACATATCCGGAATAATAAAGTACAAATATAATATTCTTAGAAGTTACAATATTTCAACACTCCCCCCTAGCGAGAAGGATATTATAACAACATCTACAGGAGCAAGGAGTCATCAACATAATACATGATACATATATAAATCATTGGAAGCTTTCTCAACATCAATAGTAACTCAAGCAGTTACTGGAACATCTTCAATACTGGAACACCAACATATTTAGTACCAATTCTTCATCTTCTGCAGCACTCGAACAGCTACAACAACATGAACATCAACATCTGGATCCTCACGATCATCAGCATTGTCATCAGATGATCATCAGCATCATCATCACACAATCATCAACATCATCATCACACGATCATCAGCATTGTCATCACATGATCATCTGCATCGTCATCACACGATCATCAGCATCATCATCACATGATCATCAGCATCGTCATCCAACGATCATCAACATTGTCATCTCACGATCATTAGCATCATCATCACACGATCATCAACATCGTCATCACATGATCATCAGTATCATCATCACACGATCATCAACATCACATGATCATCACGATCAGCAGTATCATAGCAGCATACCCTGCAATACACATGATTCATTTAAGACACAATAACATGTCTAGGGACGATGTATTCCACTCATCAACTTAGACAGAGTCTAAGGCCCTCTTTTTCGAAGACATATGTCTACGGATCAATTCAGGGACCGAAGTCTGGGGATGATAAAATCCCCTCTTGTCCATTAGGGACCACTACTCGGAGACATCTGTCTACGGATCAATTCAGGGACCGAAGTCTGGGGATGATACAATCCCCTCTCATCCACTGGGGACCATGGAGAAATAAGTCTATGGATCATTTCAGGGACCAAAGTACGGGGACGATACAATCCCCTCTCGTCCACTAGGGACCACGGAGACATAAGTATACGGATCAATTCAAGGACCGAAGTTCGGGGACGATACAATCCCCATCACATACATTTTGAACTAGTGTTCCAGGATGATGCAATCCCCATCATGTACATTTTGAACTAGTCGTTCTGGGATGATGCAATCCCCATCACGTACATTTTGAACTAGTGGTTCCGGGATGATGCAATCCCCATCACGTACATTTTGAACTAGTGGTTCCAGGATGATGCAATCCCCATCACGTACATTTTGAACTAGTGGTTCTAGGATGATGCAATCCCCATCACGTACATTTTGAACTAGTGGTTCTTGGATGATGCAATACCCATCACGTGCATTTTGAAATAGTGGTTTCGGGATGATGCAATCCCCATCATGTACATTTTGAACTAGTGGTTCCGGGATGATGCAATCCCCATCATGTACATTTTGAACTAGTGGTTCCAGGATGATGCAATCCCCATCACGTACATTTTGAACTAGTGGTTTCAGGATGATGCAATCCCCATCACGTGCATTTTGAACTAGTGGTTCTGGGATGATGCAATCCCCATCACATACATTTTGAACTAGTGGTTCTGGGATGATGCAATCCCCATCATGTATAGTTTAAACTAGGTGTTTAGGGACGATACAGTCCTATCATATCAACTAGGTACCATATACTGACCTCATCTTTAGAACAAGTAGCCTCATCATCGATACAAGTATCCATATCAATATAGGTATCCACATCATCGATACAACATCCTCATCAATACAGTATCCACATCAACGATACAGTATCCTCATCAATACAATATCAACGATACAATATCCTCATCAATACAGTATCCACAGGTATCCTTATCATTGACCTTACCATCAATATAGGAAATCTCATCATCGATACAGGTATCCACATTGATACCAGTATCCAAGGATATCTTTATCGACCATATCACTCCCCCTTTCGAGTAGGGTCCTTTTGAACTACACCAAGCTTGTCTCAGAAATACTCAAACTTTACTCGAGATAGAGGTTTGGTCAACACATTAGCAACTTGTTCATTAGTGCCTACATACTCGAGCTTGATAGCTCCTTTCTGCACCATATCCTGTATATAGAAATATCGGATCTCTATGTGCTTTGACTTATCATGGAACACTGGATTTTCTGTCATCTTGATACAACTCTGGTTGTCACACAGGATCTCAGTGGGTTCCATCTCTAAGTCAAATAAACCAGATAATAACTTCTGAAGCCATATTGCTTCACAATTAGCAGAGCAAGCAACTATATATTCCGCTTCGGTTGTGCTAAGAGCCACACTAGACTACTTCCTGCTAAACCACGAGATCATGTTAGATCCAAGACAATAACATCCACTTGATGTACTCTTCCTATCTGAGACACTTCTTGCCCAATCAGCATCTGAGTAGCCATGTAATCTGAAGTCATGATCTCCAAGATAATATAGGCCAAAATCTATCGTACCCTTTAGATACCTCATCACATGCTTTGCAACTATTAAGTGAACTCTTCTAGGTTCCACTAGATACTGACTCAAGGTATTTACGGAAAAGCATATGTCTGGTCTAGTATTTTTCAAATACATCAATGACCCAATAATCTGTTTGTATAGAGTCACATCCACTAACTCTGATGAGTCATCAACTAACATCTTCAAGTCAGAACCCATGATAGTGGCCATGGTTGTACATTCCAACATATCAAATCCTATCCCTGGTTGAGAAAGATTCCTTCTGAGCCTTGCCATACTTCCATACCTAGGAAGTAATGCATCAATCTGAGATCTTTCATCTAAAATTTTGTAGCTAGCTTCTTCTTGCTTTCCATGATCTTTTTCTCATTCCCTGTTAGAGAGAGATCATCTATATACAATAATAGTATAACAGGTTCATCATCCATAACCTTAAAGCTAAAGGTTAGGATCAGCTTTACTTTGGTAAAGCCCAATCTTGTCAAGAAGCTATCAATTCTTCCTCTGTGACTGAACACCATTCACACTCTGGATAGAGTGATCTTCTGCATATCTATCTATGCCATCTCTCGTCAGATGGGTCTACTGATATGAGCCACAATATCATTTGAACTCTGTGGTGAGTTCCTTCTTGCATCCATGTCATCTGTATATAGAAACCATCTTCAACCTTGTCGCAAAGGTTGATATCCACATCACCCATGGTGATCATTAAGCTCATCAAATGACTATCGATCCTGGGTACCCATACAGAGTCTAATTCACACTTCTTCTTCAATTACACCATTAAGAGAATGGTCTTATCTAGTCACTCATCATGATCCTCTTCCTCTTTCTAAGAGAATCTTCTAGCCACAAGCTTTCTATTGAATGTTTGATTTGTAAGTCTTCATCCATCACTTGTTTGGTGTTCATCATTCTTCATGATCTTTCCTACAAATCAAAATTAATTACATGATTAGTAATGCTTCATAATCATCAAATCATGTTGACATGATAACCTATTATGCATACAAATATGATTTTCATAGTTATGCAACAATCTTGACCAATACTTTGGCACAACACTTTTCCATATCCTATATGCATACAGTGGCTATCTAGATGCCTTCCATCTCTACCAAAACATACTATCGAGATCGTGCACAGCTCTCAGCATGTCAGGAAAGAGGTTTCATTCTAGACAATCAACAATGGAATGTTTGTCCAACTTATCAATCATATGCATATTAGTAGTATACTGTTCAATGCGTTATGAGTGTTTACACTCAGCATGATATATTCTAGAAATACAAATATGCATACAACCATTACAAGCAATATCATTTACTATTTCAGAGATTCAAATAACAATTCAAATACTTATCTTTTTATGTCTTGTGAGGTTGCTTCCTTCTTGGTCCCTACTTCCCATCCATGTCATGAGCTTCTATCCATCCTTGACCACTATGCATGCTTAAGTGTGCACTAGTGTCATCATCATGATCTCATACAAATCATACATTCATTAGTATAAACTCAATATTATCACAACATTATGATTCTAATTAATCTTGAATATGTATGGTCATGATCATTCAATACATGGGTATACTAAGATCCTAGCACAAAGTAGGATTCTAACTTGACATAGGAAACCATACCTGGATTAGATACATGCTTAGTTATGTCTAACATACCCAAACAATATCTTTATTCTCTTCAATGAGTTAGAGACCTTGTGCTATTAACCTGCATACCTCATTAGTTAAGCATAGTAGAAATAAATAATACATATCTCGTAAGTAGAGCTTCTAAAGACTATGGATAAGTCTTTGCCTTTATGTCATCATGGTCATAGAACTTGATTTTTCTTTCTTGATGTACCTGTCTTTTGTTAGCAGACAACATCATCCTCCTACAAGACCACAGGTGCATTAATACAATCATATAACCTTGATCAAATAATGTCTTCTATCATTCGCATGCATTCATACTTTTACTAGGGTGATAAGACAATTCTAATATTAATCAAGATTGTACTAACCTCAATAAATGAAGACAAGCATATTATAAACTTAATCATGAACAGATTTCAACACATACCTGTATCTCCTCAAGTCATACCTGTCAGTATTGCTTTTAACCCAATCCACTTTGATTTGCTGAAACTGGATCTGGAGCTGGATTAGGGTTTGTTAGAGAAACCCTAAAAATTCAAACTTTGAATTTCAAACTTCTGAATGGATGGAAAGATGCACCTTGCTCAGCTGATCAAGCTAGCATACTTCAATTTGAAATATTCAAAATTTGACTCCTCAAATTGCCTTTGAAACTTCTGGATCTTCTAGATAGGATCCCGAACTAGGGTTTGGTGAAGCCCAAACTTCTACCCAATCAAAAGGTTCGATCCAAAGCTCTAAAATTTGATTTTTCTAAGGAGCTTCCAGCCGTGGTCACAGACTTCAAAAATTCCAACTTTTGCAGAAACCCTAATTTTCCACGTTTTCGATCAAAGTCTTGAACTAGGGTTTGATCAAGCCCACCCTTATGACTAGCCAAAAAATTTGATCTTGGTCTCTAAATTTCTATTTTTCTGAGTAGCATTTAGCCATGGACTTCAAATCCATAAATTCCAACTTTCTCTGAAACCCTAATTTCCCACAGCAGTGACGATTCAAGAATGAAGGTGCTCAAAATCCAAATCTGTTTTGATAGAAATATGCACCTGATTGTTTCTGGTGTAACTCCGAAATTACGAATCCACAGGGTCTGAAAATTCTTTTTGTGGTAGCACGATCTGTCCTATTTCCAACCCCACAGGTATGACCTCAATTGGATTGTCTGAGAGATAGTTATGCTAAGTGTCGCAACATGACCTTTTTATGGGATAAAACAGGAGAGCGAACTTGTATAGCGTTCCAAGTGTCACTGGTTCAATGTCGGCCATTGAAAAAGTTACTTGAGATAGTACAGTCCGTGCACTACTTGGAATGTTTTACTAAATTTCATTTGGATCTTCCTATCCCAAGTTATGACCTTTTTTCCTAGGTCACCTGATTATGACTGAGATCTGGAAGAGGCAGAAACCCTAACTTGTACTGATCATAACTCACAAAGGAAAATGAAACTAAGGGTGTCCTTTGGACACAAGGTACCCAGGGATGTTATCTACGACTTGTAAAGGTTTCAGATCCTTAACCCTTGCCAAAATGGATTTATAGTTAAAGTTCCATGATGACGGGGTTTTGCTAAACAAAACCCTAACCTTCAAATTGTCACAAGTGAAGTAAGTGTCGTAAGTGCCATACATTTCCTTCCTTCATGTTAGCTTTGATACCATGTTAAGATTTAATATGCTAAGATAGAAAATATCAGCATTTCATATCATTTTACAACAATAGCATATACAAGATAACTGAAAGAACAACAAGCACAGCATAAACACAAGAGACACAGATTTATCTTGGGAAATCCTCATGGGGTAGAAAACCCAGCAAAGCTTCCTCAATATAGATGACCAACAAATAAAAAGATGTAAACTCTAGACATGATCTGCTTCTCCTCTATAGAAGATCTCTCCCTCACCTATGCGCTATTCACAAGTGAGTGTAGTTGTGTGTTAAATGAGGAACACACCTCCTCTATTTATACACATCTCTGACTTGTCTTTTACATTAACTAGGTCGGCCCCAACTTAACCACTGGGTTAAACACCCCATTACAACTGACTGGGCCGATCCCTCTAGGGTGGTCTAATAACCCTTTGACCCACATAACACATATAGGGCCGACCCTCACTAGGGAAGTCTAATAACCCAAGTTACCACATTCCGACGGAGGAATAAACATCTCCTGATATACAATAAGGTCTTCATGGAGGAATGAAACATCTTTGGAATAATAAAGTATAAATATAATATTCTTAGAAGTTACAATATTTCAACAGAAAAGCTGATGGTGAACCTACAAAAGTGTTTCTTCATGAAGAAGGAATTGGTGTACTTGGGGTTTGTAATCTCGAGTAAAGGGTTGGTGATGGACCCAGAGAAGGTGAAGGCAATAGTAGATTGGTTGGAACTGACAAGTATGATTGGAGTGAGGAGTTTCCATGGTCTTGCTAGTTTCTACTAGAAGTTCATTTGGGGATTCATTCGAATTTGTGCACCATTGATAGAATGCATGAGAAGGGGTGAGTTCAAGTGGATGGACGAAGCCCAGAGATATTTCGACGGGTTGAAGGAAAAGGTCACTGAGAGCCCAGTCTTGGCGCTCCCAGACTTTGACAAAATTTTCCAGGTCGATTGTGATGCGAGTGGAACAACAATTGGAGCAGTGTTGAGCCAGGAGGGCTGACCAATTGCATTCTTTAGTGAAAAGATGAATGGAGCGAAGCAGAAGTATTCAGTCTACGACCAAGAATTTTATGCTATCATTCAAGCACTGAAGAAGTGGAGGCATTATTTGTTGCCTAAGGAAATTGTGTTATACACAGATCACAAAGCACTGAAGTATTTGAACACTCAGTCGAAATTGGATCAACAACACATGAAGTGGGTGGATCTAATTTAGAGGTATACATTCGTGTTGCGAAATAGGTTGGGAAAGTCGAATAAAGTTTCCAATGCATTAAGCAGGAGAATTGCACTCCTAAATGCGACAACAGTTCAGGCAATAGGGATAGAGTCAATAAAGATGGAGTATGACACTGACGAGGATTTTGCGAAAGCATGGAAGGCTTGTCGTGAACCTTGGAGTATCAATAGGACTCCATATTTGAGTTACTTCATTCAAGAAGGTTACCTATTTAGGGGAAGTCATTTGTGTATTCCCAGAGGATTAGTAAGAGAGAACCTAATCTGAAAATTTCATAATGGCGGGTTAGCATGACATTTTGGCATCAACAAGACCAAATCATTGGTTGACGAGAAGTATTTCTGGCCAGGGATGTCGACCGATGTCGGAAAGTGGGTTCAATAATGTCAAGTTTTTCAGTTGGCAAAGGGAAGGAGTCAGAACACAGGGTTGTACACACCATTGCCGGTAACAGATAACCCTTGGGAGCATCTTAGCATGGATTTTGTGTTAGGGTTGCCGAAGACTCAGCAGGGAAACGACTCAATATTTGTTGTAGTCGACAGGTTTTCGAAGATGGCGCATTTCATACCATGTAAGAAGACGAGTGACGGTACTGAGATTGTTGTACTATTCTTCAAGGAGATAGGTAGATTGCATGGGATGCCAAAGCGTATCACATCGAATCGGGATACCAAGTTTATGGGGCGTTTCTGGAGAACCCTATGGAAGAAACTAGACACAAAGTTGCAGTTTAGCTCGGCGTACCATCCACAGATAGACGGACAGACCGAAGTGGTAAACAAAAGTTTAGGAAACCTTCTGAGATGTCTAGTAGTGGACAGACCCAAGCATTGGGAAAATGTGTTGGCACAGCCGGAGTTTGCATACAACAATTCTATGAATCGATCGACAGGATTGAGCCCATTCCAGATTGTTCAACAGAGAAGCCCACACAGAGTGGTGGATTTGGTCGAGTTACCGAAGGAAACCAAGAAGAGTGCAGATGTAGAATCATTCACAGAGCATATGCATGAAGTTCATGAAATTGTGCGAAAGCACATAGAAAAGAGTAACGCAGCGTACAAGTTGAGGGCCAACAGGAAAAAGAGGCTACAATCGTTCCAAGAAGGGGACTTAGTCTATGCATATCTGTGGAAGGAGATATTTCCGAAAGGTACATACAACAAGATGAAGCTGAAGAAGATAGGACCATGTAGAATTCCAAAGAAGGTTCTAGACAATGCTTATGTGTTATAATTGTCGGAAGACTTGAACATTTCAGCAACGTTCAACATTTCAGATCTATATAAGTTTGAAGAAAGGTCAAGCAGCATGATCGAAGAAGTGATAAGCATCGACTGGACAAGTCAAATTCTAGATTGACACAAAGAAGAGATCGCAGAAGTTATTGAAGAACGTGAGGTTGGGCGAACACATAGTGCACGGAAGAAAGAATACTTAGTGCGATGGGAAAATGATGAGTTGCAGGAGGCAACATGGATTTCTGAAGAAGAGTTTAGGAGACTGACGGAGCAGTCGAATTCTTTTTCACCTGGGGATTTTGATACAGGAGTATAGGGGCCTAGGCAGGTCAGTCGAAGTTGATCGACAGGAGGGAGCTGACCAGCGGGAGTGATGATGACCACTGGGTGCGAAGAGCAGGTTGACTGGTCGAAGTCAACAAGTTGAGTAGAAGCAGTCGGAGTGCGACCGACTGGAGCAGTGCAGCAGATGTTGTGTCAGGTCGAGAATCAACAAGTAATGATTGATAGACAACAAGAAGAGCAAGACATCGAGTAGTCGACAAGTGGTATAACTACGACATGACAGGTTTGGCGGAGCCAAGTGCGGAGGAAGGGGAGGACTGTCGAACCACAAAAGATGAGAAGTTAATTCGATAAGAAGGTCGAGATGTGACCAACTACTGTAACAGCGTTGGAAGGGAATAAAGTCAAGGGACTGTACCTGGTAGCTGTTCAGGGTTGCTGAGGAAGTTAATACAGTTATTGTGAGTAGGTGAAAGACATGACATGTGATGTGTTGGATAGAGGCTGTGCAGCACGGTTAGGAGCTGACAGTTGTAGTTCTACAGGATTTAGAAGGATCGGCGGACAGGAGGATGCATGTCTCGGGGATTGCAGTAATCTTGGGAACAACAGCCGCAGGGTAGAAGACGAAGGAGAGGAAATCAGAGGAGAGGGGGAGTCTTTGATTAGCAGCATCATAGAGCGGAGTGAAGAGGTTGTGAGGAGTCACACAGGTCATAGAATATGAGAGTTGAGATCGAGCCATAGCTCATAGTTCTGAGGTGAACCAAGAGAGGGTGAGGTCGACACATAGGTAGAACACACCACAGTTACTTCTAAGTTGTAACAGCTAAGGCCAATTGTAGTTCGTTATTTGTTTACAGTTATTCTACATTGTAAACGAATTCCGAGAAGAAATATAAGCCACTTCTGGCATCCTGTTCTACACCTTGTTCGTGTAAACATTGTGGTATGTGTCGTGTCTATTGTTAAGCAAGAAAAAATTCTTTTAAGGTGAATTGCATCAACCTGGCACCTGAGCTATTGAAGATGTTGTCAGTTGATCAAATGGAGGCTATAGACCTCTAGAATCATCTAGAAGCTTGTTCAATCTCTTTGTGGGAGTTGAATTTTTCATGAAAGGACCACCTATGGAAGAATCTACTCTATAAAAGTTGGTTATTTAGATTCTCATTTGTTCAAAAAAATTCATTTAAACATATATTTTGAGTTATTTTCTCTGGATCACTGGATGTTTTGTTTTTGTTTTGACTGTAATTTTGTTTTTTATTTATTTATTTATTGTTGGAATGCCAATAATGAAATCACCAATAATGTGAATAATCTAATGTTTTGAGAATATTGTATCAACTCTCAGGTTTTCACTTTTAGTTTGTGGTTCTCTTTCCAATAGTCTATTTTGCCCCTGCCTTCTTCATCTCACCTTCCATTTAAATACTACGTTCTTTTAATGCACCCCAAGTGTTGTAGTCCCGAGGTTCACATAGTTATTATAGACATTACATAATATAAGCAAGCACACACAATAATACAGATACAAGAGACAAGACAGATAGAAACAATAGTCTTTATATTAACCAGCAAGAGCAGAACATAATGATAGAATCAATCTCTACTAGTCTATTGGATCACCAGCCTAGATATATATATGTGCAGATATAGTTACATAACTGTCTATCGGTTTATCCAACCAACCCGACCTATACTAGTCGACGCAACTTGTCGACATATCCTGCAGAATGGTCGAGCGGAGGGCCTAGTCGACAGGCTGACCTAGGCCCCTCCAACATCTCCCCCACCTCAAAATATTTCTTCATCCCAAAGAAATGGAGAGATCAAAATTACAACAAATGAATTACAGAAACAGTTATGTCAAATAAATGCTAGAATCCATAACATCAGGAATCTAGAGACAAGCTTCAATGATAACTTCAACAGAGATAGAGAGATGGTGCTGCAACTCTTCCCAAGTGCGTAGCAGATTTTGGATGTCGATAGTCAGAGTTCTGAGTTTCGGCAGATTTTCCATCTTGTCGTGAGTGGATGTAGCCTGCAAATGGATCATGTCGGGACCAAATGTGTTAATTGTATTGTCAGCAACAGCAAGTAACTGATTGAATCGAGGCTGAATTTCTTCAAGTTTGTTGAGGCCTCCTCGGGCCTATGACATCCACTGAATTTCTTGTTTTTCTAACTTTTCCAATTGCTTGTTCTCCATGATGATCTGGTTATCAAGAACTTCAATAAAGGCTTCATCTGCAGTAAATCACTGGTGCTGAAGCTTGCTTAGCAATGCTCTTGTTTTCTGAAGATTTTTGTAGACATCACCATAGTAGACATACCAATTGTTGAGAACTGTGGCAAGTTTTTCTGCTTGATGAGCATACTGCTTGAGTGCTTTGGGGGCTTCTGAAAAGGCTGTAAACTGATTTGTCATGAGAGAGGCTACCTTAGTAGCTTGATCTTATTGTTTCTTGAGAAGCTCAGATTGTAACCTCGACATGACAGATTCCAGTAACTGGTATGCTTTGTCTAGAGGTGGTGTCGTGTCGGAACTAGCTGGAAGCGGGATAACTTGCTGAGCTATTTTTTCACACTCAGCAAGAAATGTAGTCCATTTGTTTTGTAGCTGCAGTAAGTGATCTTTCGATTCCTGTCAGAGACATCTTTGCACTCTGAAAACTGCATCTTCAACTAAATCGAGTTCTTCTTAGGAGGCCAACTATGGCTGATAGATTGTAGCAGCTCCAAATTAATCTAAGTATACAGAAGGAATATTTTCTGATTGTCATTGTTGTGTTTGTTACATTTGCAGTTGCTACTGCAATTCTCTTTCTTTACATTTCTTCTCTTTGTGTTTCTTTCAGCTACTTTTCTCTTTTTCTTTTCTTATGGTTTGTTGTTCTGGCCCCTTATCTTTTTCGGCTATTGCTGGGTGATTGTCGATGACTACTTGTGCACTGATAGCAACCTGTTCTACTTGACTGTGTGTACTGGGTACTGCTGTTGTAATGACTGGATTGTCATGTTCTGTTCCTTCGGCCCTTAATGGATTTGTTGATGATGTGCTAGAGATTTCCATATTGCTTGTATTAGTAGCTGGAGCATTTGTGTGTTCTGATGGTCCTGTCATGTTGGCTGCAGCTTCTCGACTCTTGATTGGTTCTGTGACTCTTTCTGCTTCTGTCGTGTCTGCTTCTTTGTTGAGCTGTTGTGAAATTGAACTAGACTTGGATCCTTTGACAGGGGAAATCGACTGGTTCACTAGGAATGATGGTAGGTCGGCGGATGTCGGAATTGGACTTGGTGAAATGGTACTGTTGAATGGATCTGGACTAACTAGACTAGACTCGACCTGGGAACTGACGACTTGGGATTTTTCCTTGCTAACGGTTTTTGCTTGAATTGGACTAGTTTGCTATGGTAGTGATTCGACTGGAAGAGGAGTGAAGACACCTGTTTGTTGTGCATATATTGGATTTGATGGATCAGGATTTCTGATATGGTGGGTGGTCATGTGACCGACAATTTCTGGGCTGGGTAATGGAAAAGGTGAACTTCTTGTTTGAATGTTGTCGGAAGGAGCTAAGTGAACCAGGATAGTAGATAGAGAGGCAAAAATGGGTTGTTGGATGACCATCTCACGCCAGTTAGGACAAAATATGGGAATGTTTGCAATGAATGTATTCAAAGTGGAGTCTTCTGTGACAGGGGGAATAGGTAATGCTAAAAGACTTCTTTCTTCTTCTACTATAGTTGGGGAATGGGGGGGGGACTGGATGGTTAGATCGACATCAGGAACGACTGAAATTTTGGGTCTCTTAACAATGATTTGGGAAGATGGATACTTATCTTTTTCTAAGAACTTTATAAATTGTTCTTCAACTGGCATTTTATTCTTTGCTGCATCTTCAAGTATTTGGGTAGCATTGTTGTATAGCTCTATCTCATCTATTATCGACGGTTCTTCAATTGTTACTTGTCTCTTCCCTTTCCCTTTTGTCGATATTACTCGGTTCTGTCGGGCTATGATGATTTTGGCTGCTACCTTCTGGATATTATCATCTATCAGAAGATGTTCTAGATTGTCGGATTCTGTATCGCTATTCGACTACTCTCCGATTTCTATGTTCGAAGTTTGGGTGAGTGCTAACATCTTGGTGCTAGGTGTCGGCTCGGGCTGATAGCTGAAATTGTTCATGTACAACCGAATTTCATATGCTTCTTCTTGTTCCATGTTGGATAGAGGCTCAACATATTTGAAGTTGGTTTTCAAGGCTTGTGCCGGGATGGGTAACACTTTGTTAGATTGACGGCTTAATTCTAAGAAGATTTCGCTTACTAAGGGATAATAGTCGAGCCATTTTGTTGGACCTGCTGCTCCTTCCTTGTACCATACTGCTGTGTCATCCAATGATAGTTGGATGTGGGCTGTTGGGGGTAGACTTCGACAGATGTTCTGTGGTACCCTCCATATTGTTTCTATTTCTTTAAGGTCAGTAAACCATGCTTCAAGCCAAAGCTTGACTATTGTTGGTCCATGTCGGTTTGTTCCAGGTGCAAAACAACGAAATTTTTCCATAAGGATGAGTTAGACTTCAACAAAATCTTTGTTTCCTTTTGGTCGGAAATGGTTCATGGAAATCCAAATGAGTATAGATGGGTAGCGGATGCTAACTCCCTCGTCCTGGCACTTCCGGCATGAATATTTGAGAATGTCGGCCAAATAATCTGCCCAGTTGTATACCTTGCCGTTCATAGCCATATTTTTAACAGTTTCTAGCATTTCGGGCTTCAGGTCTGAACCTCTACCTGTCCGTGAAAGTGCACGTGATACAATCTTGGTGGTAGTTTTGTAATTTCCAAAGACAATTTGACTCATGACTATACCTTGTGAATTCTTTCCAGCAGGAGAATCAACAAATTCATCAATCAAGTCTGCACCTGAACTTGATGGTACAGCATCTCGTTTATGTGAAAGACCGATAATTTTGTGGATGATTTCACCATTGATTTCGACCGAAACATCAAGGTAAAGCTTGCAGTTGTGGTATCTTCCAACGATGAACTATGCAATGAATTCCTTCAATCCTCCAAAATTATCTGATAAGGGTGCCCTCAGGTAGTGTAGGATTGTAGCTGTCTACAACCATTTTGCTTCCTCTCTCCAGTGATTGTTTGATTCCTTTCCCCAATCTTCAACACTTCTCCATGCTTTCTTCCAAGTAGTTTCCACTGCCTTTGCATTCCGAATCAACTGGAGCCTAGTTTCCAGTGGTGTCTGTTCTTTCTCCAATTCTCTAACTGATGTTGCAGCAGCTCTGCTAACGGTTAAATTTTTTTGGGGAGCCATGGCGGATTCAGGGTGCGAGGTTGTGAGAATGGTTTCAGCGGAGTCAAGGAATTATGTTTCCTGGAGTTCAAGTTCTTGACATAAGAGTAACCAAGAATCCTTGAGCTCCGTATTTATGGCGGAATTACTTGGCACGAGCGAACGAGACGTAGAGGCCTGTATTAATGGCTGATGTGATGGGGCTATTAAATTAGGCTAGCTGGTTATCGACGCTTCTCCAGGTGCATTGCTTTTGGCGGTGCGATTATCTTTAGCCTTTATTTCTTTGTCATCATGGTGCTACGACATCGCGTTTGTTGTGTTAAGTCGACGGGCTTCTCTATTTATGTTTGGTCGGTCCGAGCTCCAATACTTCTACCGTGTCAGATTTTCTTCTGTAAACCGTTGATGTTCTTGTCAGTGTCTGTAATATCGATGGTTATGCGTCGGCACTTCTTTCTCTGTTGTTTCCTTGCTTCCTCTGCCATTCTCTCCCCATTTCTACTTTTTGCCATGATCTGCTATATTTGGTTGATTGTTTTATAGTACTCTCGTTCAGTTATTTCTAACCGATTTTTTTTTTTTCAAATTCATGTTCATGATTTATACCTTTTTAGTCGAGCGTTGTTTATGACTTTCTTGAAAATATCTCCTTGTAATGTTTTTAGTTTGACTGAGCCATTAGGATTTAACTTTTCGATGATGTAGGGTCCCATCCATTCTATATGCAACTTTTTTGGTTTCCCTTTTACTCTGCTATTATATAGGAGTGCTAAATCTCCAACTGACATATTCTTTTGTTTGATATTTCTATCATGCCACTCTTTCTGTTGTTGTTTTTGCACTCTCTGATGTTCTAATGCCAACTGTCGACTTTCATCCAGCTTTGACAGCTGTAATAGCGGCTCGTGCTGAGTATCTTCGACGTCAATATGTAGAACTGTTGCAATGGATGGTACTTGTCGTCGAAAAAGTAACAAGATGACAGCCTCTTTCCCATAGAAAAGTGAGAATGGTGTCTGTCCTATCGTTTTCTTATATGTTGTTCTATATGCCCAGAGGACAGCAGGTATTTTATCGTCCCAGTCATCTTTCTCTATATTGCAGATTTTTGTCAGTCCTTTTGTAAGTGTTTTATTGAACGATTCTACTGTGTTGTTCGACTGAGGGTGATATGATGTGCTTATTCTATGATCAACTGCAAAGTCCTTAGTCAATGCTTTAATGGTTTTACATACAAAGTGTGTACCTTGGTCACTTATCAATGTTATGGGGCATCCAAAGCATGTTATGATGTTTTCATAAATGAATTTAGTAGCAACTTCACTTGAACATGTTTTGACTGGTTCTACTTCTTCCCACTTCGTAATGTATTCGACAGCAGTAATAATATACCGAGCACCTGTTCGTCTTCCCACTACTAGAAATGGTCCAATAAAGTCAATAGCCCATATTTCAAATGTTCGGCTAGGGTTGATTGGGAACAATGGCATTTCTGTCCTTGGTAGTGGTCGGCCCATGCGCTGACATTTATCACACTTACATACAAACTCTCAACAGTCTTTATGAATTGTTTCCCACCAGAGTCCTTCCTGTAGGATTTTTGTGGCTATTATATCCGCATGATAGTGTCCTCTCGCTGGTCCAGCATGGGCTTCTGTAATTATATCCTATCGTTCATGCTCAAGTGCACATCGACGTAATATATCGTCCAGGCCAAGTTTATAGAGGAAACCTTGATCAAGGTGTAGGGGGCTGCTTTAATTGCTAATATCTTCCTTTTTTTCTCATTCATTCCCACAGGAGCTTGCCCATTTTCCAGAAATTGTGCAATTTCCATAAGTTCTGAAGGTACTGCTTCAATGCGAAACAAGTGTGCATCTGGTAAGTCATCTTCAATTCCTGTTAGTTCTTCTCCTATGTCGATTCTCGATAGGTGGTCTGGTCCGACATTAACTTTTCCAGGTGGGATGATTACTTCGAATTCAAATTCTTGAAATAGTAATAGCCATTGACATAATCTCCCGTGATGCAATGGCTTATTAACTAAGTATTTTAAAGCTTGATGATCTGTATAAAATACAAAGGGATTAGCCAATAAATAATGGCAGTATTTCTGAAGGGAAAATACCATACCTAATGGTTCTCTTTTAGTCGTAGAATAATTTCTTTCAGCTTTATTCAACTTCCGACTGTTGAATGCATTAGTATAATCCATGTTATCATCTCTGGGTTGTGTTAGGATGGCTCCTACTGCTATTCTGGAAGCATCGATATGTACATGAAATTTCTTTGACCAATCCGGAAATCAAAGAATCGGTGCTTCGACTATTTTTCTTTTCAGTGTGTTGAATGAAATGTCGCATTCCTCCATCCATTTATAATCTCGATCTTCTTTTAGCAATTCTTGCAAAGGATAAGCCATATCGGAATAGTGTCTGATAAATTTTCTGTAATATCCGGTATGACCTAACAGGATTCGTACTTGTTTCAAATTTACTGGAGGCTTTAGGTCAAGAATGATTTTGATCTTTGCGTAGTCAACCTTAATACCTTCTTTGCATATGACATGGCCAAGTAATATGCCGATAGGTGTCGTGAAGAAGCACTTTTTAATGTTCAGGGATAGTTGTATCTGTCGGCATCTTTCCAACATTAGTCTGAGCCATTTGCAGTGATCTTTCAGCATTGTATAAATTGTCCAATCATCAAAATATACAGTCATGGTTTTGTAAATATATTCTTGGAATGCTTTAATGACAATTCTTGAGAAGAATGTAGGTGCGTTCTTCAAACCGAAAGGCATAACTTTATATGCGAATGACCCAAATTTGCACACGAATGTTGTCTTTTTTTGGTCTTCTTTTGCTATAGGTACTTGGTTGTACCCCGAGAATCCATCCATGAAGAATAACACTCATGCCCTGCAACTTCATTGATGATTTCATCTGCAAAGGGTGTAGGGAAGGGATCTGTTAGAGTTACCTTGTTCAGCTCTCGAAAGTCGACATAGATTCTCAGTCGAGTCGGATCTTGTTTCTTTGGTTGAACGACCATTGGGCTTGCCCATTCCGACTGGTCAATAGGATATATTATTCCCGCAGCAAGCATGTTATCGATCTCCTTTTTGACAATATCCTTATATTTGTGAGCAAGTTTGTAGGGTCTTTTCTTCACAGGTCTGGCATCAGGTTTAATGTTAATTTTCATCTTGCCCATTTCCTTTACAAGCCCTTTCAAATCTTTATAGTCTTGAGCAAAAACATCTTGGAGTTCTTTGAGAATATTGGAGATTTCTGTTGTTTGTTCTTCATTCCAATAATCGCCAATTTTTGCCATTGTTGGCTTGGTTTTGCAACCAAGCTTGAGTGCTATGGGAACCTATCAACAAGTGATAACAGTTTCAAAGATTGAAAGCAAAAACAATTTATAAGTTTGAATCTAAACTAAACTAGCATGTGCATGTGATAATAAACTTAAAAAGATTGAAGAATAATAACAAGAAATGAAATAAAAAATAACTTTTATATTATGATACCTCAAATGGTGAGGATTTTGTGGTGTTGAGCAGCTCCAAGCTCCAAAGGTCTCTTCTCCAAGATAGCTACAATGGTCAAAAACTCATGAGAGATTTTGACAACATGAGGATAGGATGATGGATGGATGGAAAGTGAGGAGCCCCTACCACCTTTTTATAGTTTTTGGTGGTGGAGAATACCATTATGGTTTTGAGGAAACCAATGGTATTGACCAACATGGTTTAGGTACCTTTTCCCTACTTTTCCCTACTTTTTCCTTTTTTGAATATTTGTATTCCCTTTTTAATATTTTTGGGAATTCTGGACCCTTTTTGAGGGTTTTTTATGCTTTTTGAGGAAAAATATTCATTTTGAGGGGAAAAAGGGGTGTATTATGGTCTTTTGGTGACCTTTTGATGGCTTGAGATGCTCAAATGGTGGAAAAGTGGACAAATGGGTCATGTGAATAAGGAAATGAGCTAGTGAGCACTTTTTGGGTGTTAATAGATTGCCCCCTGATGTGTGAGGGCAGGAGCTCATCGTATGGCCGATAGACATCATAGTTCTTTTGTCTTTTTCCTGGGGTTTGGGGAAGAGAAGAGACCGGTTGGAGACTGGATCCACGGCCTTTGGAAGCTATAGAAACAAAAAATATTACATGGCCTCAATATGAATGAGGAATATTCTCTGATAATGGATGAGGTGGGCATACCTATGCTCGTATCAAGACATATACATGAAAATAAGACATAAAAAATCTGCTAGTACATCATAATGGTCCAAAGGGGACACTATTTTGGGATGTACTCATGATCATAACCTGACTGATCTCAATAACTGATACACTGGAATAAAGCGACAACCATTCTGAAATAGGGTCTCAGAAGGGTTGATGAACTGTTGAAACTGAAGGTGTCCAACATCTGTAGGGACTCAATGACTATGAGTCATCTATGAGAAGTACATGTAACTGTATACTCAAGGGAGTATAAAACTGGGGTACATCTGAATACTATCGCCATGCGCAACCCAGATATCTATAGAAAAAATGTAACTGGTTGTATCCATAGGTAAACTCTCAAATGTGGAAGAGTTAGGTGGTATCCAGGGTCTTCAACAAATAACTGAACAGACCAATACCCTGTGCGAGTCTCAATGATGCGATCAAGGTGTTGAAGTCGAGCATGTGAGAAACAACCATTTGGAGAGGCACCGAGAACTCTTCTCGAAATGATTCATAGGAACTCATCATAAATGGTGATGAGTCCAAGACCTAGGGACCTCTAGGTCTATCCTCTCGAATAAATTTGGTTGTCGTTGACAGAGGGAGACCAGCAACCAACAAGGCAATGATGTTTCCTTGATCGTAGCATGAGGTGTAGAACTGAAGTATGGTAGTACTGATGATAGGACTGACATACTTGTGGGGATGGGAAGTAGCTGGGGTCATATGGTGGGTAGACTCAAACTTCCTTTGTTTAGAGCATGATGACATGGTTGACCTTGCAGCATAGGGAATTGACTTGTAGGTGTGGGGATCATAACTTTTAGGGATTGGAGGGTATGTATTGACTCTGGGGGGTCAAGCTGATGGGTGCTGTCGAGGGATTCTCAGGGTGACATACTACAGAATACTTTGAACAAAGGCGACCAATAGGGGAAGTTTCCGTATGAGTAGATGTGATCTATTGTGGCACCGAGAAGCACCATTGGGTCCTTCTTCGTAGTTTTAATGAGCTCCAAGAAGGGATAAAAGTGTGCTCTGAAATGGTACTATCTTGTAGATTTTGCAAGCCCAGGACTGTTCGTGCTCATGGGTGCTTTCATTTTTAAGGAGTCTAAAAATGATAAGAAGAATCTACAGTGGTTGTGAGTACCGTCCTGTGGGATTTTACAAGCCTAGGATAGTGATTGCTCGTGGTCGCTTTCATGTTTAGAGAGTCTGAAAGTGGTAAGTGGACTCCATTGAAGTTCTTTTTCGTAAGTTAGTCTCCAAGGCCCGAAAAAGCATAAAATGATACAAATGGAGAACTCTTCTAGCCGATGTGACTACAGTATCCCTTTTTCGTAATTAGTCTACAAGGTCCGGAAAAGGGGTAAACTTATACCATGTAGATGCCCTTTTAGATACTTTTAGTGAGCATGAAAGGAAGCAAGGTTGCTCGACGATCTTTTCATTGTTTTAGGAGTCAGAAAAGAGATTAACAGAAACTCCCTAAGTGCCTTTTTCGTAAAAAGGGATTGTTCGGCCCAAAAAAGGGGTAAAATTATACCGAACAAAAATGGATTGATGAGAGCGAGAAAATGTCTCAAGCATCATCATGAGTACGGAATACTGAATTCGGTGACATAAATATTGTCAAAAAGGGGCAACTGCCAACGTGGCATGCAAACCGAGGTGATGAGTGGCATTTTTGAAAAAATGCCCAAAAATCATGGGGTGAGAGCGAGAATGATCTCAAGCATCATCACCACTGCGAAAAACTGAATTCGGTGATACAAGACTCATAAAAAATGGACGATGGTCGATGTGTCACGCAAACTGAGGCAACGAGGGGGCATGGGAAAAATGCCCAAAGAATCTAGGCATGAGAGCGAGAAATGATCTCAAGCATCATCACGAGCGCAGAAAACTGAATCCTGCGATATAAGACTCATAAAAAATGGACGACGGTCGAAGTGGCACGCAAACCAAGGGAACGAGGGCATGAAAAAGTGTCAAATCATAATTTTGTTGATCGCTTCGACTTGGCCGTTTCCTTGGGGGTAGTAGGCGGAGGATAAATGGTGTTCAAATTTCAATAAGGTTGATAATTCTCTCCAGACGGCATCTTCGAAGTGAGAGCCGTGGTCTGAGACGAGTTCCTTTGGCACTCCAAAACGAGCGATAACATGGTTTAGGAAGAAACGTGCTGCGGTGTCGGCCTTGCAATTGTAAGTTGGCACGGCTTTCGCCCACTTTGTGAAATAATCTATGGCCACAATAATGTGTTTATGAACGCCAGCTGACGTGGGATTGCAATCGAGGAAGTCGATGGCCCATTTGCAGAATGGTCCGACAGTGATGACTGGATGAAGGGGGTCGGGTGGGGTTCTTTCCTTGGGGGAAAAAAGTTGGCAGTTTTGAAAATGTTTGACTGCGGTGATGCAATCAATAAATAATGAAGGCCAAAAGTAACCTATGTGAATGATCTTTTGGGCGGTGGCCATACCGGAGAAATGGCCTCCGCAGGCATCGCTATGGCAGTCATTAAGGACTTGTTCTGCCTCGTTATGAGATAGGTAACGTCATAGGATGGTATCGACGCCGCGTCGATAAAGTACATGGCCTAATAGGAGGTATCGGGGGGTGTGGTGTCATATACGACGGCGTCCTTCATGATCGATGTGGGGTCGAAATTTTTGTGTGTGGAGATAGATTAGGATGTCGCCGTACCATGGGTCGTCAGAAGAAATGATGAAAATGTTATCGTCAATGAGATCTGTTTGGATAGCGGGTGGTGATGAAGAGGATGGGAGATCTGTGATGAGTTGAGAGAGTGCTAGGGCCTTGGTGCTCTTTGGGGTCTTGAAATTTAGGTCATACTCTTGGAGGATAATCACCCATTTAGCTACGTGGCCTTGAAGAAGGCGACGCGTCAAGACTTAAACCATAGGATTGGAATTGGCTACGACTGTGGTGTGGCTCAGGAGAATATAATGTCGCAGCTTTTGTACTGAAAAAACGACGGTGAGGGCCATCTTTTCTTCATGTGGGTATCGGAGGGGTGGGCCGGACAAGATCTGCTCACATAGTAGATGACATGTTCTTGGCGAGCAGTATCTTCTTGTACAAAAAATCCAGATACGGCATGTTCGGATGCTGAAACATAGAGGGTGAAATCTTTTGTGAAATCTGGAGGAGAAATCAACGGTGCGTTTGTGAGTGCTTTCTTTAAGTCGGTGAAAGCTGTCTCTGCTTGTTGGTCCCATATGAAACGGGTATGCAGACGTAGTAGTCGTAGGAAACCGTGGACCGTTGTGGCATAGTCAGGGAGAAAGCGGCGAAGGAAGTTGGACCTCCCTTGAAGGCTCTGAAGTTGTCTTAATGTGCGGGGTGACAGTAATTATAGATGGCTTGGACTTTTAAGGGGTCTACAGTGATGCCTTTTTCTGAGATAACGAACCCCAGCAGGCGACCTGATGTAACGCAAAAGACACATTTGAGAGGGTTCAAGCGGATGTTGTATTTTCGACAATGCATGAAAACTTGTCTAAGGTTGTCTAAATGGTCAGATCGCTTCTTGGATCAAGCGGTGAGGTCGTCCAGATAAACTTTTATGATCTTGTGGAGATCGTGGAAGCAATAAGTCATGGCGTGTTGGAAGGTGGCTCCAGCATTCTTGAGGCCAAAAGGCATGACGCGATAGGCGAAGGTGCCCCATGGGGTAGTGAAAGCTGTCTTATATTGATCTTCTTTACGGATTTTTATTTGGTTATATCCGAAGAAACCATCCATAAAAGAAAGGACCTCATGTCCCACACATTCATCGATTAGTTGGTCAATGAAAGGTGTGGGGAAGTTGTCTTTGGGACAAGCGAGGTTGAGGTCTCGAAAATCAGTACAAATGCGTATGGTGCCCACTTTTTTGTTTACTGGCACTGGGTTTAAAACCCAGGTGGTGTAGGCAATAGGATATATGAATCTTGCTTTTTGGAGTTTTTCAATCTCAGCTTTAACAGCTGGGAGCTTGAACTGGTGAATGGGCCTTTGTTTTTGTTGGACAGGAGGCACATTGGGCCAAGTGTCGATGTGATGTTCCACAATTTTTGGATCGAGGCCAGGCATCTCGGTGTAAGACCAGGAGAAGACATCACAAAACTCTTGGAAGAGTTTCTTATATGCCTGAGTTTCCGCTTGAGTGCATGATGCACCTAGCGAGATGAGCTCAGGTTTTCCAGGTGTGGTGGAAATGTCGATTTGTGTAATAGGGGAAATGTTGGACATGTTCCCTTCTTCGAAGGCATCAGGTGATGGGATGGGGTCCTTGAACCAATCAACCTTAGTTGGTAGGAAATCTTTCGATTCAACTGATAGCTAGTTTTTTGTGGTGGATGTAGATGACTCAGGGAGGAAGTATGAGCAATGATGCATATCATCCCAAGGGTAGTCCGGTGCAGTGAGTGTTTCTATAATTTGCTCATCAGTATGAAAGTAATCGGACCATAAATCAACGGGATCTAGTTTGTATGTGGTTGAAATCATATATATACTATTGATTTCTTCTGAAGTAGATGATTTCGGAGGGTAGATCTCCTCGATGAGGAGAGGAGATATCTCTAAGTCGGCATTGTTCATCTCATACAAGGCTGCTCTATAATCTGGGAGATCAGGGTAATGGTGTGAATAATGGCCATAAATGCTGCATATCGCACAAGGGTGGTTAGTACAGAGCGTTTTGTCGTGAGGGTGAGGAGGTGGCTCTAGTCTTACCACTGGAATCTCGGTGTCATCATCCAACATATTCATGTGTTCCTGGAGTCCAGGTAACTGTGGACATTGATGAGTGGCATGGCCTACGTTGTCACACAACAAGCACTTAGGGGGAATGCGAATAACTGGGGAGTTTTTAGCTACCTTGGGGGTTGTTGGGGGGGTGCGAGTTATGGGTCCAGTGTTATAAGTTGGCGGGCCTCTGCCCCCTGTGTTCCGTAACAGAGGTGGGGCATTTATGGATGTTGATGCCGTAGTCACTATTGGGGATGGTCTGTTTTGCAGATGAGTGATCGGAGGGGGTGGGTGGCTGGTAGTAGGGATAGGTTGTACCGGTTGTAATATAACAGTTGTAGTCGGCGGGGGGCTTGGAGCAGGTAAGTACCATACAGGTATCCATAATGTTAAACTAGGAAGGTTGAGTGTAGCCATTACTGGCGAATTGACAACTCCGAAAAATGGGAACAAGAACGGGATAGTGTGAATTGGCGTTGTGCCGATATGAGTAGGCACTGTGGGTGTTTTTGGTAGTGACGAAGGCTGTTGTGTGGTGTGCGATGGGGTGCACAAATCCGATGTTTTTGTTATTGGTGAAGGTGGTGAGATCGATGGAAATGTGGAAGTCATAGGTGACGCAGTGTAGATTCCAGGACCAATTGAAGACACAAATGATGTTGGTGCATTTTGAATAGTTTGTTCAATCATTGGTAGCACATTTTGAGGAGTTGCGGGAGCGTTAGGATCATAATATGTCAGTTGATCAATCTTGATAATGCGTCCTTCATGTGGGAACATCATGAGGCGAAAAACAGATGAAGCCACTGCTTTCATTTTGTACATATAACTACGTCCAAGAAGGAGGTTGTAGTCGAGCTGGGCATTGATCACTTCGATTTTGATAAGAACTAATTTTCCGCCTAGTTCTATGGGTATGTTCGCTAAAAGGCCTTGTGGTTGAGTTGAGCGTCCGTCGTAAGCTTGTAATGCCATGGTGGATGGTTGTAAAGTGGGGGAGCCAAGCTTCTGCCACACAAGGGTGGACATAACGTAGGTGGAAGCTCCTTCATCGATGATGCATCGATGCACAACAAGGTTTTGAATGTTTACTGATACTTGGAAAGCTACATTTTATGGCAATCGAGGTTCGGCTTGGTCTAAGTCGAAAGCCATCATGTGTGTGTCGTCAGGGTCTACTCCTCCGATGGCAGATAATAGTAGTTTTCGTTGTGTAGGGCATGTTTTCAGTACCTCTAAAGTAGACATAGCAGTGGGGGATTGTGCTAGGTCTTCCACGATGTTATAATTGGATGCTGCGCGAGCATTAGGATTGTTGTTAATCCTTCGCAAAGGGATGCGAGGGATTTTAGGTCCTCCGTCCAATGGCATATTTGGTATGCATAGTGGTTGATTTGGTGGAAGGGAGGTGGATGCGTCAGTGGGAGGAGTTTCTGGGGGTGGTCCGTACTGATTCCTGCGAGTTTGGAGGTTGATGTCATTGGATGACATCATTAATAAATGGTGTGTGCCTAGATCCGCATACTGATAATCAGCTGCGGCATAGGTGATTTGCTGCTGGGGTGCAGCAGATCCTTGTGGGGGATCCATAGGGCGAGTATTTACTACTCCCTGGTTTGGCAATGGGTTTTGTAATATCATGGGTTGTGGTTGGTTGAGTGGAGCTGGTGGTCCAGCGTGGCCTTGGCATTGAGCATCGTCAGCCCAAAGTTTACATGCTTTCTCTAAATGGGGGCAATTGTGAGTGTAGTGTCCATAGACTCCACATATAGAACATGGATGGTTTGTTCTCAGGTTATTGTTTTTGGGATGCTTGGGATGATGATCAGGATTCTGGTTGGGAGGAGCAGCATTGTTATTATTTGGAGGATTGGGAGGTGGTGGACCTTGATTATGTTGTTGGTTGTTGCCGCGGTTACGTCCTCTTCCACAGTTTTGTTGTCCACCCTAGTTGCGTTGGTTGTTTTGATGTTGGGGCCGATTGTGTTGTGTGTACACTTTCCCTAGAGCAGTGGGAGGATTTTGGTGTGCCGCAGGTGCAGGAGCAGATTGCGGTGGATAATAAGCTGGTGGGGCTGGAGGTGGTCCAGTTGCCTGTTGGGGTTGTTGGTAACCCTGAGCTATTGGAGGTGTTTGGTTAGCTGTTGTAGCTTGCTGTGGGTAATACACTGGTTGTGGCGGGAACTGAAATGGGTTTTGGGTGGCCGGTTGGTTATAGTATGTGGGTGGTACATATGTCAATGGCACTTTCCCATAGCAATGTTGTGGACAAGAGGGTCCATGAGTGTGATGAGTCTGATTCGTTGGAGCATACGAAGTTGTCGCTCCAGAATTAGATGTAGCCCTAGAGAGGTCTATGGAATTTATGGTGCTCACCATGATAAAAGGTTTAATTTGTGCCATGACTTGGCCGATAATACCATTAGCGGCATGTGATGCCCCCGGAGCATCACCGCATGAAGAATCGCCTCGTGGGGTGTCTGGTATGATGGTGTAGAGATAGCCTGACTGGGCATAAATCAGGTCGAATTGCTGAGCTTTTAGGATAGCTTCTTCCTCTAACTAGGGTCGCTCGGAAGCGACATCTTTTGCTATGAGGGGTAGGAGTGATTTATGAAACTAGTCCAAAAATATACGGTCATCCAGTTTAATCTTACAGAGGCTACGACGCTTGCGCCACTCATGGATGTGGTCGGTGATGTGGGTAGCTGTGTTTTGTCTGCAAGACAACAGTATTTCAACTCCTACATCGTAGCGTATAGGTAGCTAAAAAAACTGAAGGAAAGTGGAGGTGAGAGACGTAAAAGTATGGTGGGTCCCATGTGGTTGTTCGATGTACCACTTGGCTACAAAGCCAGTGAATGTTCATTGCAACAGTCTTAGTCAAATGGAGTCATCCACTATGGAGTTAGATGAACACCATAGCTGAAAAGACAATATGTGGTTTTGGGGGTCCTCCCCAGGTTTTCCTTCAAACTTGGGGATGTCCGAGGGGAGCTTTGTAGGCATGGGTGGCCATGTAGGGTTGTGCCTGATAGGATCATTGGTTAGCTTGGATAAGTCTGGTAAGTTCAGACTAGCCATGTAAGGTAATCTAGTAGATGGGTGTGGTATAGGGACTGGGACATAACTATTAATGTTGGCATTATGTAGTGGTCCAGTAGCCCCTAAGGGTATGTTAGGTATTGAAGGTATGTGTCCTCCAATCGTTGTGGTTTGGTATGGGCCAGCGTTTCCAAGTGCAACATGGGTTACACCAGGGTTAGGAATAGTGCCAGGAATTCCTGGGATCTGGGTTGTGGTAATGACAGGTGGTGTGATTCCTATGTTTGGCATACCCATAATAGGAGGTGGTCTTGTGTTGGGCATACCTAACGGTGGAGTGTCCCCCATATTAGGCATGCCTAGAGGGGTTGTTGTTACCATGGATGGCACATTAGTAGAAGGGTTTGTGGATGTATCTCCAATAATACTGGTAAAAAGTGGGTCGTATTGTGGTGCAGCCATGAGGTTGGTTGGTGATAATTCAATAGGGTTTTCGGATTCAGCCTCAAAATCAGATGTGAAGTGAGGCATGTCAGAATCGGATGACTGTATGTTTGGCTAATGACATGTCGATTCAAGGGATAAGGCTCTACGTCGGTGACGTGTAGAGCCAAGTAGACTGAACTGAGGGGGTTCACCCTGAAGACGATGAGATTGTCTTAAATTCTCAATGGTGAGGAATATTTTTTTTTTTTATAAATTTCAGTGTAAGGTGGTGATGTAAAAAACTCAAAACCCTAATGCAACAATGAGTGCAATATGGGGAGTGAAAAAATAAAGGCTCTCAGGCCAAAAATCAACCTCAAAAAGCACTTATTATAGCAGTTGTGCTATAATAAGTGGAGGGATGCAACAAAATTGGTCAGAATACCAAAATTCAAATAGTTTCTAGAAAAAAGAGGTGTTACTAGACCAAAGGTGGGTAATGTATCATGCAAACACCTAACTAGAAGTATTGTGAGTCAACAAACGATATTCTCTACAAGGTGATGAAATCCCAGTCAAACAATATAGAGTGTTGAATCAACGGCTAGATATCCCCCTACCGGGAGGGATACCGGGTAGACAATCCTAAGGAGTGGCAACTAGGATACCCCGTTCATGACACGTTCGGTTGGGTGAATCTACAGTTTGGTTCTATCACCGCTGTACACCAGGGGGGTGTACATCGAGAACTTCGAAAGGTATCCTTCAGTTACAAAATGGATTGCGGTATTCCACTTAGACTTTCGGAACCAGTCTGGCTACTTCAACCCTCCGAAGGGAGAGGCCTTCCCGATAAATTGGTTGATAACCGTGTCAAAATTATAAGGGATTTTGGTACCATAGAGGACAACCACTATGTCTCAAATGTAATAACTGAGGGGTGTTATTGGAACACCTATCCCCTCAATTCTACCTAACTACAAAATTCTTTTAAGTGCTCCCCAAGTGGGGTTAAAAGTTGGTTGAGTTTAAGGTAAATTTTAAGGCTCGATTTAAATTATGTGGCAGAGTGAGTGTAAGTGTGGTATTTAAACTGAAATTGATTTGCCTCGCTTGGGCGATTTTACAAATGAAAGAGAAGATGCTTCCAATTTTGCAAAAAAAAATAAAGGCATTTTTGAAATGTAAATGCTTGAAAAAACTATTAAAAAATAATGGATTTTTGAAATAATTTGAAGGAAAACAAATAACATGAATACTTCAAGAAATAAATGGATCTCTTAAAAATTGCTTGGGCAAAGTATCGAGCAAATAAACAGTAAAACCTTGATCTAGATAAAATGCAGAAAAATCTCTCTTTCAATTTCTGAAAATTTTGTAAAAAGACTTTTAATGGAGCATTCTAAGTAGTGAAAGATTTAATATGGCTGTAAAAAATGCAGGAAATTTAATACTGTAAAATATGCTAAATGGGTAGAAAATACAACAAAAAATAATTTCCAAAAAATTGGCCGAATTGAAAAAACTTGCTTCGCGGGTTTTGGGACAACAGCTACGATGGGCCGCGCAGGTTTTGGCCACAAAGCTGCGATGTGCAGCATAGGTTCCGGTCACACAGTCACGATGGGCAGCGCGACAAATGGCTACAAAGCCGCAATGTGCAGCGTGGGTTTTCGTCACACAGTCATGATGTGTAGTGTGACAAATGGTCGCGAAGCCACGATGTACAGCGCGTAAAATGGCCGTGAAGTTGTGGCGCGCCACGCGAAAAAAAGCCGCGAGGTCACGATGAGCCGTGCGACTGTCGGGCAAAAAACCACGAGGTGAAAGCCGAAAATGGACGCCGAAAAATGAACCCGAAAATGGAAATTTCAGGCTGTTAATGGCAATAGAAGGGGCCAAGATCTAGAGAAGCAATGGATCTGCTGTCTAGGATGGCAGATCTATGAATTAAAATGCTTAAAACTAACAAAAACTAAGATCTAAAGCAAAAAACTGAGATCTAAGAATTCGAAGCCAGTGGAGTCGCCAAAAACTGTTGGCTTGGTTTTGCAACCAAGTTTAAGTGCTATGGGCACCTATCAACAAGTGATAGCAGTTTCAAAGATTGAAAGCAAAAACAATTTATAAATTTGAATCTAAACTAAACTAGCATGTGCATGTGACAATAAACTTAAAAAGATTGAAGAATAATAACAAGAAATGAAATAAAAAATAAATTTTATATTATGATACCTCAAATGGTGAGGATGTTGTGGTGTTGAGCAGCTCCAAGGTGAGTAGCTCCAAGCTCCAAAGGTCTCTTCTCCAAGATAGCTACATTGGTCAAAAACTCATGAGAGATTTTGACAGCATGAGGATAGGATGATCGATGGATGGAAAGTGAGGAGCCCCTACCACCTTTTTATAGTTTTTGGTGGTGGGGAATACCATTATGGTTTTGAGGAAACCAATGGTATTGACCAACATGGTTTAGGTACCTTTTCCCTCCTTTTTTCTTTTTTGGTTATTTTGAATATTTTTATTCCCTTTTTAATATTTTTGGGAATTCTGGACTCTTTTTGAGGGTTTTTGATGCTTTTTGAGGAAAAATATTCATTTTGAGGGGAAAAAGGGGTGTATTATGGTCTTTTGGTGACCTTTTGATGGCTTTAGAGGCTCAAATGGTGGAAAAGTGGACAAATGGGTCATGTGAATAAGGAAATGAGCTAGTGAGCACTTTTTGGGTGTTAACAGCCATTTTTGGTCAATCATCCTTTGAAATATCTACATCCTTTATTTTAATCTTTGCGTCCATCCATTCTGGTGCACGGCTATTACTTATCTGTCTTTCACCTTCTTTGACTTGTGTGAAAGTTGGTGGGAAGTCTTTTTTCTGATAATCTTTCAAGTTCATATTTTTCTACGATCTTTGTAATTATGATTGTTCTTACGGGCTTCAACACACTGGGATGATCCTTTCTCCATTGAAAACTTTTCGCTACCGACATCTCTGTTTCTAGGCTCAACCTTGTCGAGCGTTGTTTTTCTGTCGTCTTTATATTGTAGCAATTGCTAGGTGGATGCACATTCTCTTGTTTGTTTCCGAGTATTAGAGTTTCTGTTGGTTGCAAAAATTATTTGATGCTTTTGCTTGCTTCGACCAATCTCTTATCCTGCGGAGAAAACTGGAAATCCTTAATAAAAATTTCTTTTAGATCTTTCCAAAGGAAAGTTTCTCCTCTTGCTTCTTCCATCTTGTACCACTTGTTAGGTAGATTGTCGAGTGTTCTGGGAAAGAGGTGAGGCCATTTTCTTTCATCTTTATAGCCTAATTTTCTCCACTCTTTTTCACAACAGTCGATGTGAGCTTCGAGGTTTTGTCCTTGTGTAAACAAGGGAATGTCAGCCTGAGTTGTCAAGTTTCTTCCTCCAAACCTTTCTATGAAAGATATTGATGTAGTATTCCAACTTTGAAGTTCCGGCTGATGAGTGTCCCACCATCTCGCAGCTTGACCAGTAAATGTCTCTACCAAACTTTGTAGACGGCCTTGCTCTCCGACATGTTTTGATACTTGTTTGACATGTACATTAGGTAGATCACGTTCTTTATATCTTAATGTCAAGCTACCATATTGTATGTTTTTATCTGGAACAAGTGTTGGATATGCTCACGTTTTTCGTTCAAAAATATTTGGTGTGTAAGATACAGAGAGACACTTCTTTATTTGTTTCCTCGAGATGGCTTCCACATTCCAACATTCTTTTGCATGCAGATCATAGTTCTTTACTCTATTTTCTAGTCATAGAGTTCTGCATCGGAATTGTATCCGAGCAAGATAGGATCTCTGAGATTAAGTTCTCCTTGGTTGTTTGGCTCAATGCGATCTTCATTATTGTATATTTGGTAAAGCTGTCGGATATCGTTATCGACTTCTGTAGGTTCTGACCAAGGTTCTCCCTGTGATGGGAAGATTGGCACGATAACCTTCTGGCCATTACCTTCCAACTTGATGTGGCTTTTGTCCAAAGAAATTGAATCCTTCATCTTTTGGTATGATGATTTCAAAATCCACTGATGTCGTAATACCTTTAATGGAAGTTTCGACTCCTTTCCATACTCCAATCGGCTCAATTAATCCTTGATCTGCGAGCTTTAAGTAGATGCCTGATTCTTGTAGTTGAGGTTGGTCAAGTTCGTCCCAAGTATCACGAGTCATGATATTCACTTGGGATCCAAAATCAAGTACAACTTGTCGTACATGATATCCATTTATGTCGAGATCGACTAATGGGTCGGCATCATTTTTCTCTTTTTGTTTTAGTCGAAAAATGTTTTTAGTTTGTCTTTGCCCGACATGTTTTAATTTATGCAACAAATCAATCATTTTTCCTACAGCTTCTTCTTTCAAAATTAGTTTGAGCAATTCATTAAGAGTTCCTTCATGTGTTGCTAAATCATGAAATATGTCAGATGCATCTTTGTACACAGATTTTTGTTTTATAGGATTTGGATAATCCTCTTTATTGACAATTCTAGTTATCTGAGGTTTATCTTGACCAATATGAGTGCCTTGCCTTGTTACAATTTGCAAGTTTTTTGTTTGAAGCACATCATTTTTTTGAACACAAGATAAAACATGAACATTTTTTTTATTATTTATTTTCTCGATCATGGTAGGGAAATCCTCTAAATAGTGATCGCCTACCCCACACTTTGTACAAAATTTGAGATCAATTCTTTCCTTATAAGGGCATTCTGCGTGTCGATGATTCTCACTGAAGCATGTGAAACATGCACCAGGTCGACCATATCGAAAGCCTCGACCTCCACTGCCACGACCGCGACTCTGATATCCGCCAAGTCTATTGTAGCCATTATATCGTCAATCGTTCCATCGATCATTATACCTTGGGTATCTGTCATTCCTGTTTTGATTGTACTAGTTATTTCTTCCATCATTTCTTCCAAATCTGTCGTTTGCTGGATTTTTGTCTTGGTTCTGCTCGACAGAATTTGCTTGGTACACTGCATGGTAATTTTGTCGATTTTTGAAGTTCAGATGACATTCTTCGATTGAATGTGTATTTACTTCACAGATTTGACACCATCTTGCCTTCTTATTTTTTAGATTGTATGGACAATCATTTGTGGTATGTAAATCATATTCTTTGCATAAATCATAGAAACATATGGATTGGATGAGTTTTACATCTTGTCGCCGATCATCATTTCGACAAGAATCTTTGGTATGTCCTGAGGTTCGACAAGTTGTACACCATAGCTCTGGTCCTTTTAAGTTCATATTTCTAATAGCTTTCTCCGTACTTTCAAGACGTTCGTCGACATGTCTTCCCATGGATATTAGAGGGTATTCATCATCCATTTTGATTTCTAATGCTACTCTTAGCACATCTACATATGTATTAACATTTTGTTGACGGACATATATTTTGATTTTATTGATCAGACCAGTAATAAACCATTTGATTAATAGTTTTTCTTCAATTTCATAGTCTAATTTGCTCAGGAGGTCTTTAAACCTCTTGTCGTACTCCTTGACAGTTTCTGTCCGCTTTTGGACTATTGTCTTCAGTCGTTCTGCCACCAGGTATGTCGCATCTTCAATCATAAAGAAGGCCTAAAAGCTTTGTTTGATTTGTGCTTTTGTTGCAGTTCGTGATTTTCCTACGTACCCCATGTACCATGTCAGTGTTGTTTTTCTTAATGAACCAACAAATTGAGCAATTTGTCTGTCTTCACTGGTAATTTGATTAGCTGTCCAGATTGCTTCACACACAAACCAGTGTCTTCTTGGGTCTTCATCTCCTTCGTAGAACGGAAGGTGTGTTGTAGTGTGTGCCATGTCTACTATTGTATTATTCTGAGAATTTGATGGAGGTGTGGGTGGGTTATTTCCACAATCAATACTTGGTGCTTCGTTAGTATGAATTAGCTGTCTTTCTAGACTTGGTTCTCTATCTTCAGAATCAATGACTGTATCTCCTTCGATGTTGCTAGATTTGCCTTCTTCAATTACTTCTGTCGAAATCCAGCTAAAGTTTTGCTCAAATGGGATTTTGCTAAATCTTGAACTTTCCGACGTGCTTGTCGAATTGCTCAAATTTGGTATTGGCAAGGGGGGCGCTTCCTCATGCTCTATGTACACTAGATGAAAACTTCTATTTGAAAATTCAGGTTGAAAAGATATCCAATTCCCTTCTTCCAGTCGATGAATCAATAGTCTATTGATATCATCATCTTCTATGCTTCGACAACTCGAAACTCTCGACTGACCAACATGGAGACCAGGGCTTTCTTAGACAATTTCTTCCACCTGAATGCTTTCTGTTAAACGGAATGGAGACGGAGGTGCTACGGTTTATGGTATTTGAACTTGGAGAGCTATACCACGCTCTATCCACAAGTCTTCATCCATCGGCGACAGTTCTTCTTCGACATCCTGATCATCACGGGCTTGACTTGATTTTGGCAGATTCCCTTATGCATCTGTCACAACATTTGATTTTCGCATCCTCCGGAGTGCAATTGCCTGCTCCTGCAGCTCTTCACGTCGCTTCCTCCTTTTTTCTCTTTCAATTTTTTGAATATATGGGGTACTGTTGTGACTTAAAATTCTGTCTTTGTTGGATTTTTTCCCACTGCTGGTCATGTTGTTTGTCACATGTCGAGTTTCATCAAACTAGGTACATCAGAGCATGCTTCATCACCCCCCCAATGTAGGCCCGACAGTTTCTAGGCTATCGGGGAAGTGTAGACCATCACTTGTTCAAGAAAAATTCCCATTCGCGCTCCTTTACAAATTTTTTCCAGTTACGTTCTTTCTCATCCCAGTTAGAGTTTGGAAGGGGCGGGGTCAGCAATGGTCTTGTTTCGACAATATGTGTGACACCTTTATCAATAAAAAATTTAAACAACAATGTCGGCAGAGAACATAGAAATTGATCAGCTAATTCGGCGAAGAACTTTCTTCTTATTTCATCTACCGATACTCGATTTTCGATTGCCTATTCTTCACATAAATCTTCTGCAATCTTTTCGCACCATTTTGATAGATTTGTACGACCTCCGTTGATTAGCTTCAATACTAATTTATGTTCTGCTTCATCGATTGGTCTGTTCATCCAGAAGTATCTTCAAGGCGGTCGGCATGGATTCTACAAATGGCTCATGGGTCTCGGAGAAGAATCGATCTCTTGCTTGGTTAATCATTAGCTTGTTACGTCGTGCATAATTCTGCAGGTAATTCGCGATTTTCTTCTCCCACCAGTCTCTAATCTCCTATTCTGAAAATGGGTCATGCTGCTAGTAATTTTTCATGTATCACCCGACAACGGAACCAGATGTTGTAGTCCCGAGGTTCACATAGTTATTATAGATACATTACGTAATATAAGCAAGCACACACAATAATACAGATACAAGAGACGAGACATATAGAGAGAATAGTCTTTATATTAACTAGCAAGAGCAGAACACAATGATAGAATCAATCTCTACTAGTCTATCAGCTCACTAGCCTAGATATATATATATATATATATATATGTGCAGATACAGTTACATAACCGTTTGTCGGTTTATCCAACCGACCCAACCTATACTAGTCGACGCGACTTGTCGACATACACTGCAGAATGGTCGGGCGGAGGGCCTAGTCGACAGGCCGACCTAGGCCCCTCCAACACCAAGGTAAAATTGCTAATTTTAATAAAGTGAATATGCAATTGTAATAAAGATGGTACTAATACTCGTTAACTAAAATAGGTGTAGAATCCATAGTCCAATCCAACCAACAACGAGTAGCAACCCACTAAAAACTTCAAATTTCACGGCATCATGAGACTCATGTGTCGAAAGTAGTGTTGGACAATTTGAAATATGGATTTGAAAATTAAAAAAATATAAATAAATAAAAAAGTTTTTAAAAAAAATGAATTTAGCAATATAATTGAAATATGATATTTGCACAAGATCATTAAAAAAATTGAATTTAGCAATATAATCATTCCATTAAATTAGGAACTTTTACAAAATATTCATTCAATAAATGGCCTGAAAGCTCCATTGAATCAAAAATTAAAAATATATCAAGTATAATTTGGTTTTAGCAAATGGATGACAGTACATAAAAGATGTTTTCGGATACATAAAAGCACAAAACATATGAATTTATGTCTTCGGATCAACCAATAGTCTTTACCTTTTCGCCAGTCTCCGTTCAATCCACATCCCAATGAACGAACTTATCTTCCTATTTTTGAAATGTTGGAACTTTTATCACTCCACTCCATTCCTTTGTGTTCACTCAAATCCATAGATAAATACAGTAGGTTGCTCGACAGATCGCCACTTTTGATACTAATTTAGTCTGAAAGTGAAATAAACGCTTGATCCTCAAATTTTAGATCGTTTTTAAGGTCTCTCAATACTTCAGTCACGGCGGGCCTTAAAGATGTCTAAGCCCGAACACATCTCATGGCTACTTCCACAACACGACTAATGGATTTCAGGTTGTAACCACCTTCCAATATCTTGTCTATGATTCCAGTTATCCTGCCAGGATTTGCATACATGTCGAATACATACATTGTCACCTATAAATATGATTATTTTTAGAAACTGAAAGAAAACGCACACTGCAAAATATTCTAAGGTCAGATAAAAATATGAGTAATGATAAATTTACTTACCCATCGAATGATGTTTACTTCATCTACATGTAGTTTTACATCTATGGGTTACATATTGCATATGATCTCTAACAAAACCACTCCAAAACTATACACATCACTCTTCTTCATCAACATTTTTTATGCTAACAAAGCCACTCTAAAACTATACACATCACTCTTCTTCGTCAACATTTTAGTGTTGAAATACCTATTAAAGCATGCCCTGGCTAAGCGAGTATCGTGGAAACAAAAAGTAACAACAGTTCCTACACTCTTGATAATTATATGAATTCATTTAACATTAAGAATATTGTGAAGTGAGTGCAAGATATAGAGATGTGTGATATACTCTAGATCCATATATCCTGTCGTTCCTTTCACTGCAGTGGTAACATGAGCAGCCTCCCTATCAATTGTCATCTTGAAAGACCGAAATCTACCAGTTTTGCTTTCATATTGTTGTCTAAAAGAATGTCAGTTGTCTTGACGTCCCTGTGAATTATCTTCATAGTGGAACCCATGCCAAGATATTACATTCCTTCAATTACAAATCGATCGCATGTAGATCGCATTAAATACATTATTACCCATGATTTGCCAAATAAAGTACAAATTAACTGTTATTTTCCTATAATGAGTACCTCAAAGTTTAGATTTTAAAAATTCTTGTACATCAAAATAATTTAGACAAAGATTTACCCTATGCAGAATCTAAAGCTATTTTGAGCCTCATATTCCAACTTAGTTTGGATTCTTCGCTTCTAGGACCTGGAAAACAAAATAAGGACCAATTTCGTGATCGTTACTTGGGCTATTCAATCATTGAAAACAAATTATCTTCCATGAATATAATTTACCATATAGGTGATCACTTAGGGATCCTCGTGACATGTGCTCATAGATGAGCATAACTTCTCTGTCCCAATAAGGATACCAAGTTCCTATGATTGAGTTTAGAAAGAATATCAACCTATGAGATACACATAATAGGGTGATGGTCTTCTCCTCAAAAGGGATGGTGAAAACGCATACCGGTGAGCTTCGGGCAGTTTCCCTGGACTCCCATTACGTGACTCATAAAATGAATGGTGGGGTTTTAGGCATTGATGCCTGTATAAGTACCTCTGCTGAGTTGCCAATGTAACTGTATTAGGACTTGCTGCTTTGTTGGACAATGGTTTAAGCCGTTTGACAAGATGTAAAAAGAATTTTACCAAGGGTTGATACTATGGAGCTACGACTCAATGTACCCTCGACTTGATTTAATATAAGGATTGTTTTGTAAGTTTGTACAGTTATAAAGGTTGCTTGAAAATTATCTAGGGTTTAACCCTGTATTCGTCGTAGTTGTAATTTATTTTCTGGGCGTGGAGACAACCCATTCTGCATTTTTTTAATTGAAAGGAGACCGGGCAAACTCGTTTGTAACTTTTGTTTTAAAACTGAAATCCTACAACTATTGTGACCATAATGTGATTTCAATCTTTGTTTGAAAGATTTTAATTCTTTACATATTTAGTTGATAAGCTAGCTTGTAACTTTTAAGTGGACATGATTAGGTTTTAAAAGAACACTACAATGTTACTAGGGTTTACGATCCCATAACTTAGTTTATGATTTTACCTACTGTGTGTTGATCTTTTATGTTGAAAGGTTTTAAGTCTTCATGACTCCTTTGAAAACTTGATCAAAAGCTTAATCAATACCAGTTAGTCGATCTCTGATCTGGGCTCGTAAAAGATTTCATTATGTTTGTAAATTTATTTTATAGTCACAGTTAAACTTTGTATGAACCCTATCATTAGGTTGGGGTTTTAAGTTTCAATAAGAAACTGTAAGTTTTGTTTGAAGTGTCGAGGCCCTAAAGGGTCTCGATCATAAAACTCTTCTCGACCTTGCCCGAAAGCTTACTTTTGACCCAAAAATAGTGTTATTGTATTCTTTATATAAAATTTACGCTTAGATTGATGGTTGTAATTAACAAAATGTTTGATTATATGAAAATGTATATTTAAAGAGTTTATGGTTGTAACTGCATTCATTTTAAAACTTTTTACTGTGCGAACAATATAAAAGATGCTGGGCTCAATACTCGGTATAATATTTTGATGCTACATGTGATTTATCTTACTTAGTTCTGGAGGTTGATCTATTTATAATTTAACTCCTTTGTACTAGAGTACAACACTTAACTATGTGTGGAACAATACAGGGGAGTATTTCATTCTTTCATACTACATTCAACCAAAAATAAACTAATAGTTAAAACAATTTTTCAGAAATAGATATCAGTCCAGAATTTGATCATTCAGAAAAACTAAATCGACAGAAAGTAAATAAAATAACAAAATAAGAAACCTGTTAACTGTAGAGGGTGACAAACATCGAAAGGAGCCCGTTCCACCCAACCTTCTCCTGAAGACAGCCAAGTCACTTGCCTTAGGACTACTGAGCTTGTTCATTGAACCACTAGGACGAAGATGTTGTGTGGAGAATGGAATAAATTCCTTTGCAATTCAACAATAGTGCTCAACAATAATACTTCTGCTTTTAGCAATATTGAACTCAGCATAAAGTTGTACTAGTTCAGAATGCAGTCTTAACTCACTCAATCACTTACTAGCCTTCCCCTCATCGAATCTCTTGTGCTCTCTTCTTTTTCTCTTTCAGAAAATATCACAAGGTAAAAACCGGACAGACTCCTGCTGAATTCGATGGGTGATATAGCATGCCTAGGTCTTTAGTCAGTTTCTTAGTTATTGAGCCAGTTGCTTAGTTCCACTTTCTTGGGGAACATGACCATAAAAATAGGGAAGTTTCCCCTTGCAACAGCTAGAAGTGAATTGATGATGCTGCCAAGTGTCAGTTTGCTTTCCACCCTAGTCCATTCTTTCTAGTGGGTCAGTGAAGACTCATTCAACAACCTCCTTTGGATATTTGTCTCCTCTTTTATTTATTAATAATAAAACATTAGAGTAATTAATTACAGTCATCCTTGACCCCACTTCGTCAATAATCATAAAACTTTACAATAACATAAAACGTAATGTTTTTCTCTTTACATAAAATGTTTAGAATTTGCGTATGTGACACACAATCCCTCTTATCCATACGTAGGTAACAGTTTTGAGAGTAACTGCGACATAGATTTTCCGTAAACGTTTTACAAGAAGATAAGTTAGAACTTGGACGTTTCTATTGTAACAAATACAAAAGAAAAATTCTTAACTAAAGAAATCTTAAAATCTAACTTGTGTTGAAACACAAGTAACAAAAATGTAAGATAGACTTACTTGAATTTCAAGGAACAATTGAGTAGAAGATGCGCAGGAATTACACTAGTGAAATTATTATTCTCTATATTCCTGTGACAATAAATTAAAAAACATAATCATATCCATTTAACATCAAAACTGAAAATAAATAAATAAGTAATTCCATTTAAGTTGAACAATACTTTAAAAAGTTCATAGTAATGCAGAAAAGTGGGAGACCTACAACTCTTTAAGGATTTTGAGTTGGGATAGGAACCGTGCCAATCAAATTGTTGTTTTGTAAATAGCTGCAAAAAAATAATTTTTTGTTTTGTGAAAATTAATATAATTAAAATTTAATAATGAGAAAAATTAAATTAAATTTCAGTTTATGTGAAATGAAAAAAAATTATTTTATAAAAAAAATAAATTAATTACTTATAGATTTTTAAATTTAATTTCAGTTTAGGCGTGTACATCTTAGATTTTTGGAGATGGAGGATGAAATTAGATTGGCTAGATTTATGGTTCCATGTGACACTTCTACCATATATATCCTTTCAATGGTCGTGGTATTTTAGTTAAGGACATCAATAGTTTAACCATTTGTGTTTAAGGGGATAACCATTGCTTCAAATGGGAGGCTCTTAACGTAGATTGTTGGGTGGTGTTAGTAAATGTTTAAATGTGTGGCATAGTTATGAGACTTCGTAAGTGTTTTCCATATGTTTCAAATCATGGAGGTATCAATCATTGTTCTGTCTCAACTACGCGGCGTCTTCAAATGGGAACAATTATGTTGTCTACCCACACGGCGATATACTACGTAGAACGACCACACATTTAACCATGTAGATTCTAGTGGAGTTGCGGTTCATGCAATATTAGGAGAACATCGCAGGTAATTTCTGTATGTTTCTTCAACTTACATTTGCACATAATTTTTGTTTATTCCTCCTACATTTAATGGTCAACGGTATGGTCTGATTGGCTGAGCTTAACTAGCATGTACGTTCATGCTGGTTAAGCCACCTGGCTATGGGACCCACTGCCTTCCCTTTCCCCTCGCCTAAGCTCCCGTTGCCGATTCTTTGATTTCCGATTGCACGGATCGCCTTGCAGGTTCAGCTCAGTTCGAACTTCAGCATTAAAAGCTCTGTCCGGCGATCGTCAGAGAACTCTGGGGTCCCTACCGTTCACGAGTTCTGTCGCGGGGCGTCAAAGGAGCTTCACGCCTACAGGTTTGTACTAAAAGGAAACCATTCCCCCCGCGTGGCCCTCCACAGGGGATGCATGCGATGGCATCCATGCATCTGTCCATGCGTATGTTTGAAATTTGAATTCCGTAAATGAGCGGGCAAACTTTGAATTTGAATTTGACAGTTCTGGGCGGTGAGGAAATATCAATTTCATGTTCTGGATGGGTAAGCAGAGCAAACAAAAGGAGTTTTAATAAATTAGTTACTGTATATTGAAGTGTATTGATCTGATCATAATGTTGCATAATGTTGCAGGTGGTCCGCCATTGTTATTCACCTTCCGAAGTGAACAGATAACTGGATCAAGAACCGTTGGAACATCATTTGAAGAAGCGCTTGCTGCATATGGGGATCGAATCCATGATACACAGGTCCGAGTCAGAATCTATTATTGCAGTTGGTGCTCAGTCTTTCAATGGGTTGTGGAATGCGAGCCATCTGTTGCGGTGGAAGATCATGGCCTTGAAACCGAGTCGAGGCTAGCAGGTGGGTACAAGCTCACGCCAGGGGCATCTCGTCTGGCTCGTTGAGAAATGTCAATATCACGGCTCAGATATATTCAATGTAAACAGATTGCGGAGAGCTAGTCAAGGGTTCGATTCCTATAAAGAAGAATCAAAGATTTCTGGGTTGAACTCTGCTGACAACTCCCTGAGAAATAAGGCGTGGGAGTTTAATCGATAGTGCTGCTGAGAAATAAGCAGACGACATGACATGTTCACCGAGGCGATGCAGTGGTCAAATATTTTGGAAGGCATGGAAGGCAGGGTTTAATGTGGAGAATAAAGGTCAATGAAACACATTACCTAAGTAACTTGATTTTTAGATGAAATCAGGTTGAAATTACTGCTGGTGCAACTAACTTTGTGTTTTGCCCTCACTCTCAATCATAGCCTGTACAACTTTAACATTTGCTCGTCATTTAGAGATATCGATACAGAATGCATGTACAGATATCGATAATGAATACATCTATAGCTGCATGATTTGTTTTGTTGGCAATGGACTGATCTTCACACAAGTTTGCAAAACTTAAAAAATGTTTATTACATGGACATTGATGGTCTAACTCTGATTATTCCACTTTCTGTTAAAAAACTATCTAAAACCGTGCTGAATTGGAAACAGGAAATTAGACGAGTTGATTTCAATGAAAAGAAATGAATCACAATATACAAATGATATCTTTCCAGATCTTTAATTTTTTTAAATTTAAAATAACATATAACATAAAATTTTACAAATATGAAGTATACATTAAAACTATCGCCTTCTAATCCCAAAGAACTTATGAAAAAAAATCATGCTATAAACAATACAAAGTATTGCTATGCTATTAATCTCATTTCTTTGTCAACCAATTATTTCAAAGTATTGTTTTTGCGGAGAAATATGACGGGACGAACCATTTTCATGAAAAAGTCAAATATTCTAACATGAGTCATTACTTTATCGACCAACGACGAGTAGTGTCAATATTGCTAGGCATTAAGGTAAGGAAGAAAGATGTATATGTTTATTTTGATTTTATGAATTTTGTTTGGGTTAATTAGTTTTTTAATAAACTTGAGATGTATAAGTTTATTTTGTATTTATAAATTGGGTTTGGGTTAATTTGTTTTCTAATAAACCTTTAAAAGATTGAAAAAATATTAATGTATTGTCTAATCACCTCAAATGTCAAGAAAGGCCCAGAGTGGGAAGAATGAAAATATCTAGGTTTTACATGGCCAGATTGATTGCCACATTGGTAAAACTTAGAACATCAATAGTATGAAGGGTTAAGGTACCTATGCAAATTAAGGTTCTAACTACTAAATGAGTGCATTGGTGGAGACTAAACAAGATTATGTAAACTTTTTGAGAAAATAATAATATTAATAATATTAGATTTTGATTTTTTAGAGGATAATAATATTAGATTTTGTTGCAATAGAAGTATTGATTGAGTTATTATTTAAAAGATTTATTTAATGGCTTTTGTAAAAAAAACTATACTTGTAAGTTATAAGACAAAAATGCTTTGAGAAATTTTAATACGTGTTTTTTTTAACAAAATAACAAAAGCCCTTATTGATATTTCACTTCTCCGAATTTGGTTGGAATTTTGAATTACAATTTGTTAGGTTTTTTAAATGTCCATAAAAATAGGAAATTTTAACTTAACTAAAAATGCCGAACACAAAATACAAAAGATACCATAAAATTAAGGAAATCATAAAATAACAAATTAAACAAGTAATATCAATGGCACAAAGATATAAGATAAAGTTTTAAACAATAAAGGTAATTTATTTACAATCTCTGAATTGCAATGGTTAAAAAGAAAAAAGAAAATATTGAAAGCAATAGAATAGAATTGGTTGAGAGCATAGCCAAAATTGTGAAGTCATAATTCATATAGCCATATAACATACAAAAGAAAGACTTAGAAAACCAAACATAGGATTACCTCTTGTAGAATGCATATGATACATTATGGCATATTACGAGTTAACAATATGAAAATCCCTCAATTTTGGTAGAGAACAAGAAAAAAAACATGGAGCACATTTGAAGTTCATAGTTGCTATTGTCTGCTTGAAAAAGAGAGGAACAAAAGCATCAATTCAGTTGTACTTGTTCTTTATAGGAAAGGAGAACAATATCCATTAAGAAGGTACAAAGGATCCTTGCAAAAAGAATTGTTGAAGCTTAATGGATGTTTCATTGATGTCACCTTGATATTCATAAGAAATTTATATAAGTTTCGGGAAAACTTGTTGTAAAACTGGATTCCGAATTGTATAGTTGATCATTTTGGTCGTAGAAGTATGGCTTGTTTTCTTGACAATGTGCACATCAAGCTATATGATAACAAGAATTATCCTAGTAGAAGGTGCTTGCAAGTACATTAGAAAGGTTCAAATGGTGGCATAAAATATTCTAAATTCTTTTAATATCCCATGAATCTGTACATGCATAGAATTTGTGTTATTGATGTGTGAAATAACTTGTAGAAACTTATACTAGAAAGTAATTTTCATTGTGGATAAGCAACAATGAAGGAACCACGATATAACGAGAATGGTAGTAATAAAGGAGTATAATTTATTCTTTGTTGCATTGTCATTTAGTGGTCCAATGAAAGTTAATTGTCTAGTGTAGAGGTTTTTTTGGTTCGTTTATGGCCATTTAGCACAATGTTCTTGAGTAGGTAGATTACAGTGTTGTTGCATGCCAATTGTTCATGTACATGGAAGTAGAAATAATTGTATGTATGGTTTAGTTGTACCTAAAATAGAGAAAAAAATTATGGTTATCTAAACTAAAAACAACATATAAGAAATTGGAAAAAGATAAATATTAAACATTGGTGAATGCAGAGGTATTAAATGCCATATAAGGTAGGAGATAATTACTATTGCATTTGTATATTATATATTTATATATTTAAGGCATAATTCATATTGGTTGACTTTCACGATAGGAGGTGACAATTGCACTAATGGATCTAATTGGATAAGTTGAATCTTATACAACCCGGTCAAGTATAGTGGTCTCTGGCCTAAGACGAGGATTTATGCAAACAATGTCAATTTGTTCTAAGATGTTGGAACGCTCACAATATACAATATCCAACATCGCCTCTTTCAAATTAAGTCTTTTTTCGAAGCCCAAAGTTCTTAACGTAAACACTCATGCCACGAGTGAATGAAGAAACAAATTGTCATAGGAGGCTATTGTTTATGTTGATTGTTATCGTAATTTGGCCATGTTTGTCAACTAGATTAGCATGAACAAGCTCTATTTTTGTTGGAGAGTGTAGAATTTTTTTGTAAGTAGGCCCATATGACACCAGTACATCACCTTCAAATACATTTCCTAGCTTATGCATGCAAAGTTGCACAATTGATAATGGTGTTTGAATGCAATTGGATCTAGACCAATGAGAAAAAAATTGATAAATATATGTTTTAAGCATGAAATTATGGATATTTTAGTTCAGTCACATCAAGGAATTTTCGGATCTCACGAGATAGTTACACAAACAACCAAAGATACATTTGTATAAAGTACATTTTAACATAAATTTAATCACCTGGCAATTAATATTAGAGTCTACAATTTACTTTTAAGTTCCTATAACCAAAGTTACATTTCTACAAAGTGCATTTTAACATAAATTTAATGAGTTGGAAATTAATATTAGGGATCTTTTATTATACGAGCTTAAAAGTAAATTGTAGACTCTAATATTCTCTGGTAGGCATTGTTTGAGCAAAATTTAAAAAGTAGGAAAAAAACTACAAGATTGCTAGTGTAGGAAAATGACACTAAGTTTGCACGAGTATTTGAGCATAACTCATGTGCTCATTGTAAGGTAACAAAAGACCTAATTCTTATTTACATGATCAAATTTAGAAGTGCACTTTCAAAATGTAGACATGCTAGAAGAGAGATCAATAAGAAAACACTTTTAGTTGTGGCCTAATAGTTAATAACATTTTGAATACATATATGGCCTCAAAATGCACAAAACCGAATTATGGGACTCGATTCATGGATTAACACTTGATTGGCTCATGTTATCTATTTAAAAATCATGGAGTGTCATTTGTTGATGATTGACTCTAAGAGAATTCATATGTAGTCTATTTTTCTTTGTGCATTGATATTTTGCCTCAAGTGGTGCAATTGGTTGGGGTCATGGATTATTTCCCTCTTTGAGGATTTTAACAATGCAATACATTAGTGTATTAATCGTTGCTTTGTTTATGTGAGTGGATTCCTTAAGGTGTTTCACCTATGTGGATATACCCTATATATCAAACATGGTATCAAATCTCCTATGAAACCCATTTTTGTTGTTGATCAAGATACAAAACATGTGTCACTACATACATCAAAAGACTTCTTGATTCTACTATTTCTAAATGTTTTTGGGCCAAGTGAATTGCTCTAGTACATCAAGCATGTCACTTTCAATTGGAAACCATTTTTCTTTCCCTAAATGTGACCATTTATATTTATTCCTAAGGTATACACTTTGATTATAGTTTAAAAAATCATTTTCATACAACTTTAATATTTTATTTTATTTTATTTCCATTTTTTTTTTCCAAATATGTGTATGCTATTTTTTAACAATGTTTATGATCTCAAAAAATTATAAGTATTTAGAAAAGTTGCATTTTCTAAATATACTAATAATGATGTAATCACGTGCTTATAAATATTTTAATTTTTAATTTTTTAAATTTGTTCTATTTTGGATGGTGTTTGAATTGTTTTTGAAAACAAGAAAAAAAAAGAGTTTCAAAGTAAACACACACTTCTAGGCTGTGGGGAGTATTAAACAAACCTTACTCTTTTCTAATATTTATATATATTTTGTAAAAGCTTACTTAGTTGAAAGCTACTTTATTAAAATATATATCGTGAGCTTAGTTTTTTTCGTTTGTAAATTATTTAAAAAATATATGCAACTTTATGTTAGTAATCACTTATGAAATAAATGTAACTTTATTGTAAAAGAGATTCTCAATTATTTTATTGTAAAAGAGGTAAAGTAACTTATTTGTAAAGGGTACCCACACAAATCTGGTACCCAAAAAGGCCACAATGGAAACGCGTGAGCGAAAAAAAAACAAGGGCACGCACGTGCATTCAAACACACGTACGCGCCCCTGATTCGGCAATGCCGATCGTCCATGTTGGTGAGTTGACGTGGACAAAATGTGCGCGCACGCGTGTTTGTAGCGTGTACACGCCATCAATGCCTACGTGCTAAAATACGTGCATGTGTATATTCTGTATATGCAGCTTCTGTATATGCACATATACGGAAGCTTCCATATATGCGTTGCACATATATGGAAGCTTCTGTATATGTGCAACACATATACAGAAGCTTCTATATATACGCAGCTGCTTCTGTATATGAGCAAGGAATATACGAAAGTTGTTGCACATATATGTAAGCTTCTGTATATGCACAAGGCATATACGGAAGCTTCCGTATATGCGCAAGGCATATACGGAAGTTGTTGCGCACATATGGAAGCTTCCGTATATGCGCAAGGCATATACGGAATCTACGCATATGCAGAAGCTTATGTATATGCGCAGCACATATACGGAAGTTGCGCATATACGGAAGCTTCCGTATATCCGTAACGCATATATGGAAGCTTCCGTATATCCGCAGTGCATATACGAAAGCTTTTATATATACACAGCTGCTTCAGTATATGTGCAAGGCATATACAGAGGCTTCCATATATGCGATCCGTATATACACAAGCTTTTGTATATGCACATCTGCTTCCGTATATGCCTTGCGCATATATTTAGGTAGCTGCGTATATACAAAAGCTTTTGTATATGCACAGCTTCCGTATATGCACTGCGCATATATGCAAGCTTATGTATATGCACAGCTGCTTCTGTATATGCCTTGCGCATATACTAAAGCAGCTGTGTATATACAAAAGTTTTCGTATATGCGCAGCTTCTGTATATGCGTTGTGCATATACAAAAGCTTCCGTATATGCGCAGCTTCTATATATGCGTCGCGCATATACAAAAGCTTTCGTATATGCACAAAAGCTTTCGTATATGCGTTGTGCATATACAGAAGCTTCCATATATGCGGAGCTCTTGTATATGCATTGCGCATATACAAAAGCTTTGGTATATGCGTAACAACTTTCGTATATGCGCTACGCATATACGGAAGCTTCCGTGTATGCGCAACAACTTCCATATATTCGTTGCGCATATACGGAAGCTTCATGTTGGGCAAATTTCCTGTCAGGCAGACTTCCTCTTGGGCAAAGTTCCTGTCAGGCACAGTTCCTCTCGGGAAAAGTTCCTATCAATGGTAGCATTAAAGTTCCCATCAAACACAGTTCCTGTCATGCACAGTTCCTGTCAGGCAGAGTTCCTACTGGGAAAGTTCCTGACAGGAACTTTGCCCAAGAGGAACTGTGCCTGACAGGAACTTTTCCCAAGAGGAAGTCTGCCTGGCAGGAACTTTGCCCAACAGGAAGCTTCTGTATACGTGCAGCACATATACGGAAGTTGTTGCGCATACACGGAAGCTTCCGTATATGAACAGCGCATTACGAAAGCTGTTACGCATATACGGAAGCTTATGTATATGTGCAATGCATATACAGAAGCTGCGCATATACGGAAGCTTATGTATATGCACAACGCATATACGGAAGCTTCCATATATGCGCGATGCATATACAGAAGCTGCGCATATACGGAAGCTTATGTATATGCGCAATGCATATATGGAAGTTGTGCATATACGAAAGCTTTTGCATATATGCAGCTGCTTCAGTATATGCGCAAGGCATATACGGAAAGCAGCTGCACATATACAAAAGCTTGCGTATATGCGCAACACATATACTGAAGCTTCTGTATATGCGCAGTTGCTTCCATATATGCATTGCGGATATACGGAAGTTTTCGTATATGCGCAACTTCCGTATATGCGCTGCACATATACAGAAGCTTCTGCATATGCATAGATTTCGTATATGCCTTGCGTATATACAAAAGCTTCCATATATGCACAACAACTGTCGTATATGCCTTGTGCATATACAGAAGCTTCCGTATATGTGCAACTTCCGTATATGCCTTGTGCATATACGAAAGCTTACGTATATGTGCAACCACTTCTGTATATTCCTTGCTCATATACGGAAGCAGCTGCGTATATATAGAAGCTTCTATATATGTGTTGCGCATATACAAAAGCTTCCGTATATGCGTTGCGCATATACGGAAGCGGCTGCGTATATATAGAAGCTTCTGTATATGTGTTGCGCATATACAAAAGCTTTCGTATATGCGTTGCGCATATACGGAAGCTCCGTATACAGAATATACGCGTGCATGTTTTTTAGCACGTACGCATTGATGGCGTGTACGCACTATAAACACGCGTGCGCGCATATATTTGCATACATGTGCGCGCACATTTTGTCCACGTCAACTCACCAATGTGGATGATCAGGATTGCCGAAGCAGGGGCGCGTACGCTTGTTTGAATGCACGTGCACGCCCTTATTTTTTTTTCCGCTCACGCGCTTCCATTGTGGCCTTTTTGGGTACCAACTTTGTATGGGTACCCTTTACAAATAAATTGCTTTACCTCTTTTACAATAAAATAATTGAGAATCTCTTTTACAATAAAGTTACATTTATTTCATAGGTGATTACTAACATAAAGTTGCATATATTTTTTAAAATAATTTACAAACTAAAAAAACTAACCTCACGATATCTATTTTAATAACGTAGCTTTCAACTAAGTAAGCTATTACAAAATATATATCAAATATTAGAAAAGAGTAAGGTTTTTTTGATACTCCCCACAGCCTAGAAGTGTGTGTTTACTTTGAAACTCTTTTTTTTTCTTGTTTTCAAAAACAATTCAAACACCATCCAAAATAGAACAAATTTAAAAAATTAAAAATTAAAATATTTATAAGCACGTGGTTACATCATTATTAGTGTATTTAGAAAATGCAACTTTTTGAAATACTTATAATTTGTTGAGATCATAAACATTGTTAGAAAATAGCATACACATATTTGGAAACAAAAAATGGAAAATTAAAAAAATAAAAGAAATAAAATATTAAAGTAGTATGAAAATGATTTTTTAAACTATAATAAAAGTGTATACCTTAGGAATAAATATAAATGGTCACATTTAGGGAAAGAAAAATGGTTTCCAATTGAAAGTGACATGCTTGATGTACTAGAGCAATTCACTTGGCCCAAAAACATTTAGAAATAGTAGAATCAAGAAGTCTTTTGATGTATGTAGTGACACATGTTTTGTATCTTGATCAACAACAAAAATGGGTTTCATAGGAGATTTGATACCATGTTTGATATATAGGGTATATCCACATAGGTGAAACACCTTAAGGAATACACTCACATAAACAAAGCAACGATTAATACACTAATGTATTGCATTGTTAAAATCCTCAAAGAGGGAAATAAACCATGACCCCAACCAATTGCACCACTTGAGGCAAAATATCAATGCACAAAGAAAATAGACTACATATGAATTCTCTTAGAGTCAATCATCAACAAATGACACTCCATGATTTTTAAATAGATAACATGAGCCAATCAAGTGTTAATCCATGAATCGAGTCCCATAATTTGGTTTTGTGCATTTTGAGGCCATATATGTATTCAAAATGTTATTAACTATTAGGCCACAACTAAAAGTGTTTTCTTATCGATCTTTCTTCTAGCATGTCTACATTTTTAAAGTGCACTTCAAAATTTGTTCATGTAAATAAGAATTAGGTCTTTTGTTACCTTACAATGAGCACATGAGTTATGCTCAAATACTCGTGCAAACTTAGTGTCATTTTCCTACACTAGCAACCTTGTAGCTTTTTTCCTACTTTTTAAATTTTGCTCAAACAATGACTACCAGAGAATATTAGAGTCTACAATTTACTTTTAAGCTCCTATAATAAAATATCCCTCATATTAATTTCCAATTCATTAAATTTATGTTAAAATGCACTTTATAGAAATGTAACTTTGGTTATAGGAGCTTAAAAGTAAATTGTAGACTCTAATATTAACTGGCAAGTCATTAAATTTATGTTAAAATGTACTTTTTAGAAATGTATCACTGGTTGTTTGTGTAACTATCTTGTGAGATCCGAAAATTCCTTGATGTGACTGAACTAAAATATCCATAATTTCATGCTTAAAACATATATTTATCAATTGTTTTCTCATTGGTCTAGATCCAATTGCATTCAAACACCATTATCAATTGTGTAACTTTGCACACATAAGCTAGGAAATGTATTTGAAGGTGATGTACTGGTGTCATATGGGCCTACTTACAAAAAACTTCCACACTCTCCAACAAAAATAGAGCTTGTTCATGCTAATCTAGTTGACAAACCGGGCCAAATTACGATAACAATCAACATAAACAATAACCTCCTACGACAATTTGTTTCTTCATTCACTCGTGGCATGAGTGTTTGCGTTAAGAACTTTGGGCTTTGAAAAAAGACTTAATTTGAAAGAGGCGATGTTGGATATTGTATATTGTGAGCGTTCCAACATATTAGAACAAATTGACATTGTTTGCATAAATCCTCGTCTTAGGCCAAAGACCACTATACTTGACCGGGTTGTATAAGATTCAACTTATCCAATTAGATCCATTAGTGCAATTGTCACCTCCTATCATGAAAGTCAGCCAATATGAATTATGCCTTAAATATATAAATAGATAATATACAAATGCAATAGTAATTATCTCCTACCTTATATGGCATTTAATACCTCTGCATTCTCCAATGTTTAATATTTATCTTTTTTCCAATTTCTTATATGTTGTTTTTAGTTTAGATAACCATAATTTTTTTCTCTATTTTATGTACAGCTAAACCATACATACAATTATTTCTACTTCCATGTACATGAGCAATTGGCATGCAACAACACTGTAATCTACCTACTCAAGAACATTGTGCTAAATGGCCATAAACGAACCAAAAAAACCTCTACACTAGACAATTAACTTTCATTGGACCACTAAATGACAATGCAACAAAGAATAAATTATACTCCTTTATTACTACCATTCTCGTTATATTGTGGTTCCTTCATTGTTGCTTATCCACAATGAAAATTACTTTCTAGTACAAGTTTCTACAAGTTATTTCACACATCAATAACACAAATTCTATGCATGTACAGATTCATGGGATATTAAAAGAATTTAGAATATTTTATGCCACCATTTGAACCTTTCTAATGTACTTGCAAGCACCTTCTACTAGGATAATTCTTGTTATAATATAGCTTTATGTGCACATTGTCAAGAAAACAAGCCATACTTCTACAACCAAAATGATCAACTATACACTTCGGAATCCAATTTTACAACAAGTTTTCCGGAAACTTATATAAATTTCTTATGGACAATTTCAAGGTGACATTAATGAAACATCCATTAAGCTTCAACAATTCTTTTTGCAAGGATCCTTTGTACCTTCTTAATGGATATTGTTCTCCTTTCCTATAAAGAACAAGTACAACTGAATTGATGCTTTTGTTCCTCTCTTTTTCAAGCAGACAATAGCAACTATGAACTTCAAATGTGCTCCATGTTTTTTTTTCTTGTTCTCTACCAAAATTGAGGGATTTTCACATTGTTAACTCGTAATTTGCCATAATGTATCATATGCATTCTACAAGAGGTAATCCTATGTTTGGTTTTCTAAGTCTTTCTTTTGTATGTTATATGGCTATATGAATTATGACTTCACAATTTTGGCTATGCTCTTAACCAATTCTATTCTATTGCTTTCATTATTTTCTTTTTCCGTTTTTACCATTGCAATTCAAAGATTGTAAATAAATTACCTTTATTGTTTAAAACTTTATCTTATATCTTTGTGTCATTGATATTACTTGTTTAATTTGTTATTTTATGATTTCCTTAATTTTATGGTATCTTTTGTATTTTGTGTTCGGCATTTTTAGTTAAGTTAAAATTTCCTATTTTTATGGACATTTAAAAAACCTAACAAATTGTAATTCAAAATTCAAACCAAATTCGGAGAAGTGAAATATCAATAAGGTCTTTTGTTATTTTGTTACAAAAAAACACATATTAAAATTTCTCAAAGCATTTTTATCTTATAACTTACAGGTATAGTTTTTTTTACAAAAGCCATTAAATAAATCTTTTAAATAATAATTCAATCAATACTTCTATTGCAACAAAATCTAATATTGTTAATTTCTCAATATGTTTACATTCTAATGTTATTTTCTCAAAAAGTTTACATAATCTTGTTTAGTCTCCCACCAATGCACTCATTTAGTAGTTAGAACCTTAGTTTGCGTAGGTACCTTAACCCTTCGTACGATTGATGTTCTAAGTTTTACCAATGTGGCAATCAATCTGGCCATGTGAAACCTAGATATTTTCATTCTTCTCACTCTAAGCCTTTCTTGACATTTGAGGTGATTAGACAATACATTAATATTTTTTCAACCTTTTTAACATTTATTAAAAAACAAATTAACCCAAACAAAATTCATAAATACAAAATAAACTTATACATCTCAAGTTTATTAAAAAACTAATTAACCCAAACAAAATTCATAAAATCTAAATAAACTTATACATCTTTCTTCCTTACCTTAATGCCTAGCAACATTGACACTACTCGTCGTTGGTCAATAAAGTAATGACTCATGTTAAAATATTTGACTTTTTCATGAAAATGGTTCGTCCCGTCATATTTCTCCGCAAATACAATACTTTGAAATAATTGGTTGACAAAGAAATGAGATGAATAGCATAGCAATACTTTGTATTGTTTATAGCATGATTTTTTTTCATAATTTCTTTGGGATTAGAAGGCGATAGTTTTGATGTATACTTCATATTTGTAAAATTTTATGTTATATGTTATTTTAAATTTAAAAAAATTAAAGATCTCGAAAGATATCATTTGTATATTGTGATTCATTTTTTTTTCATTGAAATCAACTCGTCTAATTTCCTGTTTTCAATTCAGCACGGTTTTAGATAGCTTTTTAACAGAAAGTGGAATAATCAGACTTAGGTAACGTGTTTCATTGACCTTTATTCTCCACATTAAACCCTGCCTTCCATGCCTTCCAAAATATTTGACCACTGCATCGCCTTGGTGAACATGTCATGTCGTCTGCTTATTTCTCAGCAGCACTATCGATTAAATTCCCACGCCTTATTTCTCAGGGAGTTGTCAACAGAGTTCAACCCAGAAATCTTTGATTCTTCTTTACAGGAATAGAACCCTTGACTAGCTCTCCGCAATCTATTTAGATTGAATATATCTGAGCTGTGATATTGACATTTCTCAGTGAGCCAGACGAGATGCCCCTGACGTGAGCTTGTACCCACCTACTAGCCTCAACTCAGTTTCAAGGCCATGCTCTTCCACCGCAGCATATGGCTCGCATTCCACAACCCATTGAAAGACTGAGCACCAACTGCAATAATAGATTCTGACTCGGGCCTGTGTATCACGGATTCGATCCCCATATGCAGCAAGTGCTTCTTCAAATGATGTTCCAACGGTTCTTGATCCAGTTATCTGTTCACTTCGGAAGGTGAATAACAATGGCGGACCACCTGCAACATTATGCAACATTATGATCAGATCAATACACTTCAATATACAGTAACTAATTTATTAAAAGTTCATTTGTTTGCTCTGCTCACCCATCCAGAACATGAAATTGATATTTCCTCACCGCCCAGAACTGTCAAATTCAAAATGGATATGCCTTTTGAATTCAAATTCAAAGTTTGCCCGCTCATTTACGGAATTCAAATTTCAAACATACACATGGACAGATGCATGGATGCCATCGCATGCATCCCCTATGGAGGGCCACGCGGGGGGAATGGTTTCCTTTTAGTACAAACCTATAGGCGTGAAGCTCCTTTGACGCCCCGCGACAGAACTAGTGAACGGTAGGGACCCCAGAGTTGTCTCACGATTGCGGGACGATTGCGGGACAGAGCTTTTAATGCTGAAGTTCGAACTGAGCTGAACCTGCAGGGCGATCCGTGCAATCGGAAATCAAAGAATCGGCAACGAGAGCTCAGGCGAGGGGAAAGGGAAGGCAGTGGGTCCCATAGCCAGGTGGCTTAACCAGCATGAACGTACATGCTAGTTAAGCTCAGCCGGTCTGATTTAGTAACGACCAACTATTTTCTCCTACAGATTCCAATAGACGTGCGGTTTTACATCTTTTTGTGAAGAATAATGATATTTATTCAGGACGAGGGAACTAAAATATTCCGATGGAGAGAAGCCTAACAAATCCGTCGGCTCGAGATACTGAAAAAGCCACAGGAACAAAAAAATGCATCCTTATCGCACAGGGAAGCACGTCTTCAAACAAAATGTGAAATGTGAGTGAAGAAATACCATGTTAGTTTGGGATGGTGCAGAGGATGGAAGTCGGTTCATTTTTATTTTCACGGGAAGACAAACAGATTTGTAGGCAATTTCTTTTATTTTTGTTTCAAATTCTTTTATTTTTTCTTTTGTTTATGTTTCTCCATCAGAACCAGTTCTCTCTTAGTTTTGATATTGAATCAGAATCACCATATACTATTACCTGGCGAAATGAAAAAAACAAATAGAAGACCGTTATGGTAGTAAAGTTTACATCATGCACATGAGAGATGCCTTCAGGTCCAACAAGATCACGCAGAAGAGGGATCCACTCATCTTTGCAGAAAAGTTGAAGGCTCAAATACTGGGCGACCTCTTCCTAATCCACTTATCTGTGCAGAAAATATGAAGGCACTATATTCTAATCCACTTATCTGTGAAGAAAAGATAAGTATTTTAGAATATAGTAAGGCACTATATTCTTATCCACTTACCCCCATCAATGTAACTTAGGCTCAAATACATTGCAACGTCTTCCTGATTAGTGAATGCACGTGACCATGGAGCTCTTTCGCCTTCTGCTGCTCTTGGTCCTTCACATTGGTACTGGCCAAAATGCACAATCCTGCACATAGATAAAGGATGAAAAGCAATAATATTAGAACATGAGATACGCGATTTTAATTGTTCATGCATGCATGGTACTGCATTAACCCATTTCCTGTCAACTTGCATTTCAGAAAAACAAATCCCGAGTCTTCCGATGGAGAGGATCTCCTTTGAACTGTGAATGCGCAGTTGTGTATGGCGATGGCATGTAGTTCGTAGTTCTGTGATATTCAACGACCCAAAATACTATGCTATTTACCAGCTATAAAATATGAAACATAAAACAAAGAAAGCATAGATCATGATTTTTATTTGGATTAGGTTTTAACTTATAGATAGGTTTTCCATTTCCGCGTATAACATCGTCGACACCTTCAATGAAACAGTTTCGAAAGTAATACTTACCACTTTCATCAAACATGGTGTCGTGGTATCCAAGAAATCTGCAATCATAAAACGCACAACGATCTCTCGAAATTCATTAGGGGAATTTTGAGGTAAAAAACTAGCCTCAAAACAAAAAATGTACTATCAAAATATACTTTACAAGAACCAATTACATTATAGAGGATGACATCATCTATAATGGTTGAGATGGCATTGGTTCAGTTAAAAATACTTATTTGTCAAATTCCAAATGGTGAATGAAAACCCATAGTTAACCATAACAATGCTGTAAGTAAAGTACGCATAATGAAAAGAGTACACATAGATTATTTTTTATTATAAGATAAATGCACTAAAGTACTTGCAAAAAAAATTCTATTTATGTTTCAACATAAAGTAAATTACAAACCAGAACATAAATAATTGTTTAAAAACAAAAATATTTAATTACTTTTCAATATATATTATATAACAAATAAAATAGTTGCAAAGCACTTAGTCCCTATCCTACGATTATGTTTATAGGTAAGGTGGAAAACCAGTGGACAAGCAACAAGAAAGAAAACACATGGTAAAAGGGGGTTTGTTGGAGGGACCACAAATAATAACACCTGTTGAAGTCAATATTTATAAATATTTACATAGAACCAAGTTAGTGTATCATTCTATGGATAGTCTTTATTTGTTAGAATATATATAATGTGTTTCTTAGAAGTGGTCCTAATAATAGATATAGAAGTAGCTGAGATATTCAATAATAATTAGAATTTCATCACAATTTTTATGGATAAATGAGATAATAATTTTGGTAATTAATATTTAAATAAAAAGTATGAAGTTTTTTAATAAGATATAGATGTTTTTAAATATTGTGAAATGTTTTTAATTAAATTTTACATAAAAAAATTTATTTTATTCAAATTAAAAAATTGTTTTAAAGAAAAGTTGGAATTTTTTTACCTTTTTGTTTTTGTTACAAAGATTTTAATTATGTTATTTTGATTAAAATAAATTTAACACCAATTTATTTTTAAATGATTGTTTCTTAAAAAGAGTTTAATTAAAAATTATTGTATAATAGATTAAAAGTAAGAAAATAAAATATATTATCTTTAAAAAGGTGAATGATTGTTTCCTAAAAATAATTTTATTTACAAATGATTGTATAGTAGATTAAAAGTAAGATAATAAAATATATTATGTTTAAAAAAGTGAAGTGGCTAAATTTTTGAGAAATTTTATTTACATTATAACCAAATGCAAACTATAAAATGTTATAAAGTACTTTATATACATATGTAAATATTGAAAAACAAGTTAATACTTAAAAATATCATTAATGTATTTTTATTTTATATAAATATTTTTAATTGAATTGTAATATTGAAATTTAAAATAATAATAATAATAATAAATTAAATATAATAAATATATATATTAATGTTTTGGATATATATTAATAAAACAAATATTTTGAAAATATATATTTTTTTAAATAATGATAATAAAAATTTGAAATTATTAAACTCTAAGTTATATAAACAAATACTATTTGTAGGTAAAGATAATATTCTTTTAAAATTAAATATATTTTATTAATATTAAATAAAATTTATTAAAAAATAAGGAAAATAATATTTGGTTATATTTGAAAATAATTTTGGATGTTTAGTTATAATAGAAATTTAGTTTTATTAAAGTTAATGTAATTTTCTTAAAAATAAATAAACAATTATTTATGTTAAAATCTTTATAAATTTTAAATAAATAAATAAAACATATGTATAAAAATTAAAAGTTAAATTTAATTAGTAGTTAATTATTTTTTAAAGAGTTTAATAATTATTATTTGAAAATAAATAGTAAATTAATTTTTTAAAATATTGTTATTTTATTATAAACAAATTATTTTTAAAAATGGAAAATCAAATGTTAAATAACCAATATAATAATGAAACTCATAAAATTCACTTCAAATGTTATAATATGAAAATAATACTAGAATAAAATTAATAAAATTAAAAACAATACCCTTAAAAATTTAAAAGTTAAAAATCAGTATAACCCAAATGAAAAAATAAAGAATGAGATACTTTGTATCTCTTTTTATCTATAGTACGAGATCGTAGTAGTGGTGATACCGGGCCCGGCCTCTGTAGGATAACCTAGCAGTGTACGGAATCGTATCTCATCCTTCGGGCGAGTCAAAAACTTACCTTACTGGGTAAATAACCAAAAGGGTAAATAACTAAACTATATCTCCCCCACTTAGGGTGAGCCACTTAACGTACCTTTTATTTACTTTTATGATGCAGGCCAAGGTTAATGGACTCTTTTCGTTCTTCAATGTAATTAACGTGTTTCAATCCATCTGAAGCCTTATTGGTAACTGTGTCTTCAGTATTAAACCCTTGTGAGCCCTCTCACATGAGGCCGTCTTTAGTTACTATCTTTGTGCTGCCATAAATGTTATAGCTAAGGTTGTTTAAGTGGCAAATTTGAAATATTTTTAATTTTTTTTTAATTTTTTAATTTTTTATTTAACAAAGGTCACATTTAAACAGGGCATATTTGTCAAATCAGATCTTAAAGCTAATAAAAAATATAAATTATATAATAAACCAATAAAAAAATATAAATTATAATTTTATTTATTTAAAAACTCAATTTAATAATTAAAATTCATAAAATATCAGGTAATTATATACTACTTTATTTTGAAAATTAAAAATTAAAAATAAATTTGACTTCGAAATGAGAGCTATCATCCTTGCCTGGAGAGAAACTAATAAATTACCAAATAAAAAATTTAAAAACTTTACTTAAAATCAAAATTTTATAAATACGTTTCAATATAATATATATTTTTAAATCCAAAATATATAATAATAAATATTATTAAATCCTAATCTTATAAATACATTTCAATCTAATATATATTTTTAAATCCTAAATATTTAAATCCTTGATAGTACACGTACTATTAAAATGTGTAAACAATTAAAAGTTAAATCAAATAAATGAAATCACGTAGCGTATCCCCCTGTATATTAAATTTAAGTTCTCATCTGCATATCTTAGCCACCTATTTAATAGATAACATGCACATATTTCTCATTAATTTAACCAGGCCAAATTTGCTTAATCCTTTTCAGCGATGTTTTCAAATATTTCCAAAAAAATCACGGGTTTAATTTACCCGTGCAGCAGTCTAACAGCACGCCTTTGGTTACTTAATTTAGGGATTTTATTATTATTATTATTTTAACTAACCGTGTCTTTATAAATTTAGATACTGACTGATGTATTATCTCACTAACTCATCATTTCTTTATTCATAATTTGCCATGATAATTACTTACATGGATGTTATTTCTGGCCATTGTGTATGTTCTTGATTTTTATTTTTAATATATATATCTATATATATATTTTTTAATTGAAAGAAATACAATTATATTTTTTAATATATAATGATCATTAAATATATACAAGTCAATAACCATTACGGTGTGTCACCCATTACTTTAATCGGCATTCAATTCAGTTTCTTTTAACATTTTATCTAAAATTAGTTGTACTGATTCCGATCATTCCTTAGGAACGAAAGATTTATTACTTTTTATAAAGAAACAGCTCTATAATTAAAAGTCAAATCACATAAATGAAATCACGTAGCGTGCTATTATAATGGATATTAGACACGCCTATGAGATACAGGCTATGAGAAAATAATTTTAATCAATATTAATTTCATAACAACATATACAGGGAATACACGCTATGATAAAATAGTTTCAATATGGTTTCAAAATAACACATTTTATGATTATGGATTTGGTAATATGGATGTAAACCTGTTACCGAACAAAAGTTGCATTAATTTGAGTAAGGTTAATTTTAAATTTGAATGATTCATACATTTGTTTAAAAATAATGCAAAATAAAAAAACAAATTTCATTAATAAATTAATTTTAATTTTGAATGATTTACATATTTGTTTAAAAATAATGCAAAATCAAATTAAAAATCTATACCTATTTTAGGATAAGTATTATAAGATTTTGTTTAAAATAATATAAATAAAAAATTATATATATATATATATATATAAATAATACAAAATCAAATAACAAATCAATTAAAATTCATATATATTTTAGGATAAGTATGATAGGATTTTGTTTAAAATAATATATATATATATATATATATATATATATATATATATCTAATTGGTTTATTAAAAATGTAAAAATATATTTAAATAGTATAGATATTTATATAAATAAATGATTAGTATATTTAAATAATGTTAATATTTATATAAAAATAGATAATTGGATTTTATTTTTAATGATGTAAATTAAATTTACAAAATAAATTTATACTTTAAAGAAAATGACAATTTATTCATATAAATTTAATTTATGTTTAAAATAAAAAATTATAAATACATAATCTTGTAAACATATTTTGAATATGGAATAAATTATGTTAACAAAATCAAAACCAATATACTTTATTTTATTTTATAAGTACTATAAATACATTGATCATATTATATTAAAAAACACTTTATATATTCAAAGTACTCTACTTTTAGTTACATCAAAAAAAAAAAAATTATTGATTTTATTTTTAGACATCTTTTCAATTTAACTTAACCATAGTTACATTGGTTGTAGTGTAAAAGGTGAGTTGTAAATATACCCCCCCCACAAATGCCTAATTAATAATATTTTATTGTATCTCTTATGAGACCCATTTTAGATCTCAAAATTTCCCTAATGCTCACTGCCACAATGTAATATCCCTCCTTCTATTCCTACCAGATTTAAAAATGAATATTGTAAACTATGTATGAGGCCTTGGTGAGAAGCTCAAGGCCAAGGCCCCACCAATGGACCTTGGAGGTATTAATATTTCTTTATTTTTTTGAAAATGGTAAGTTGAAAATTTAGAAGATGAAATGGCAACGGTGCAACTAAGCGTCGACCACTGAACCTTTTCAAAAAGGTAAGCTCAAGGGAAACCTTGATAACCAGAACTATAAGGTCTATTAGACTGTAGTACATAATGGTGTGATCTATGGTTATTAACTAAGATTTTCATACAACGTCCTAAGTTGAGGACGGTAGCCTTTCGGTACAACCGATTAGGCAACATTGATGACCTACGCCATCGTATAATGCTATATGACTTGGGTAATAAATGGACTTAATCCCATTCTGACAGGGAGCGTTAGAGAGCCCAATAAAACCTCCTAAACTAAAATCAAGTTGAGCTTATTACTTGAGGAGTTGGATAAGTTAGCTTATTTATTTTAGTATACTTAATTATAGGAAAAAACTATGAGATACTAGTATAGTTGACTATAATAAAATAGTAGTACTTGAGTATAAGTTAGTACTATATATATATATATTATACATTCTGGAAAGAAGGGGCATAGCCCCTCTAACTAATGTCTGGAATGTGGTAGTTAAAATGCATCTAAGCATAGATTAAGGACATAGTCCCTAAAGTTTCTTGTCATAGTTATATATACTAGTCAAGAGATAGGACATTGCCTAGCTCTACCATTAATAAGGATGAATAGAATAAAAATATTGAAACATGTATTTATTGCATATATATATATGATATACACATATATGAAGGACAAACAAAGAATGGTTGATTAATAACTTGGGAAGGTATGATTACTAAGGATATACCTATATATATATAGGAGTGTTATTAACAAACAAACTAGAAGGGAGTGCACTAGGACTTGGTGGAGAAAGGTCAAGGAGATTTTCTCCTTAATGAAGCACCTTTTGGCCAAGCCACCGACTAATGCATTTTTATAATGTTTGGGTTATATTGGAACCCTTTTAAGAGAAAAGTTTAAGTGAGGAATTTTGGACGACATTGCCCCATCCCCTTCTTTTAAACTTCTTAAACTTGGCGACCATCAATGGTGAGTAGTTATCCCTTTTATGAGGAGCATCGCTCGAGGAATCTAGGCTATGTTGATGGAAACTCTACTCACCTACCTAGTTCCGCTTGTTAATGGCATGGCAACCTTTGGATGAAACTGGTCTTGGAAACCATAAAAACCATGATCTCTTTGGAGCGCTATTATCACTCATTTAGCTCCACGAATTCCCTAACTAATGGTTGTAATGACTAGTGGCGAGGAACTTGGAAAGGGGAATTTTTTTTTAAACTAGGCGAACTCCCCAAGGAGAGCCGCAGTTGTTGTGTGTATTTAATAATGGGATGGTTACCAGGTTAAAGGGGGAATTTTCTTACCGAAACATTGGAAGGAGAAAAAAACTTTTTGGGGTTTTGATCGAAATACCGTGAGTGCAGAGAGGAAGTTCTGCAGGAAGAAGATTTCATTTCTATACAATGAGTATAGAAACTCTGCGTGGAGGAATGCGATCTGAGCAATGAGTATCAGAGCTCTGCATGGAGGATGGCTGCAATCTCTCCGACGAGCGTAGGAAGGGAGAATCCATGCTTGAGGAATGACACACTAGTGGACCTCTGCGAAGGAGGATTCGTTAAGAGATCACGGTGGTAGGTGAGGATATGTTTTTGTGTATGGATAATGGTTTCTTCTCAATGTCTTATCTCTCCATAGCCTTCGGGGTAGAAATACGATATGTTTTATTTATATCTCTATTTCAGTCATTAGTTTTATGCTAACAAAGAATCTAGTTTTACCTCTGCGTTAAAATCAGGCCGGCAAGACCCTCTCTTAACGAATGCAACTTACCCTCTGTTGTGGGGTCGATCGTGTACCAGCAAATGAAAAATATTTACCGTTGTTCGGAATGGTATTTCTTTATAGCTTTGTTTCCTTCGTTAGTTTTTATGCTGATAGAGATCTAGTTTTACCTCTGCGTTAAGTTTAGGCCAATAAGATCTTCTTTTAACGAATGCGCTTAACCCTCTGTCATGGTGTCAAGCGTGTACCGACAAACGAAAAATATTTACCTCTGTTCGGAATGGTACTTTCTATATGCCTCTGACTTTAGTCATTATATTTATGCTAGCAGTTTTTACCTTTGCATCAAGTTCAGGCCAGCACAATGAGCTTGGACATTTGTTTTATTTTGGTGTTAAGTGTATACCAGCAAATCCTTGGCTGATGGAGGCCGTTGACCACTCCTTGTTTTCTTTTCTTTTTCTGTTAAGTTCCATTGTTGGTCCAAGATCCAGTTCAATGTATAGTATATATTTATTTTCTCTTCCCTTTGGCTAGAAGTTCTAGGCAACTCTTATTAATAAGTTTTATATTATTCTCAGTTACCATATCAATCCCTACCATTGGGATGCTAGAGTTTTGAACAAACAATGTATACATATACATACATACATATATATATATATATTGTTTCTTAATTATAATAACGATCTCTGCTCTTGTGGCTTGACGAGGATCATATTCTCTTCCGAGGAGAGTAATTAGTTTTGTTAGCACTATTTTTATGATCTTCACACATATGGGTGATTATGGGATATTGCGATCTCTACCGGTTTTGTTTTATTCTTGTAACAACCTCTCGATTATAGTTTGTTGGTATCTATATATTTATATAGATGCTACCTTGGTTAGCATTGGAAAGGGTAACAGATCCCCAAGTTATAGCAAAGCTCGGAGTTAAACGCGGGTTCAAGCTTCTGTTAGACTTTTGAGTGATACTTAGGTAATTCCGTCATAGTTTTTGGAAGCAGAGTCGAGTTCCTTCAGGAGGAACTCTATTGGTTATTAAATGTCAAGAGATAGATCTTTGTATCACTGGATTTTTTTTATGTTTAGCTATATATCTTCATATCTTTTGATTGGTTGATTTTAGTATTGCATGCTTGAAAGAGCCTTTCAAATTTTATAGAACACTGTCATATTAATATCGAAGTGTCTTAAACATACTCTTGGTGAGAGAGAAGATGAGAAAAAGGAAAGAAAGTATGGCAACAATTTTGTTCCAGAATGTAACCCTATTTGGAAATTAATATATGATATGACTATTTGGTGGACGTAGCCCATTTGGTAATGGGTGAACCACGTATATGAGTTTTTCTTGTGTCTGCTTTTAATGTGGTTGTTCTATTTATATTGTGAAACTGACTTTCAAATTATAGGTGAATTATAAAGTTTTTAAATGTCCATGACCCTTTAAATATAGTTATTGTTTTGGTTCATACATGTACATGTTCAAGGGTATCATTACCGTGTAAGTATTTCTATCTGAATATCTCTTTTTCGATAGGTGTATGCATAGTTGAATATCTCTTTTACCGATAACTAATCGTCCTTGGTTAAAGCAAGGTTGGAGGACTTTTGGATCTTAATTACAAGTTATTGAGTTTACTAGTACTATGGGACTTTCCACCTATACTGACTTGTTTTAATGTATGGGATTGCAAATCTGTAAATAATAATTGTTGGAGTGCAAATGATACTTATAAAATATTGGAAAACATCGTGGTAAGGTCTATTATCTTTATTGTGAATGTATATTAATAAAGGTGGTATATTTCTCATACTTAGTTACCTCAAAACTGTTAAGGTATACTCCATATTAATTTAGGGGATCTATTCTTAAGGAAAACTTTTTGGAAGTAAACTACTTGTAACTTATATCTTATATACATGAAGTCTTTGGACTTTAAGTAATCGTTGTGAATAATTTTGAAATTTCACTAAAATACTAATTTGACTAATATGGGTATGTTACATGTATGGATAACCGTTTTGATAAGTAAGCAAAGAAAGAAGGTTAGTTATGCATGATGTTGTTATTTTCCTTTTTGTTACCATGGTCGTTATTATTTTCACATCTAAGTTTTCAATGAAAAGATGTTAATGAATATTTACAAGTTATTAGTTTTCAAAAATTTTACTAACCAATAAAATTGGGTACGTTACAAGTGGTATCAGAGCATTAGGTTACAACACTAGGGCCTAATGAGCTCAACATGCGATAAGTAAGTATGAAGGTTGTTAAGTTTACTAATCAATTATTTTTGTTTCATTTTGGATTCATGGACTATACTGGACGAGGAAAAAATGAATCTCCAAGCTCAACTTCAAATTTCTCCCGCTAGGTACTTCGGATTTCAATTAAGTATGCTCCTTTGAATTGTCATTTCTGCTTATAAGATGTTGTATTGTAGTTATGCACATTCCTGTTGTATGGTACAATTGTGATGTTTCGATTAAAGTAGTATTACTGCTTATAAAAGGTTGAACTATATTCCCATATATTCTTGTTATATGGAAAAGGTGACATGCTCTTCTTGATGTAACTTGTTGAAGATAAAAATGCCTAAAAAGCTAATACCTTGAAATGAAATGCGCCAAGTTTATAGTTTTGAAAATACATAGGTTCAGCTACTATCCTTGATGTATTTAAGTTTATATGTGGTTATTATAGTATATGGAATAAAAGGATAATTAACATTAATGAAATCCTAAGGATATATCTAGTTGGCTTATAGTGGAATGATAATGTTAACAGTTATTCTAAGGATGTACATTATGTTCAATTGATCAATGCCAACATTACAATGAAAGTATGCGAACATAAGTTGGAAACCATCCATATAATGTAAGCATAGCGAAGGAAGTAGTACCTTTAAAGAGGTTAAGGATTTATTATTTGAATTGAGAACTAGAGATTTATAAAATAAACCATGTTGAAAAGGTGATAATGTTTTGGATAATAAAGTAGCAAATCCATAGTTGACATTGCATGGTGTATCACAAGAATGTATCCAGAATCGTAATTTATTAAAGATAGCTTGATGAAATAGCAAATATTTTTATGATGTCGTTGTTCTTAATTCTACTACTTATGGTGATGTGCAAGTTTCTTCTTATGGATTCAAGCATAAAAGGGTAAGTAGTTGTTTCTAGAAAATGGCAACGACAACTATGTTGTGACTATGTGATATATGGTGGGTTAGTACTTAGAAAATATACAAGTAAAGAAGATGCTTGATAGAGATATGTGGGAACCATTTAAACATAAGAATAAGTATTTGTACTAAGAAGGATTAAATAAAGAACTCGTGACGTCATCTTAATTATGTTCGATGAACCTCTCTTAACTAAATTTTAGTACATGATTCTCAAGCTTAGTAGGTATTCACACAGTGGTTAAAATGGTTATTATGAAAGCGTATAACTGGTTGTGGATGAAGAAACATTAAGAAGAATTCTACACCCCCCCTTTTTTTTTAAATATCAACTAGGAATTATGGGTATGATAGAAGAATCCTAGTCTTTTTGTGATTGAAGAAATCTTTAAAAAAAAAAAATCAAAAAAGTTATAGAGAAAATAATCTTTAGAAGATGGTAATGAATCTATATAACCACTTAAATTATGATATTGACATATTGTTTATTAGCATATTGGACCTCAAATTCACAATAAGAATAGTGAAGAGTATAAATTCATATATCATGGTGAATCGAAAAAGATGTACGAAATATCGAATGAGCATGTGTGTAATGCTATGGGACGAATGTGTTCAACTGTTGAAAAATTGAAGCAAATAATTCTTTCTCTTTTATACTAACATTTCGGGAAGAGATTTTTTAACTACGACCGATGACATGACGAAGGAGGAATGTTGGTTACAGAAGCACCTATACAGATAAGTTGAATCGCTCATAAATGATCACATTCTGTGGAACTTGCGGAAAGACAAGGACGTGATATAGTAAACATGGTAAGCATATGGTAAGATCAATGAGTCATAAAGGGTCATCACAAGTGCTCGGGATATGATCAAATCATGAGTTTGAACTAATGATGTAAATAGATGAACTTATTTGATGTTGAGTCGGGAGGGAATCTCGAGCATCATGGTTACTTATATTTTATAGTATGGTGAAGAGTTGAGAGGACTCTGGAGCGTCATGACTATTAACCTATTAAAATATTTGATGTTGAGTCGGGAGGGAATCTCAAGCATCATGGTTACTTATATTTTATAGTATGGTGATGAGTCAGGAGTACTCTGGAGCATCATGACTATTAACCTATTAAAAAGGTTTGATGTTGAGTCGGGAGGGACTCTCGAGCATCATGGTTACTTATATTTTATAGTATGGTGTTGAGTCGGGAGGACTCTGGAGCCTCATGACTATTAACCTATTAAAAAGGTTTGATGTTGAGTTGGGAGGGACTCTCGAGCATCATGGTTACTTATATTTTATATTATGGTGTTGAGTTGGGAGGACTATGGAGCATCATGACTATTAACCTATTAAAAAGGTTTGATGTTGAGTTGGGAGGGACTCTCAAGCATCATGGTTACTTATTTTTTTAGTATGGTGTTGAGTCGGGAGGACTTTGGAGCATCATGACTATTAACCTATTAAAGAGGTTTGATGTTGAGTCGGAGGGACTTTGCAGCATTGTGGAATTTTGAAACAACTGTGGGGACGCCCAAGTTGTATGAACATCCTAAATAGCACCGGTAGGAGATATACATAAGACTATATAATAAAGTGAAAGGGTATCTTCCTCGTGTTGGATGGGCATGTTGCAGTAAGGATTCATGTGGAGACCCAGGAAAACTCAAAAGCACACATAAAGGGGTCTTGGACTTCACCGTAGTATAATAACACAGTCCGTGGAAAGGTATTATTAATGATTGCTGAAATAGGCCCGAGATCAATAGCATGGGCGCATCTTATACTCACGAATTAAACTACCTATATATATCATGTATATATGTAGTACTATTACAAATATGATTTTTGTTATGTTATGCTTACATTATGTGTTCAACTTAACAGTATACATTCTTGGAGCACTAGACGTATGTGTGCTTGTGATGATAAAATGGCTCATTGTTTATGTTTCTGAGTATTGAATATAGAATTGATGAGGAGTTTTTACGGTTTCATTGAATTATGGTTGTAGTTGAAAAGACATATGTGATCGATAGAAACTGCGATAAATTCATGAAAGTTCGAAGAAGGTCATAATTAACAATGGAAAAGCAAGCAAAAGGAACAATCGAGAAGAGAAGACGAACAGCTGAAAAGAATATGAACATCGAGGACGGTGTTATCTTTAAGGGGAGGAGGATGTAATATCCCTCCTTCTATTCCTATCAGATTTAAAAGTGAATATTGTAAACTATGTATGAGGCCCTGGTGAGGAGCTCAAGGCCAAGGCCCCACCAGTGGACCTTGGAGGTATTAATATTTCTTTATTTTTTTGAAAAGGGTAAGTCGTAAATTTAGAAGATGAAATGGAAACGGTGCAACTAAGCATTGACGACTGAACCTTTTCGGAAAGGTAAGCTCAAGGGAAACCTTGATAATCAAAACTATAAGGTCTATTAGTCTGTAGGACATAATGGTGGGATCTATGGTTATTAACTAAGATTTTCACACAATGTCCTAAGTTGAGGACGGTAGCCTTTCGGTACAACCGATTAGGCAACATTGATGACCTACGCCATAGTATAACACTATATGACCTGGGAAATAAATGGACTTAATCCCATTCCGATAGGGAGTGTTAGAGAGCCCAATAAAACCTCCTAAACTAAAATCAAGTTGAGCTTATTGATTGAGGAGTTGGATAAGTAAGCTTATTTATTTTAGTATACTTAATTATAGGTAAAAACTATGAGATACTAGTATAGTTGACTATAATGAAATAGTAGTACTTGAGTATAAGTTAGTACTATGCATACAAGTAGATACTATATATATATATATATATTGTGGAAAGAAGGGGCATAGCCCCTCTAACTAATGTCTCGAATGTGGTAGTTAAAATGCATCTAAGCATAGATTAAGGGCATAGTCCCTAAAGTTTCTTGTCATAGTTATATATACTAGTCAAGAGTGAGGACATTGCCTAGCTCTACCATAAATAAGGACGAATAGAATAAAAATATTGAAACATGTATTTATTGCATATATATATATGATATACACATATATGAAGGACAAACAAAGAATGGTTGATTAATAACTTGGGAAGGTATGACTACTAAGGATATACTTATATATATATATATATATATATATATATATATATAAAATAGGAGTGTTATTAATAAACAAACTAGAAGGGACTGTACTAGGACTTGGCGGAGAAAGGTTAAGGAGATTTTCTCCTTAATGAAGCACCTTTTGCCCAAGCCACTGACTAATGCATTGTTATAATGTTTGGGTTATATTGGAACCATTTTAAGAGCAAATTTTAAGTGAGGAATTTTGGACGACCTTGCCCCATCCCCTTCTTTTAAACTTCCTAAACTTGGCGACCATCAGTGGTGAGTCGTTATCCCTTTTATGAGGAGCATCGCCCGAGGAATCTAGGCTATGTTGATGGCAACTCTACTAAGTAATAGAAGAGACTACAAGCTCTACTCACCTACCTAGTTCTGCTTGTTAATGGCAGGGAAACCTTTAGATGAAACTGGTCTTGGAAACCATAAATCTCACGATATCTTTGGAGCGCTATTCTCACTCGTTTAGCTCCACGAATTCCCTAACTAATGGTTGTAATGACTAGTGGCGAGGCACTTGGAAAGGGGGATTTCCTCTTGAACTGGGCAGACTCCCTAAGGAGAGCTGCAGTTGGTGTGTGTATTTAATAATGGGATGGTTACCAGGTTAAAGGGGGGATTTTCTTACCGAAACATTGGAAGGAGAAAAGAACTTTTTGGGGTTTTGATTGGAAGACCGTGAGTGCAGAGAGGAAGTTCTGCGGGAGGAATATTTCATTTCTATACAATGAGTATAGAAACTTTGCGTGGAGGAATGCGATCTGAGCAATGAGTATTAGAGCTATGTGTGGAGAATGGCTGCGATCTCTCTGACGAGCACAACAAGGGACAAGCCATGCATGAGGAATGATGCACTAGTGGACCTCTGCGAAAGAGGATTCGGTAAGAGATCACGGTGGTAGGTGAGGATACGTTTTTGTGTATGGATAATGGTTTCTTCTCAATGTCTTATCTTTGCATAGCCTTCGGGGTAGAAATACGATCTGTTTTATTTATATCTCTGTTTCAGTCATGTGTTTTATGCTAACAGAGAATCTAGTTTTACCTCTGTGTTAAGATCAGGCTGATAAGACCCTCTCTTAACGAATGCACTTGACCCTCTGTCATGGGGTCGATCGTGTACCAGCGAATGACAAATATTTACCGCTGTTCGAAATGGTATTTCTTTATAGCCTTGTTTCCGTCATTAGTTTTTATACTAATAGAGATCTAGTTTTACCTCTACCTTAAGTTCAAGCCAGTAAGATATTCTTTTAATGAATGAGCTTAACCCTCTACTGTGGTGTCAAGCATGTATTGACAAACGAAAAGTATTTACCTCTGTTTCGGAATGGTACTTTCTCTATGCCTCTCACTTTAGTCATTATATTTATGATATAAGTTTTTAACTTTGCGTCAAGTTCAGGCCAGCACAATGAGTTTGGACCTCTGTTTTATTTTGGTGTTAAGTGTATATCAGCAAATCCCTGGCTGATGGAGGCCATTGACCACTCCTTGTTCTGTTTTTTTTTTTGTTTTGTTAAGATCCATTGCTGGTCCAAGATCCAGTTTAATGTATAGTATATATTTATTTTCGCTTCCCTTTGGCTGGAACTTCTAGGTGACTCTTATTAATAAATTTTATATTATTCTCAGTTACCGTATCAATCCCTACCATTGGGATGCTAGAGTTTTGAACAAACCGTGTATTTATATATATATATATATATGTTACCGTATTAATCCCTACCATTGGGATGCTAGAGTTTTGAACAAACCGTGTATTTATATATATATATATATATATACATTAATTGTTTCTTAATTATAATAACTATCTTTGCTCTTGTGGCTTGACGGGGATCATATTCTCTTATGAGGAGAGTAATTATTTTTGTTAGCACTATTTTTATCATCTTCACACATAGGGGTGATTATGGGATATTGCGATCTCTGCCAGTTTTGTTATATTCTTGTAAAAACCTCTAAGTTATAGTCTATTGGTATCTATATATTTATACATACGCTACCTTGGTTAGCGTTGGAAAGGGTAACAGATCCCCAAGTTATAGCAAAGCTCGGAGTTAAACACGGGTTCAAGATTCTGTTGGACTTTTGAGTGATATTTAGGTAATTCCGTCATAGTTTTTGGAAGTAGAGTCGAGTGCCTTGAGGAGGAACTCTGCTGGTTATTAAAGGTCTAGAGATAGATCTTTGTATCACTGGATTTGTTTGGTGTTTAGCTATATATTTTCGTATCTTTTGATTGGTTGATTTTAGTATTGCATGCTTGAAAGAGGCAATCGAATTTTATAGAACACTGTCATATTAATATCGAAGTGTCTTAAACATACTCTCGGTGAGAGAGAAGATGAGATAAAGGAAAGAAAGTATGGCAACAATTTTGTTTCGGAATGTAACCCTTTTTGGAAATTAATATATGATATGACTGTTTGATGGACGTAGCCCATTTGGTAATGGGTGAACCACGTATATGAGTTTTCCTTGTGTCTACTTTTAATGTGGATGTTCTATTTATATTGTGAAACTGACTTTCGAATTATAGGTGAATTATAAAGTTGTTAAATGTCCATGGCCCTTTAAATTTAGTTATTGTTCTGGTTCATACATGTACATGTTCAAGGGTATCATTGCCATGTAAGTATTTCCATCTGAATATCTCTTTTTCCGATAGGTGTATTCATAGTTGAATATCTCTTTTACCGATAACTAATCGTCGTTGGTTAAAGGAAGGCTCGCGGACTTTTGGATCTTAATGAGAATGAATTCCTTACAGTTTGTTAAGTTTACTGGTACTATGGGACTTTCCACCTGTAATGACTTGTGTTAATGTATGGGATTGCAAATCAGTAAATAATAATTGTTGTTGTGCAAATGATACTTATAAAATATTGGAAAACATCGTGGTAAGGTCTATTATATTTATTGTGAATGTATATTAATAAAGGTGGTATATTTCAAGGTATACTCCGTATTAATTTAGGGGATCTATGCTTAATGCAAAGTTTTTGGAAGTAAACTACTCTTAACTTATATCTTATATACATGAAGTCTTTGGACTTTAAGTAATCATTGTGAATAATTTCAAAATTTTACTAAAATACTAATTCGACTAATATGGGTATGTTACATGTATGGAGAACCGTTTGATAAGTAAGAAAAGAAAGAAGGTTAGTTATGCATGATGTTGTTATTTTCCTTTTTGTTACCATGGTCGTTATTATTTTCACGTCTAAGTTTTCAATGAAAAGATGTTGATGAATATTTACAAGTTATTAGTTTTCACAAATTTTACTAACCGATAAAATTGGGTATGTTACACACAACATGATTAGCGGGACCATATGAATTCTTCAAAACTCCATTATTTAAATAAACTCATCTCATTTTCAAATATGATATTAATAGCCAAATACGTTACCTGGATTGTGATTTTTACTTATGAATGGCTTCTCTGCAGGAATCGACACCTTCTCCCTCGGCTGTACATAAATTAAGGTACGAAGACTAATTGAGTTTATGATCGAAAATATTTCTTTGTCGACATTAATAATAAGCATCTAGGTAGAAAATATAATTGTGCTAGTAATGAAACAATTAAACTTCTTTCACTTTATAATAATAATAAAATCTATCTCAACTTTATATCATTCTCATTCTTCCAAGAAAATTTTCAATTCAATCCAAATGAATTTGGTAAAATTTCTCTCATAAGTTTATATAGTTCGAGCTATTGAATCTTATGAAGCTCACTTCTTGGGTTTACTACTTACTGACCTATAAATTCCTGGTTTGACAGTAATCTCAACGGGGTTGTTGTTACTCACTGGAATTGGATTGATGGATTCTTGTATCATACTAAAAGCGCCTTAACATTCTATTATCGACTGTCAGCACAAGAGTTCAATTCCATTAAGCATATCCAACCCGCGTATAGGCATTTGCAAATTCTATTTTCATGGTTTGCCAACATTCGCAAGAATCTCCTTCAGTTTTCGAGACGAACTTCCTTTCAATTCTAAATCCTTCAGTTTTCGAGAGGAACTTCCCTCAATTATAAATCCTTCTCCCAATTAGTGTTATGTGCTGGATGGATTTTAGTTATCCGACCAATGCCTACATAGGGAGGCTGCATTAAAAACATGTACAATGCTACAAGAGATAAACTGATAATGAGCAACCCTTTCCAATTTGTCATATATGAGATTCGAAAGAAAATGATGCGATTTTACTATATTTTGTGACTAATGTGGGTTGTGGTTGGTGAACATCGTAGTTATTATCTAATTATTTCTTATATGTTGACATAAATATTATGTATAAAAAAGCTCAGAAGATTAATAGTATTTTAAATTTGTCAGCTTCTCGAAGGTCATTTCTAATTTGTATACAAGTTGTCTAACAACGCGGACTACTTTCATTGGGCCAATTCACTTTCTTTGTATAAATAAATTTTGATTCTAAGAAAAATGAACTTATATTAACATAATTTAAGTTAAAATTATTTTGAAAAATTAAAATTAAAATTTTATGAAAAAAAAAGAAATTGTAAATAATGTTTTTGCATATTTTATGTTATAATTTTAATTTAAATATAAATCATAATTATCTACACACATATATAAGGATTATACCTTTATTTTAGTAAACATATTAATATTATAAAAACATTGACTTTGACTCTAAAAATGGTTAACATATACTAACATAATAATATTATTATAACTTAATATTCTTACAATTTTAAGTTAAAATTATTTTAAAATTGAAAATAATGTTTTAACATATTTTAACTTATTTATGCAATCACAATACTTTATTTATACAACATTTCCACATCCAATTTAATTTTAATTTGTACATAAATTATATATCATAATAATTATAAATTTTACGATTAAAAAATAATTATTTAAATAATTTATTTATTTATTTAAAGAATTGTCTTTTGTTAATTTTAATGTAAATCTTTGTAAAAATATCAAAGATTTATTTTTAAATAATGAATTAAGATTCAAATCATGTAAAACTTAAAATAAGGGAACCTAAAGTTAAAGAAAACATTTTAGATATACACTAATGTTCATGTACAACACATAATTTGAAATTATCCCTTCGACACCCTCACAAGAGACTCAATCCATGCAACAATGTGTTTAAATAAATAAATTTCATTATAAAAAAAATTGTAAATAATGTTTTAGCATATTTTATGTTATAATTTTAATCCAAAGATAAATGATAATTATCTAAACACACACAGATATATATTTTAAAGAGATTATACCTTTATTTTAGTAAACATATTAATATCATATAAACAATTATTTAGAATTTCTTTTTTTTCATAAAAAAGAAATTGTAAATAATGTTTCAGCATATTCAATGTTCTAATTTTAATCCAAGGATAAATGATAATTATCTAAACACACATATATTAAAGAGTTTATGCCTTTATTTTAGTAAACATATTAATATTATATAAACATTGATTTTGATTCTAAAAAATGGTGAACATATACTAACATAATAATATTATTACAATTTAAGTTAAAATTATTTTGAAATTGAAAATAATGTTTTAACATGTTTTAACATATTTTAACTTATTTATGCACTCACAATCCTTAAGTTATAATACATTTCCACATCCAATTTAATTTTAATTTGCACATAAATTATATATCATAATAATTATAAATTATATGATTAAAAACTAATTATTGAAATAATTACAAAATTTAATTAAAGAATTGACTTTATAATTTTAATGTAAATCTTTGTAAATATATAAAATATTTATTTTTAAATAATTAATTAAGATTGAATCATGTAAAACTTAAAATAAGGGAACCTAAAGTTAAATGAAACATTTTAGATATACTGTAATGTTCATGTCGACACCATCACAAGAGACTCAATCCATGCAACAATTTGTTTAAATAAATGAATTTCAAGTGTCTAAAAAGATCTATTGTTGACATGTGTAAGGAAAAATTAGTCAACCATGGTTAAACTAAAGTCAAGGTTACCCAAATTCAAGCAAGGATTGGTAAAGTCAAACATGGTTAAATAATAGTCAACCATGACTTAACCTTGTCTTTCAAGTGTTAAGGATTGATTGTTGAAATGTGTAAGTAAAACTTAGTCATCCATTATAAATAGTGTCAACCATGGTTAACTAAAGTCAAACATGGATCACTAAAGTAAACCATGGTTAACTATGGTCAAACTAAAGTCAAGTTTAACCAAAATAAAACATGGTTAAATAATAGTCAACCATGACTTAACCTTATCTTTCAAGTGTCAAGGATTGATTGTTGAAATGTGTAAGTCAAACTTAGTCATCCATGGTAAATATAGTCAACCATGGTTAACTAAATTCAAACATGGCTCACTAAAGTCAACCATAGTTAACTATGGTCAAAATGAATTCAAGGTTAACCAAAGTCAAACAAGGTTCAGTAAAGTCAAACATGTAAGAAATCAATAATCTGATATTTGACATTGATGCTTATTAAGGGTTATGCTGCATTGTGGCATTCATCAAGGGTTATGTCTCTTTGCAACCTTGATCAATGGTTATATCTAATTTGACATAAGGGTTATGTCCAGTTGTGACATTCATTAAGGATTAAAAAATGGTATATGCCAACAATGCCCGAGTTGTGACACATTAATAATGTGGCATTCGACATTCATCAGGGCTATGTCACATTGTGATGTACATCAAGTGTTATGTTGCATTGTTGTGTTCGTCAAGGGTTATGTCACATTGTGACATTGATAAAGGGTCATGTGAGACATTAATAATTTGACATTTCGCATTCATCATGCGCTATGTCACATTGTGATGCTTATCAAGGGTTACATTGAATTATGACATTTATTAACGATTATGTCGCATTTTGATGCTTATTAAGAGTTATGTTGCATTGCGGCGTTCATTAAGGGTTATGTCGCTTTGCGACATTGATCAATGGTTATGTCTAATTTGACATAAGGGTTCTGTCCAATTTTGACATTCATTAAGGATTAAAAAATGGCATCCATCGACAATTCCCAAGATGTGACAGATTAATAATGTGACATTTGACATTCATCAACGGCTATGACACATTGTGATGTATATCAAGTGTTATGTTTCATTGCGGCGTTCATCAATGTTATGTTGGATTGTGACATTGAACAAGGTTCATCTGAGACATTAATAATTTGACACCGACAATGGTTGAGATGTGACACACTAATAATTTGGCATTCGACATTCATCAAGGGATATGTCACATTGTGATGTATATAAAGTGTTATGTTGCATTTCGGCATTCATTAAGGGTCATGTCACATTGTAACATTGATCAAGGGTCATGTGAGACATTAATAATTTGACATTCTACGTTCATCATGCGCTATGTCACAGTGTGATGGTTATCAGGGGTTTCATTGCATTGTCACATTTATCAACCATTATTTTGATGCTTATTAAAGGTTATGTTGCATTGTGGCATTCATCCAGGGTTTTGTCTCTTTGCGACCTTGATCAATGGTTATGTCTAATTTGACATAAGGGTTATGTCTAGTTCTGACATTCATTAAGGATTAAAAAATGGTATACGCCGACAATGACCGAAATGTGACACATTAATAATGTGTCATTCGACATTCATCAAGGGCCATGTCACATTGTGATGTATATCAAGTGTTATGTTGCATTACGGCATTCATCAAGGGTTATGTCGTATTGTGACATTGATCAAGGGTCATGTGCGACATTAATAAGTTGACATTCCACATTCATCATGCGCTATGTCACATTGTGATGCTTATCAAGGGTTACATTGCATTGTGACATTTATCAACCATTATGTCGCATTTTGATGCTTTCTAAGGGTTATGTTGCATTGTGGCGTTCATCAAGGGTTATGTCGCTTTATGACATTGACAAATGGTTATGTCTAATTTTACATAAGGGTTATGTCCAGTTCTGACATTCATTAAGGATTAAAAAATGGTATATGTCAACAATGCCCAAGATGTGACACATTAATAATGTGACATTTGACATTCATCAAGAGCTATGTCACATTGGGATGTATATCAAGTGTTATGTTGCATTGCGACGTTCATCAAGGGTTATGTCGCATTGTGACATTGATCAAGGGTCATGTGAGACATTAATAATTTGTCACCAACAATGCTCGAGATGTGACACATTAATAATGTGGCATTCGACATGCATCAAGGGCTATGCCACATTGTGATGTATATCAAGTGTTATGTTGCATTTCGACGTTCATCAAGGGTTATGTCACATTGTGACATTGATCAAGGGTCATGTGAGACATTAATAATTTGGAATTCTTCATTCATCATGCGCTATGTCACATTGTGATGCTTATCAAGGGTTACATTGCATTGTGACATTAATCAACCATTATGTCAAATTTCAATGCTTATTAAGAGTTATGTTGCATTGTGGCGTTCATAAAGGGTTATGTCGCTTTGTGACATTGATCAATGGTTATGTCTAATTTAACATAAGGGTTATGTCTAGTTCTGGCATTCATCAAGTATTAAAACCAGTATATGTAGACAATGCTCGAGATGTGACACATTAATAATGTGACATTCGACATTCATCAAGGGCCATGTCACATTGTGATGTATATCAAGTGTTATGTTGCATTGCGTCATTCATCAAGGGTTATGTCACATTGTGACATTGATAAAGGATCATGTGAGACATTAATAATTTGACATTCCGTATTCATCATGCGCTATGTCATGTTGTGATGCTTATCAGGGGTTACATTGCATTATAACATTTATCAACCATTATGTCACATTTTGATGCTTATTAAAGGTTATGTTGCATTGTGGTGTTCATCAAGGGTTATGTCGGTTTGCGACATTGATCAATGGTTATGTCTAATTTGACATAAGGGTTATCTCCATTTATGACATTCATTAAGAATTAAAAAATGGTATATGCCGACAACTCCCAAGATGTGACACATTAATAATGTGACGTTCGTCATTCATCAAGGGCTATGTCACATAGTGATGTATATCAAGTGTTATGTTGCATTGCGAAATTCGTCAAGGGTTATGTCGCATTGTGACATTGATCAAGGGTCATGTGAGACATTAATAATTTGACACCAACAATGCCCAAAATGTGACACATTAATAATGTGGCATTCGACATTCATCAAGGGCCATGTCACATTGTGATGTATATCAAGTGTTATGTTGCATTGCGTCGTTCATCAAGGATTATGTCACATGGTGACATTGATCAAGGGTCATGTGAGACATTATTAATTTGACATTCTGCATTCATCATGCGCGATGACACATTGTGATTCTTATGAAGGGTTACATTGCATTATGACATTTATCAACCATTATGTCGCATTTTGATGATTATTAAGGGTTATGTTGCATTGTGACGTTCATCAAAGATTATGTCGCTTTGTGACATTGATAAATGGTTATGTCTAGTTTGACATAAGGGTTATGTCCAGTTCTAACATTCATTAAGAATTAAAAAATGGTAGTTTTTTTAATTATAGTATAATAGTACTTTAGTTTTTAATATCCATATAGATATTATCAACATATATTACTCTATATTAGTTAGTTTAATTTTTAACATCTCTATGTACCATGAATATAATAATTTTTATTTTTATTGTAATTATTATTATTATTATTATTATATTATAATATAATATTATAATTTAATAAAAATAATTTTTAAATTGATTATATTCTTATATCTCATTAATGTATCATAATAAGTGATAATTAATTTTATTATTATAGATATTTATTTAAATAATATTAAATTATTAATATTTTGGAGATATTTAAATATCATATTTAATTATTATACAATAACTAAATAACTAATATTACTTTATTAATATTTTGAGATGTTTAAATCTAATATTTAATTAATCAATATTATGGATATATTTAATACTTTACACATTAATATAGTTTTATTAATAATAGGGCCATCGCACGAAGTTGAGGGAACCTTTAGGTGCAATCATGCATTCGCAAAATGCGCTAGAATTTAGCAAATTAAAAACATGTGCACGTTTATTAGAACTAGGCATGGGCAGAATCCAACCCTGCCATGTCAATTAACATGTAGGATAGGATTAAAAAATGCACACGCATTATAGTGATACATAACGCTTGCGCGTTATGTATCACTATAACGCGCACACGTTATTGGAATCATTAAAATCTTATTCAATAGTTTATTTAATAGTTTCTATGGGTTAGGAGGTTATCTAGGGAGTTTGTGTTAGGGGCTTAGGTATTAGAGATGGGGGTGATTAGTGGTAGGGGAAGGGAGATTAAGAGAGAGAGAGAGGGGGGGGAGAGAGAGACGTGTAGAAGCAAGGAAGAGAGAGTGAGAGAGCGGGGGTAAGTTAGGGGTAAGGGGCTAGGAGGGGTGTTAGCGAGGGAGAGAGAGAGAGAGAATCTGAGAGAGGGGGTTAGTAATGGTTAGGGGGGGAAGGAGGGAGAGAGAGAGAGATAGGAGAGGGTGTTAGTTGTAGGGAGTGAGAAAGAGAGATGGGAGGTGTGGTTAGAGGTAGGTGGAGGTGCAGGGAAGAGAGAGAGACTGAGAGAGCCTGGGTTAGTAAGGGCTAGGGAGAGGAGGGGAGAGATATAGAGAGGAGGGGGTTTTGGGATAGGGGGAGTAACAGAGAGATAGAAAGAGTAGGATGGTTAGGGATGGGGGAGAGGTTAGGGAGAGAGAGAGGGGGTTTAGAGAGAGATTTGATAGCCCCATTCCCCCATTAAAAAAGACCAATTAGAACGCATGTTGTATCCCTCCTACCTAGGTAGCACTCAATAAAAACAGAGTAGCTTTGATAGAAGACCAATCAGAATGCACATTGTATCACTCCTACCTAGGCAACAATTAGTAAAATAGAGCAGACAATCATTTTACTTATATCTTGTTCTGACCCCTGAATTGAAATGGCCCCAAATGTCTGGTAATTCGTGAAACTGAAACTTTTCCAATCTACCATGAACCACATGGAAGCCAACTCTTTATTTATTTACACCTGATAGTTTTGGCATCCAAAGGGCCTTTACCAAAGCGGGGTAAAAAACCGCACTGGAGTGAGCTAAACTCTAAGACTATTTGCACCTTTACACGCGACTTTGGCCAGAATCCGACAACATGAAGGGATTTCCCCATACTTTGGCTAGAATCCGAAAACATGAATGGCCAACTTTAAAAAGTGAGATGACGTTTGTAGGCTAAAAGTTCTTATTCATTTATTTCTAAAAAAATATTGTGCAAATATATAAATTACCTTAATAAATCGAATATTTTTGTATTAATGTGTAGCTAACAATACAACACATTGATATATCAAAAAACAAAAATCAACGAAGTTTTTATTCCTTTTGGAGAATGTAACCATATTGTGCAAGGCTTAGCTCTAAAACTATTCCCCATTACTATTATATCCTTAGGAATAAGGGAAAAACATAGGTGGCGGGAGCATGGATGGAGTCGTAATTCGGAACTCACCTAGTTCCTTTGGGTGTCCAAAACTCCTCTTCGCTTTTGGTTTCTATTGTTGTGATTTCAAATCCAAAACAAATTCTTCAGTGAAATTCATATCAGTAAAAAACAAATAAGGAATTGGATTTTCATATTACAAGCAGTGTGAAAGGCTTAGGAAAAAGATCGATTTAAATAATACCATCAACTTAAAACATTAATCATCTATAAATTAGGAAATGCTAGATTTTTCATGTTCTAAAACCAAAATGGATGAATGAAAAATTAATTACGTTTAATTCAAAAGTAACAAATTGAGAAATAAAAAAACCATGAACCTAATAACACAATTCACATATGGAATCTCCTTTTCTATGGGACCAACGCTCCGGACATTACTATGAGCATACTGTGGAGAAAAAAACATAGATCGGGATGAAGAATTCAATAATAAACACTCAATAAAGATAAACCTTTCATTATTATCTATCCCCTAAACTGTAAACCCCTACCTTCAAGGTGCCAGAACAGGAACAGGGATTCTCCATATTTCCTGTGTTGTCCTCTTCCTGACAAATACGACATTCAGCCAGTGTAGCATCTCCACTCTCCATGCGTGGTTTCTATTTGAAAACAAAATAATAAATATTACTAGGAACTCAAGTTGCTCTTCAAATCTTAAAAAAAAAAAACTAATATCAAAGAAAAATTCCCAGCTATGCAAATACGAACAAGTTCCCCCTCTTCACCTTTTTCTCTTGGAGTTTATGTTAGTTTCTCTCAGTCTAGTCTACTCTTGCCACTTAGTCTGACATGAATTATGATCACTGGACAATCTGCTCCATGTAAGAGTTATACTTAAACTGCTTACTTTGTTTTTAGAATCGGTGCGTATTCTGATTCTAGTTTCGAACCATCTAATTCAACTTTATAGGTGGACTAGAGATCGATCAACATTTTATGTCCTACCCACCTAAAATTTTTAACCGTCGAAACTAACCCGATAGATTCATAGGGGTATTATTTCTCAAATTCATTTAAGCGGGTTGAGTGGAGTATTTTGGTCTTTTTAAGACCCGAACTAGCCAGTTGGTCAAGCTTGCTTACACATCATCGATATCTCAATCCAAAATTTATGTGATTTTAAACAGAGAAGCATGAGCGCCTTTGAACTAGGAAGAGGTAAAATGAGCTAGGTTGAGGGCAATAAATGCTATAATTTTTCATACAATCTAATGGAAAATGGCCATGGAATTGGGTGAGATAACTCCCTCCAAACAATAGCTAGCACAGATATACAAAACGGGGTTAAGGGCTGGAAACAAATTTTAAAACAAATAATAATATTCACTTTATACAGAGTATAAATTATTGCTAAGTGGAAGCTTCTCGTAAATTGAGATCATATTGGAAACCTCACCTATTAATTTATATGATGTTGGAAGGATTTTGTAATGTGACAAGGTTTTTCTCTATGCTCCGAACATGGAAACCATTAACTAATTAATGTCGTCGTTAAATGCAGGGTAAGCATCCCTATAATGCCACAGAGGAAAGAGTTCATCATTTAAAGCATCAACGTACTGGATGTTTAGCCATTGTCCAAGCGTCTTGCATATGCATCTAGAGTTTAATTTTAATCATTCATGTCACGTCCAATTGAATTTTAATGGGTCAAATTGAATTTTAATGGAGTCCGGGTTCCCATGCTCCTGTCAAATTATGCCCATCACTGAATGAAATGAATCTAGATAAGGTGTTGAATTTAAATCATTCATGTCATGTCCAATTGAATTTTAATGGAGTCAGTGAAGCTATCTAATGCGGTCATTGATGGTTACTCTATGGCAGTAAAATTAGTCCCGTGACTAAATGAAGCTATCTAATTCTATGGCAGTCAAATTAGGCCCATCACTAAATGAATCTATCTAATGCAATAGTTTTTGGTTAATTTGTGATACTAATTGAGTCATTTAAATCTTTCTAAGGCGATGGTTAGTATATGGCAGTAGATTCTTGTTGGGTGGAAATCACAAATATTCAATGGTTGATAGTTAACATATGGCAGTAGATTCTTGTTGGGTGGAAATCATAGATAATCATTCTGTATGTTGATGTTTAATCTATGGCAATGGTGGTGGCAATGGAAGTTGTGGTAATGGAGTCCATTTGATTGTTTCCAGGAGGAAAGCACAAATGATCATTCATTCCATATATTCTTTGTATCCAGACATTCACAACCACCATTTATGCCTGCCACAGATTCTTTAGACTCTTGTAGTTCCAACCAAGCTTCATTTCGGGATTTCGAGATGTTATTTCTTTTGTTTTGGCTCAAGTTTCCAGTAATAACTTTTCATGAAACTAGTTATTGGTTTCCGAACTTGAAAAGCCACTGAAATAACACCCTATTTTTGCTAGACCTACAAGTTAGCCTAGGAAAACCAACACCAAAAGGATGTATTTTCAATTCTGAAATATTTGCTTCTTTGATCAGATTGCTATTTAATGGATTTCCAGTCTTCTTCAACTTTTTTCCTTACGCACTGAAACATGTCACCTTGAACATAGGGTTTCTAGAATTCAGACTGAATGATGCTCCCCCGCCCTTCAAATTTTGGTTTCTAACACTACTTGTAAAATACAAATGGTGTTAACTATTTGTTAAATGATGATGATGGTGATGATAAAGAAGAGGATGATGATGATGATGACGATGATGAAGATGACGATGAAGATGAGTATGATGATGATGAAGATGAAGATGATGGTGATGAATATGATGATGATGATGATTATGATGATGACCGTCATCATCCTCGTCTTTATCATCACCATCATCATCATCATCATCATTAGCATCATCATCATCATCTTCATCACCATCATCTTCATTTTCATCTTCATCATCAACTTCATCATCATCATCATCCTCATCACCATCTTCATCATCATCATTGCCATCTCCATCTTCCTCATCATCATTTTCATCATCATCATTGTGATTTTCATCACCATCATCTTCATCATCTTCATCATCATCATCATGATCATGATCATCATCGTCATCATCATCATCATCTTCGTCATCACCATCATCATCATCATCTTCATCATCATTATCATCATCATCAGCATCATGATCTTCATCATCATCATCATCATCATCCTCATCATGATCTTCATCATCATCATTATCATCACCAACATCATCATCATCATCATCACCCTCTTCCTCATCATCATCTTCATCATCATCATCACCCTCTTCCTCATCATCATCTTCATCATCATCTTCCTCATCATCATCTTTATCATCATCTTCATCGTCATCATCATCTTCATCATCTTCGTCATCATCATCATCATAATCATCTTCATCGTCTTCATTATCAACATCATCATCATCATCTCCATGATGACAACAACGAGGATGACGATGATGATGAAGATGGTGATGGTGATGGTGATGATGATGATGATGATGAAGATTGTATTTCTCTTCTCTCTCTCACCCCCTTTATCTCCATCCAACACTTAAAAACATAAATTTGTGAAGTTAATAGGGATGATGCACAATCATGGACTCCTTTAAAGACACTTTAGATGCTACATAATACTGAAAAAACCTGGAACCTATGACTTTAGGTGACAATTAGGGGTACTTTTGTAATGGATTTGAAGATGAAGTAAAAATACAAAAGATAGGTAATTGAATCAGCTTTCATAATATATAACATTTATCTATAAAACATTTGTGTAAATGATTATAAAATTAGTTTCTGTTAAATTGGGTTTTCAAATTTTCAGCACATCATAACATATATGTTTGTGCAGGTGCAGCACTTATTGAGGTAAATGATGTCCATTTTGGATAAAATCTTGTAGACATATAAAGGACATATGAGCCTAGTGCAACACTATTTTTTCAAAAAAATTCATGAATTATTTTTTATTATTATTAATTATTGAAGTCGGAAAACCTTGAAATTAAAACGTTATGTGTGGGTGCAACACTTGAGGGGCAAAATTTAATGAAATCATTGTTTTCTATATATGAGATTGTAGAGCTCAGTCTCCTCTAGTGCACTATATAGTTTTCTTGGGAAATGGTGAAGGCAATCAAAATTTATATAAAAATGAATCGATGTATGTTTTTTCAAAAACTGACGTGTGTCATTTAGAAAATTAATAATAAATAAATAAAACATACATTTTTATGAAAAACTTACATATTCAGAATCGTCAGACCATACTCTACAATATTCTATATTTTCATAAAAAAGTATTGAGTTTTTCATAGCAAAACACACCATTGAAACTGAGCATATTGATAGAGTTCAAAAATACTGGCAATGGCCCTGGTTTTTTTGGTCTAGCCAATAGGTTCGGTAGTCTGAAGCTATTTCTGAACATCATCCCAAGCCTTGTTCCCACCAAGTTTTTAAAATTTAAATTAATGCATATGCATTATAACGGATATGCGGTTTAGAATTGTTCATGTCACATATGCGTTATAACGCATATGTGATTCATATTGCATATGCTATATAACGAATATGCATTTTTGTTTAGTAAAAAAGAGTAAAAAGAGAATAAGGATTATTAGATAAAAGAGTGTCATAAACATTATTCTTTTGAAAGTTAAGATAGCATTCCATCATGGTTAATATAACATTGTTTAACATGACAAATGGGTTCGGAAACAATACATCTCTATTTTCAACTAAGTTATATTTGATATATTAGGTAGTATGGTATAAAGTATAAACTCACATGAAAGTGAATGGGACATCTAAGAAGCCAAATGGTGGATTGTTATCGACGAAGTAATTGGGATATCATGGTGAGTATAATTTGGTTTTCAATCCATTTTCAAGGGTTAGGGATTTCATCCTCGCTGTTTTAATAATTTTCCTTGTATCCTATCCTAGGTATGAGAGTTAATAGGCATCGAAGAAAAATCAATTCAAATATATCTCGAGAATTCCATCTTCACTATTGTGTAGTATGCTAGTATAGAACTTCACCTTACTACACTAAGATAGTTGAAGTTTGTGGCTTCGACCTATAGTTCACTATGCATCTATTGATTGATGTTATTGATGAGAACCAACATATCTTTGCACTTATTTTGTTAATCAAGCTTTCTTTGATATTAGTGTAGTTAAATGACTTCAAGTAGGGTTTTTCATTTAATGATAAATTTATTATATAACTTAATAATGCTCTACTTGAGTTGATGATGATTATGGTTGTTATTAACGTTCATTGAGACCAATTTTGATCTATCAAACCTTTAAAAAGGTAAGGAGTCACTTGGTTTTCTTTAGAATTATATTTCTATGGTCGAAAATTTTAAGAGAAACATTCATAAATCACCATAGTTTTGATGAGTTAAAATGTTAGGAAGGTTGGTATTGTAACAAATATTTTGAATTTGGGATGAAATGTGGGTGTACACATGACATTTTAATTTGATTTGTTTCTATATGATCTTTAATAGTTTAATCACATTACACTATTGATTCAAAAACAACAAATCATTTAACTATCAATTTTTCAACAAATAATTGAACTAGAAATATTGTGATTGATCCTCTCACTCACTCCATACCTCACTTTCTCCCCCTACCTCCTCTCTCCACCCATAATTCCTTCTCTCTTTCTCCACCCCCTTCTCTCTCACACACATCCACACACCCTCTAAAACAATTCCTTTGTTGCCCCTCCCTCCCGCCAAAACTCTTTCTCTCTTCCCCCCTCCCTCCCTCCCTCCATGTGTTCCATCCTATCACTCACTCCATCCCTCACTTTCTCCCCGTACCTCCTCTCTCCACCTTCAAGCCTTCATCCCTCCTTCATCTCTCCATCTTTCTCTCCTTTCCTTTATATCCATGATCTCTCCCTCTCTCTCTCTCTCTCACACACACACACACACACACACACACACACACACAATCCCTCATCTCTATCCCTCGGTGTAACCATCCTTGACCATTCTTCATTTCCCTAAATCCCTACTCTCTCATTGTTATTATCTCGCTCTCTCACCCTCTAACCATCCCTCTGTCCATCATTCTCTCTCTCTCTCTCTCTCTCTCTCTCTCTCTCTGTGACTCTCCCCCTCTCTCTCTCTCTGTGACTCTCCCCCTCTCACTCTTTAACCACCCCCCATTTGTCTCTCTTATTCACTCATTCTATACCTCTATCTATACCACCACTCCATCCATCCCTCTCCTCCCTCTCACTCTTTAATGATCCCCCCCATTTGTCCCTCCATCTATTATGCTATATATCTTTCCTCCATCCATTGTCCTATATCTTTCTTGCACCCAATCATCCCTCCCTTTTATATATCACCCTCTTATCTCCCATTTATATTTATTCCCCTATATCTCCCCCCTTCCCCATCCCTCCCTCCCTCCCTCCCACCACTAGTACAAAATGAGAAATTAATGACTAAAAAACTGACTAAAATTTGACTATAAATGACTATTTTTGAGTCGGTGACTAATAGTATTCGATTTCCACTATCTTATCTCTAGTTGTATTTCACTAGTCATTAATTGGTTGACTTATTAGTCATTGATTTAGTCATTGATAGTCACTGATTAAGTCACTGATTTAGTCATTGATACTCACTAATTTAGTCATTGATTGTCACAATTAATGACCAAATATACAACTAAATAAACTACTAGATGATAATATATTAATGACTAAGCTAAATATGACTAAACGTTAGTTGCGCTATAAGATACTGGAAATTAGCTACTAATAGTCATATATATGCGAATTTAGTCATTTTCTTAGTCACTAATTTATGATAGGGCCGTACGGAGGAATCGAACCACCAATCCCCTGCCTATAATTAGGCAGGTGCTCTACCATTGAGATAGCACCCTTTAAGAAGCTGTTATTGCTTGATAATGATGATATTCAAACAAATTTTGTATGGGAACAAAATGAATGTCAAACATATTCAAGAATAATGCTTCAAGTACTAAAAGAATTCTAAGATATAGCAGTTCAACTGTGACAATGATGGAAATTCAAAGAATGATCAACTATGCCCAATAAAATAGACAATAGGAATGTGTCTCAAACCAACAAGATTACCAATAGTCGCGACATGTAATTTGAATTATGTATCACCACTTAACTTTATCATAAAACAATAGGATCATAGAAAAAGTAGAATCTCAATCAGACAAGGCATAATAACAAAGGTGCTTTGATTATTGGAGTAAGATAGGGTACAAAGAAACCTCAACAACAGAAGTTAAAAACAAGATCTAGATATTATACCAGGGCAGGCCCAATAACAGAAGTTAAAATTAAGAAGTTTTAGTTGCTCAAGGACAATAATCCAAAATATGGCACAAAGTCTGTAAATTCAACTTAAGGTGAAGGATAGAAATATAGTACTTGCGCAGGTGCTTTGCTTGGTGGATGAACACCCAAGGCATGATAACCAAAGGTGCTTTGATTGCTAGAGTTAAACAAGCTACAAAGGGCAGTACCAACAACATAAGTTAAATAAAGAGTTTGATAGGGTACCAAGGACAGGTAGAACAACAGAACTTAAAATAAAAAAAATTCAGTTGCTCAAGGATAATCTCCCAAAATCCAGCACAAAGTCTGCAAGTTCAACATAGGGTGGATCTTAAATTTAATGTGTTTCCACAGAAGGATAGAAATGAAGTACCCAAAAAGACTGCAGACACTTTTCCTTGTCTTGACTTGAATTCTGGATGGAACTAGACTCCCACAAAATGAGGATGGCCTGATAATTCTAGTATTTGCCAACAAAAACATAAAAACAAAATGCTTCACACAAAATTCAAACATAACAAATTCAGGGATATTTCAACTTTTGGTCCAAGAAGGTAAAACCCCAATTAAGAGTTAGTTACGTCCATGCATCTATAGGTTTCATCCTTGCCCACAAATATCAGTCCAGCCTGTTCAAGCTTTTTAACCATATCGGGATTAACCTGTAAAATTTGTCTCTTCACTTAAGCAACAACAGACAAAGCCATCTTCACTTAAACAACAACAGACAAAACCACCCAATAAACAATTTATTGGCTACCAAACATTCAAGTACGCATTCCTAAAACTATAAATGAATTATAACTTCAAAAAGGCATCAATCCTAGATAAACTAGAACAAAACATAGACCTCATTGAACTTATAAATAAATTGCTTATTGAACCTCATATCTATGCCAATGTTGCTCATCCACACAATCAACCTTTTGGTATCTTCATGAGGAGAGAACAATTTTTCAAATGGTAAACTAAATAGCTTCCATGTCCTTAAGGAAAATAAAAGTGTATTCTATAACCAATAGATGTTTTTTTCATCAGCAGCATATTTTATCACAACCACCAAATCTCCAATAAATTGGTCATGTTCAAATCATATTTCAGAAAACAATGTAACAAAAGTCTTCATATCAGGTTTAAACTGAAACTATCTCATAAGGATCACATGATGCCTACAACTTTGTCGTGATGCAATCCCAACTCTGAAAATATGTCCTCCTAGAACCCAGTCGCACGGTACCCCCCATGTGGGTCTTTGAACCTTGTATAAAAGTAAGACCACTTCATATTATCAACTAAACAATCAAACTATTGCTCCATATGTCTAATAGATGAATAATTACTTCAAATGTAGAAATGACGGTCATGCCAGAGAATATCTACCTTTGTCATGAAAATAACACTAGGATTTGCAGTTTTTGGGTCAATCTCTGTGCTGTTAGCCCCCACCATTCCAAGAACCTGCCATACTCAATAGAAAGAAGAGTAAAAATCAAAGTAACCTTGGGAAAAAAACACCTAATTATTTTTCTTCAACCAATAATCTATAGTAAAACGATGGCCATCAACAAAAGCACACTTACAGAACGAGCATACGCAATCACAGTAATCTGCATTCCCAAGCAAATTCCAAGATATGGGATTTTATTTTCTTGAGCATATTTCGCCGCAAGTATTTTCCCTGGCACACCATGATCACCAAATCCACCTAGAACCAGAATGCCATCTGCATCCTGTAACAATAGACAAATCAATGTATCAAATCCACTCATCATATGCTACAAAGTGCACAACACAATCTAGCTCATTTAGAACCTTCATTATATGCAGGTAATGAGCTGTTTAAACTTTTAAAGTTCTGCCTTTCCCAACATCCCACCCCCCTAAACCAGCAATAGATAAAGTGAAAGAATGAATCTTAAACTTGATAATCACCTTGAGAGACCTCCAAGTCGCTGCATGAACATCTGATGCCTACAACAGTAAAAAATGTTGGGAGTCAAACTACAGAAACTAACACTCATATCCAATGGTGCAATGAAATATAATGTGTACAATGATTTTGTTCACCACATATAGACCTCGTCTCCAGCTGTGTCTTCAAGGTCAGATGCTGCAATCCATTTCAATGACAATTTCCTACAACATTTTATGGAAGCATGTTCAAGGGCCTGCAAAATAACACTACAGCTTGTTTTTAAAAGTGAAACAACATAACCATCATGACATTCCCAATCTCATATCCTAATAGAAGCTCAGTTATCAATTGTTAAATTAAAAAAAGAATTACAAATGTAAATTCTCCACAAAAGTTATAAGCTGAAAAGAATTTTCAATTAATAAAATAACTGTGACTTTATTTTCAAATAAAAGTTAAAAGGCAAAGAAAGTAAAGTTATAAACTATCATGGGTAGCATCAAAAAGTATTTTGATCACTATCTCCTTGCAAGAAGCCAACCATGCAATATTTGAGTTCAGCAAAATCAACTTATTTTTAAGAGGGGGAAAACAATACCCCAAAAGGAATCAATTGGCCTAAAAATTACAGCATGGGATACTAAACTTACTGTAAGAAGATTAACCAGCAAACCTAACCCACACTCACTAGAAATCATCTATTTCAGACTCAACTTTCAACTCTTTCTGCAAAATTAATCAAGTCTATCTGGTTCATGTCTATCTCTTCTCAGTTCACTTGCAGGTAGCATGGACCATTAGTCCATATAAATTTAAAAATGACTAATTATTATTCTAGGTTATGTTTGAAGCTAAATAAACATATCTTGGAGAAAACAATTTACCTTAAGAACAAAAAGATAGGCATCAGAAAGGCCGGTGTAGTTTCCCACCATTGCAATTTTGACCTGCACACCAATAGGTACATGTAAATATTGAAAAATGAAACAAAACACCAACCATTATTTAGACTGAAAGAGTTAGAAATTTGTAACTGCACTCACTGGAGTTACAAGGTTACACAAATTTTTACTCTTCTAGTCGATTCTTCTAGATGGGGTTCTGCAACACTGCCAATCAAAGATGAATGCCAAGGAACTAAGTCTAGTATAAATAACAAGAATAAAGCAAACCTAGAACATAAACCCGTAAAAACTCAAATAGGAATACAAGGGTCCCAAAAAAATAACTCAGCATCAATTAAATAGAATTTCTAAGAAGTCCAAGAAGAGAAGAATGACCCAGAACTTTAGGGCAAATATAAAGTGAGTATTCACCTAAGGTACAACTCTTTAAAGATTGCTTTATGAGCCCTTTGTTCCTGTTGTACCCATTTACCACCAGATATGATTAGTAAGAAACTAAATCTGGGCTTGACTGATGAGTACATAATAACAAAATCTTAAAAAACACATTGCATGAAAAAGACATGATATCCTATATAGAAATGACCATTTATTTTAAAAGGAATAAGTCATAATTTATCATACATCTAAAAGGTAAATGTATACACTACGTTTCCAACACATATTAATGTTCCATGATTTTACTATACAGAGATATGAAGCTCAAAGAATTCTAGAAGACATGGATGGAGGATAAGATACAACCAAGAGAAAGAACATGACGAATCTATAGAGTGAAATTTTTGCTATTGGTTGACATGCAAAACTACCAATGTTTACCATCTTGAAAAATACTTATACAATCAACACCTAACCATATTGCAATTGCACCAAGAGGAGTGAGGTGCTCTACAGCCCAGTATGGAGGAGATGTTGTCACGTAACCTAATGTGACATTACATTACCAAAAATAAAAAGTAATTAAAAAATTCATGCCAGCTCATAAAATAAAAAATCCATGTCCCACTATAAAATAAAAAATTAAAACATAAACCCGGATTTATCAAGTAAGAGAGGGATGAAATTTCTTGAATTAAAAAAAAAAATTGTACTTCAAGAAATTGGATCCCTCTCAGTGCTTGATAGATCCAGGTTTAAGATGGACCTATGCTGGTAATATCTTGTATCTACTCACCCTTAGTAGTAGAGGGACATGCCAAATGTTTGAAACATCATATATAGTAAGAATGTTCCCAGCCTGTAACAGTAGAACAAAATCAAGACCTCACTATCCAATGACATTCATGGGCTTTAAAGATATTTCAATGATCCCTTATGAAAATGTATATGTATCACTTAGTGGAACATGGCAAAACTGTGATTGAGATTCTAAGTGATAAATATCAAACTATGGAAGCAAGGTTCAAAAAAATCAAATAGGTAAGATCTCCAATGAATCTAACCTCCAAATATGTCTCGAATTAGCTCCTGTTGCTTCTCCACAGGATGGCCTTCACATACAATAACAAATCAGTTCTTTTCCAACTCATTACAACTTGTTGACAAGTCTTGTAAGAGAGTCTCATCAGGTGTTAGAAAGACATTATTGTATGTTATTCTACAAAATTATGACAAGAAGGGATTGTGGTAATAACAGTCTACATAGTGATGTAGAAGCAACTTTTACTACAACCAAAATTTCCGCTATCATAAATGACAAATAATGCATCAAACTTCTATTGATACACTAATACAACACAACTTTCCCAAGTCTTCATACAAAAACTTGTTCAGAGAATAAAAGAGAGCCAACAATATGATTTTTCCCATCCCATTTACTACAGGATGTCAAAACTCAAAAAGTGATAGCCTCACCTTATACTTTCTGATCAGTACTTAATAAAAAAGTATAAGTACTTGCACCAGCATTGTTACCAATTGGACTAAAGAAAGCAAAGATGGCAATAGCCTAATACCTCAATCAATAAGCAAAATCATCTTAGGAATAGTATGACTACAGGGAAAACATTGAGCAAGTGATAGCAGACAAAAACAAGAAGAGATTATAACCAAAGGAAACTTAAGGAACACTATACATGATACGACTGACATAAGAAAGTAGAAAACTATAAAGAGTAATTTCCATATTAACCAAGGATACAGATAAACTTATTAGTCTCATCAACGTTATCAAAGGGAATAAAGGATGTTTTATCAGAATAGGAAGAGAAACAATTTTAAAAAGCCCAAAAGGATGCAGTTTTCAACTGTGCCTCTGTGGGTGGTTAACCTTCATGGTTAGTATCTGTGGGTTTAATCTTTTGAGAGCACTAATCTAGAAGACAATGAAAAAGAAAACAATACACATAGTATATATTTTGTCTTCCCTCCTATAATGAAAGGTTCAATTGAACACAAAATTGTGAGAACAAAGAGTAAGAAACTAAAACTACAACGGAACAAAGAAAAGGTAAAGCAAATGGAACCTCATGGCTGTCCAAATAATGGTTGTCCAAATAACTAAAACTTCTGTCAATCTTGCATTTGAATCATACTTTGGCTTGTCATTCTTGTATGTGTGTGAAATCTCAAGCACAAGATGATCATCAGGGTTTGGATCAGGTAACATGGAGCAGATTGATAGTAAAACCTGCAATCAACAATCAGACAACATTTAAAGGCAGGAATTTATATCTGCTACCAATGTCAATAATGGAATATTAATAATGTTACATATGAATAAATGATGAACCTTGGATATTGTCAATGCAAGACTCCAATTTTCTTTCAGGACGTCAAGGCACATGTTTCCATTGCTATTTATATTTGGATGGAAAACCTTAGTGCAGAATGCAACCTACACAATATTTGAAAATCTCCAACATCAATAGAAGCACCATAATACATTAAAAAAAATCATTAAATGCCACATTTAAAAAAACAACATCCTAGACATGTGTAACCAAATTAGATTTACAATTTACTTGCATTGGTATGTGGAACTATACATAACTATATCACACATGCCTGATGATCTATCAAGGTAATTCCTTTTGAACGATTTTAGTAGGAATTTTAATAAGTTGGATGGTTGTGTGAAATAGATGAATTCAATTATATGCATGATAACATATTTGAAGAAATTCTCTCATAAAATATGAAAATATCAGTACATGAACTATAATGATATGAGAGGGGTTTATTTTTATAAAAAGTAAATGTTTTCTCTAATTAATATTATTCCCATTACCAAGTTATAAAAAGGCTATAACATTTGTTATCTCCACAATGAAATCCATCAGTACTCTTTGAATCACCAACTCCATTGTCACATGCTCCAATTACAAAACAATTTAACTTTAATATTACTTTCAAAATTCAAACTATTTGTAAACTCTCATTTCAAAAGATACATAAGTGAGAATGCTTGCAGATACAAAAGTACAAGCAAATCAAACATATCACTTGTTAAACCCAAAATAAATAATGCATGATTCTAGAGCTTCATGGTTGATTAGTATATACCTTTGGAGGTTTGCATGGATAATCAAGAGGAAAATGTATGGTCACCACAAACACACCCCCTGCATACAGACTATCAGGAGGTCCCATGATTGTAGATTGCCAATGAAACATATCATCATCCATTGGACCTACAAAGCAATTGAAATCTTCTGTCATATAAAGATCCTCAACAATAATCATCACCTAAACCACAACCTTTACATGTCAGCAATGATATCTTAACCATCTTAACCATAGATCTAATAAGCAGTTTATTATCATTACAAACATGACACAACTATGCCAGTAATTAGATTGGGCATCACACTGTTCCTCAGCATTTGATGAAATATCTCGAAGGCCTTAGTAGCATGCCCATTTTTGGCATACCCAACAATTATGGTACTACAAGCAATAACATCTCCTTCACAAACTTTTTCAAACACTCTCCCTACATCCTCCACACAACCAATTTTGGAATACATGTCCATTATAGCACTCTGCCTAGAAACATATGAACCAGCATAGATCCATCTTAAAAGGGTATCTACAAAGTGCCGAGAGGGATCAAATCTCTCAAGGTTCAAACCCTTCCTTTTTAAAGTGTAAATGTTGAGGAAGCATTTTAATTTATATATTTTGTTTGTTTTATATAATATTAAGTTGTAAATATTTTTGAGTCGACATATTAGTTTTTGTAATATTTTATTATTTTTTAAAAGGACACGTGTCATCTCCAAAATGAGCACAGAAGGAGTTACACATCCCCTACCAGGCTGTCGAATGCACCTATTCAGCACAATGAGGTGCATATTTAAATTTTTAATGTTTTTTTACTTTTATCACTCCTACTCTTACCATATTGAAGAGAATGTGATTTAATGAGTAGCTAGCATAGATTCCCAAACCACATAAAGATTATAAGAACCTAATAAGTGTGGAGTTATGTTTGAACCCTGATTCAACCAACTCAAAATCAGAATAAAAATAATAATATAATTTTATGACATCCTCGAGATGCCATTGAAACAAAGGCGATTAGTAGGAAATGCTTTATTACTTGATGTTGAACAGGCTAAATGAGATACAACTAAACTCTGACGAGAAAATCAATAGAACAAGTTGTCAGGTTCAGTAGTTGTCAATGCAAGTACCTAGTTTTATTGTGAAACAACAATAGTAGCATCCATAATGCCCATCTCTTCTGTTATCATACATATTCAAAAATAAAAAATCTTATTACCCTTACAGTGAAGCAGAAACATCAAAACTTCCCACTTCAAAAACCCAAAGCTTGTGGTCTGCCCTCGAAGCCTTAACTAATATTGAACAAGGGCATGACTAGTGTCTTTTTATTTGCATTTTGTTATACACTATAAGTCTTAAGAACTAATAATATCCTTATGTTTGCAATTTTTCTATACATGACAAGGATCCTAGGGTTAAATTGTTAGGATATTCCTATACTCCATCCTAGTTCCACCATAATTTTGATCATTTACATTTTCAGTCATGCATGCACCTTTAGGGTTTGCATGCATTCTAGGGTTTGCATGCATCCCAGTCATTAGCCCAACACCTAGCCCTTAGTTAGCCAGCCCCCAGGAGATTCTCACTATTCAGTTTTAGCCCTCCAGTTGCTTAATGCGCCCTTCTTCCTTGATTTTAGGGAGAAACTCGCCCTTCTTCACCTACCAGTCCAGTTGTCACTCAGTTACAGTCAATTACACTCAGTTACAGTCAATTATAGTCAGTTACACTCAGTTACAGTCAGTTACACTCAGTTACACTTAGTTACATTGAGTTACACTCAGTTACACCTACCAGAGTTAGTTTGACTGATGGTTGATAGTTACTTGAGCATTGATGACTCCACTGATGATGATGAAGACTTCCAGTTGTGCTCTGATGATCATGAGGACACCTAGTTGTGCTTCGATGACACTCTATTGATCTTATGATCACTCTGAGAGGCTAATTCGAATTGCCACCTTAGGCATTCGAATCCTCTCTACCATTGTACTATTTATTTGTCCATACTGTGATTAATTAATTAGTGTGTGTGAAGTATTACTGCTTCTATCTGAGTTCTACTGTACCATATTATTCTATTGCTCATTATACTGTATTGTTCACTCTTCTTCTATTTTCCTTCTTAATCATAATTACTCTTGTGAGGTACACATCATCTCTTAGATCTGCTGTGAGGATTTTCACATAAATTTCCTAAGAAAATAACCTGTTACAATTTTACAAAATGTTAAAGACACAATAGCATGAATGTACAGAAAATGCTAGCTTCCCTTTGAAAGCTTTGCACATGAAATGAAGCTCAAAATCAGACCTACATAATCCTATGTAATGTGACCATGTTCTTGCAACTAGTGCATGAACTCCCTCTCCTAGGTAACAAATCTGGCTAGATCAAACTTCCCAGCTCTTTTATAAGTATCTATAACTACCTTGAATGTGAATTCATTTAGATAAAAACCCTTCTGTTTCATTTTGTAAAACATTCTTCTAACGCCATCTACCAAGCCTCGCTCCGCATAGCTAATTATCATACTTGCATAAGTAATTGTATCCGGTTCAAGAACTTTGGATTGCATGCTCATGAACATCTTGAAAGTTTCATTTATCCTCCCAGCACTACCAAAGGCATATATAATAGCATTGTAAGAATATATGTCAAGATCCAACCTAGAAGCTTTCAGTTCATCACAAGTTTCCAAAGCTTCAGCATGCATCCCCACTACAGAATAGATTGTCATAGGCAGGGCCTGAATACCATGTGGAAGCCCACTTTTACGTGCAACATCAAGTTGTTCTACTGCCTCTCTTGGAATTCCTTTCTTCAGAAGAATCCCCATTGTTTTGTATGTAGTCTCATTGGGTGAAACCTCTAGTTTTAACATTTGATGAAAAACTTTAGCAGCCTCTCTCAATCTTCCATCTGCAATGAACATGCCAATGACATTATTAAAAGAAAGAACATCACTTAGAAATCCTGATTCTAACATTTCCTTCGCAATTTCAGTGGCTTCATTAAGCCTTCCATTTTTTTTGTACAAGGACAACATCATGGCAAAGGAAAATTCATTTTCCTTCTGCTTTTCCTTCAAGACCTTGAACACTTCCTCTGCTTCAGTGACCATACTAGCACGAGTATAAAGGTCAATCATACAGCCTTATGAAAAGACATCCAGATCAACACCCAATTTCTGCATGCTTTTGTAATAAAGTGTTCTGATTCATCCAGAAGTTCTGAACTTGCAAGCATCTGAATGACAGAACTATATGTGTATCTGCCAGGCAAAATCCCTTGAACCTCCATTCTTTCAAGCAACTTCAAAGCCTTGTCATGGGATTTTGCAATTCCATAGGCCTTCATGATGACATTAAACTCTAAGAAAGTTTAACTTTCCCCTCTTCCTTGATTGCACTTAAACACCTTTTAAGCTTCTAACCAGTAACCATGTTCCCCATATACATTAATATTGGCAGCATAGCATTCACAACCCATTCCTCTAGCATGATGGAACCTTTGAAACCATGCCCGTGCTCTTGTAAGCATCCCCAAAAGATCTATGTACATCCTAATAACAATTGATTGAGAGTACTCATCAGCATGAACACTTGATGCATCCATCTCCCTGACAAGAGCTTCTACTTCACTGACCATGTGTCTAATACAAAATGCATATAAAACGATTCGATAACCCACAGTATCAAGAACAAGTCCTGCTTCCTTCATTTTTGTGAAGTAAAAAAATGCTTTATCAATATTGTTATTTTTAGCATGCAATGTTATGAGATTGTTATATGTCCTTGTGTCAGGCAAGCAACAAAGCCCTTCCATTTTCACCATGAGGGAATCTGCCTCATCAATATTTCCATAAGATCCACAAATATGAATCATGGTATTGAATGTTACAGTATTTGGGCTTATTCCTTCTTTTAACATTTTAGAAAATAACTTTGAAGCTTCTTGTAGGTGGCCTGCCTTCCCATATGTATCAAATAATGTATTATACGTGTAAGAACTGTGTGGCCTTTGAACTCGATCATTTTCTCTACAAGGATCTATGGAATTATCATCTAATAACCTTTTAATTTTGGGCACTCCTTCAGGAGAAATATTTGGAGAGCAATCTCTTTTATCCACTAGATCCTCAAAATGAACTTTTACTTCACAAAGATGATCGATATATAAGAAATCTTTATGTTGTTGTCAATCAAACTCTGCTTCAGATGAACAAACATCTATTTTGTTTCCTAGAAATATTTTCCCAGAAGACCAGTCCCTGAAGAACTGTTCAGCTTTCTCAAACTCCTTTTCCTTCTTAAAAAGATGAACCACTATGCTCATTGTGATCTCATCTGGCCAAAGGCCTTGTGATATCATGCAATCCAGCTAGAGAAGAGCCTCTTCTTTGAGACTATCTTTCCCATACACATCAATGAGAGTACCATAGGTGGCATTTGTAGGAAAGACCTTGTCTTTTACCATTTCTTCCCAGCACTTTTTCAGTTGATCCCATTTCTGCGCTCTTCCTAGAATTCTAAGCAGGATATTATAGTGAATTATATTAACATCATAGCACTCTTTCCTCTGAAACCACTTAAAAATCTGAACTTCCCTTTCCCAATCCCACTGCTGCTTTAGGATAATGCTTCGTTCTTTTGCACTGAGGTTTGCTTCTCAAGGTGCAAGCACCTCATCAATGTTTTCTGTATATTCCAAAGCTTGCAAAATGGCTGGAATACACCCACAATATGATTTGTGTGAGCTTCTTCTTTTAGCTTCCATTTTCTTTGTTACATTTATGTACCCTGAACTTGAATTTACTCATATGCTCTTCTTGGACTATTTTTGTGGATAATGATGGCCTTCTGTATTTGTCTCTGTGTTAAAATTTTATTTTAGGCTTTGATGCAATTCCATTCTGTTGCAGTTAAGGCCTTTCACTTGCAAAATTCTTCCTTCTGTATTTTTCTTATCCTACAGACTTTCCATAGAGATTGGAATAACTTTGTCTCCTACTCTTAAATTTTCCTCCAATTTTTTCACCATATGCATGCCAATGTCGTCTGCATAACTCCTGCTGTCATGTTTTCTCCCATTACAAATCCTCGGTTCCAATTTTATCCCATGACCTAACTCCCCAAGAACACCATCTTCTGTCCTATCTTTCATCAAATTTTGCTAGTGGAACTCAATGCTAGTAGTTAACCTTGTCTCTACATTTCCCCTTTTCTAAAATTCCATCCTGTAATCCATTCATGTTGTTGGAACCTTCAAAAACCTTACCTTCTGCCTCAAACCAGTGTGCATTATGCAACAAACTATGAGTCACAAAGAGCAAGTCAACATCTTTCTCCAAAACACACCCTTGCAAAACTATGCTTTCTATCCCAGTCTCACTTTGAATCCCTTCAATAACTCTCTCCTCGCCTCTGGCAACATCCATAGAGACATCCAAATTCCTACTTTTAGATTCCGTCCTACTTGCAAACCCTTTAAAAGCCGTAATTTCATCTTCTGCCATCTTAAACCCTTGCAAAACCTTACCTTTGTCACCAGTCCTGCCCTCGAACCGTTCCCGAACCCTGCCCACCACATCGACACGGCCCTTAAACCCCTCCAAAGCCCTTTCCTCCATCCCAAACTGTGCCATATCACTCTCCGAACTATCCATGGTTCCCAATCCATCCTTAAATCGAACACCCTCTATCTGGGTCTCTGAAAGATTACAGAATTCCTCAAACAACAAATCCTGTGTTTCGTCTAATTGGCCTGACACTGAGCACATAATCCTTTTATTCTTTGTGACTTCTTCTCCGTCTTCTTTTACGGGGTTATCACCATGATTCTGAAATGGATATGCATTGGTTTCGATGGAAGATCAATATAATCTCATGGGTTTGCACATTGATTGGAACGTTGATGCTCCTCTACATGGGAAAACAGAAAGAAAAAATGGTGTCGAAGTTATAGTACCTGAAGAAATATGACCAGATTGAAAATGTTGCTTGTATCTCACCCGTTGTTTCTTCTTCGTCCTCCTTGGACGTCTATTGCCATAAGGATAACCATAAGCATATCCCGTGTTGAGGACCGAAGAAGACGAGGTATCCACTAATGAATGCACCAACATTTCTTCTGTTTAGATAGACAAAGTCAAAACATGAATGGAATACTAATAGATTACAGAGATTCATAAGGAAGGCAACCTTTTACACCGCCTAAATTGTGTGCTAGCGGGATGAGACTGTAATTCCATGTGGTTCATTAGCAGCCTCTCATGCTCCAAATTACAACACAGATACATACACATGGACATAACGAGTGGAATGATCCACAAAAATACTTCACCACTGAGGAGAAGGGGGAACTTAACTTTAAAGGGGTTGGATATATCCATTAAATCTTCATATCTAATTTGGAAGACGTCTGTGAGTAATACTCAAAGATCAAGACACGCTAGCAACATACCTATCTTCAACCTATTTTGGGAACTACACAAGTGTTGGTAGTGCTCAAGGAGCTATTCAAACAATATACCAGTGTAGATCCATCTGAGGTGTATTTTTTTTTAATTTATTTAATTTATACATCTGGTTTTTTATTATTTTTCATAATTTTTTACTTTACGAGTCAATATGTATTTTATTTTTTTATTTTTATTAATGGTCGAGGTTACAATATATATTTTTTTTATTATTTAGTTATTATTTTTTAACTCGACAAACACTCGACTCACAAGATCTCCCTCATACTGGACTGTAGAGAACCTCTTAACGTAATCAAGCTTGCCTCTAACAATGTATCCATGAATCTCCTTCCCCTCTCGTAGAGCTTCCAAACTCGCACATGTCAGCAAAACCAATACCACGGTTACCAAATTGGGCTTGTGTTCTTCAACCTACACTTGCCATAAACATTCTAATGCCTTTCCTTGATACCCATTATGTACCATCCCGACAATCATAAAAGTCCATGTGACCACATCTCGTTGACACATTTTTTCAAACAATTGGCTTGCATCCTCCACAGAATGGCACCTGCAATACATATCCACAAGCGCACCTCCCACAAAGACATCAAGGTCATAACCACTATTGATCACCTACCCAAGAATCTCCATCCCCTGCTGCAGGTCCAATAAGCTTATGCACGCCTTTAGCATGGACAAGAACATAAATTTATCCAGCTTTGTTCTAGAAAACTTCATCTAATTTTAAATATCCACATCCTTATCCTCATATAACCCATTCTTAACATAAACTCTTATCAGTGCATTCCACATAAACAGAGTCAGTTCCAAGACTTCATCGAATGTTTCCTAGGCATTGGAAATGCTTCCACAAGATGAATACAGATTAACAAGCTTAGTATCCAAGTAGGAATTATGATGAGCCCCTATGAGTCTCATGTGGGCATGGACCTTATACTTGCCTTCTTTCAATAATATATGGCCAGTGCAAAACTCCAGGAGTATATGATAGATCTGGGCATCCATAAGGGTTTCTCCAATGATGTCGATGGAGTGTAGAATGCGAAGAGATTCATCAAGCAGGCCTTCTATGCACAGAAGTTTAAGGTCTCCATAGATTGTGGCCAAGCCCTTTTTACCTCTTGAGTGATCGTATCCTGTTCCTCTAGATTTGGGTTTCTTCCAAAGTCTAAAACCAAATTTGGATATGGTTTTGGTTTTTGGTGGAGGTGCCCTTGCTGGTCTTGGGGTGCAACGATCATTGTTGTGCACCATATAATCTCATGCCACGTTAGTGTTTCGAGGTTCAAGCAATTGAATGGATGGAATGAGACACACTTGCTTTCGGTCGGGTGAATCAATATTCTTCTTCCTTGAAATTGACTGCTCATATGATATCAAGCGGAGCCCATCGAGCATGAGTGGGAAATCAGAGGGAAGTTGTCTCCTTAGTTTCATATCCAACTGTATAGGGCATGATGTTTCAGCGAATGAGCATTGAATAATTGTGCATGCATCCATCTATCTTTGATCCATATCATGCTCAGTTAAATGGGAGAAAGTGGGTCAGTTTACAGATAGATTGATAGTTGGGTTCATGATCGACTAATTCCTCTTTGAATCTTTCAATAATAAACCCATAGTATATGGAAAGGGTTAGGTGAATGGATGGACACCCAAAAGATGAAAGTTAGTGGTTGTATGTTCTCTTGAAGCACAAGTAAACACTTGATAGTGTATGGTTAGAGGTGGACATAATGGTGGTGGTGGAGGAACCTTAATGTCATTATAAAGGTTGACATTGTAAATGAGGCATCCCATCATAACAATTTTCAAACATTACAATGGACTCAAAAAGCTCTTTGTAAAACTTTAAAAAGTGAAATATTAATGTGCATTTCCTTATCCTTTCTTCCACAATTTATGCTTATGGCCTCTCAAGGTATTGCATGATCTTCTCCCTTCCCATATAATGATGGACCAATCATAAGCTTTGGACTAGAGAATGAAACTAGTAGAATTTAGAGATAGTGCATTGATGGCACACTTGTATGTCTCGAGTGTGGAAACCAAAAAAACATTTGCTCTCACCTAATCCATTTGCCCACACTATGATAATTGGGATTGAGATCAAAAGTGAGGGATAGAAAGGATTTAATCAACTACACTATGAAAACATTATAAAAATGTTTGGATAGCAATGGGTTAAGTCCAACCCAAATCCTATGAAAAGAAAATCATTTGGTGAAACCACGAGAGCATTGATAGCATAATCATATTAATTCTTTGAAAGATTCAATGGATTTCAAGTAAGAAAGTCACCATTGTTTTGTGCTTTTGATCCCAAAGGTTACAGGGTAGTTGTGGAGAAATAAAAGTTCCATGCTAAGTGGTATTGAAAGCTTCACTTAATCATTTTTGAATTTGTGACAAAGATGATAAGCAAGGCTAAAGAAAAGGATGATTATATGAGGAAGTTATAGATCGGAAACCTATAGTTCAAAGAACAAGAAAGAAATGGGAACAAGGAAAGAATGCATTGTGGAAGAAAGTCAAGAAAATTGCATAAAATGAGAATCATTGGTAGAAGCAAGTAGAAAAGGTAACCACAACATTGTCTAAGAAAGTAGAGGGAAGTCCCACTAGACTAGAAATACTAAAGGAGCACTATAGGTGTAAGGAAGCATGAAGTTGAAGTACATGAGGCAATACCAAAGGTAGGGGAAGATCTCTCTGCATGTTTGGAGGATGTCGTCCCACACCTTGTTAAGGTTCTTGGGATCACTTAGAAATACAGCAACATGACAACAAAAGTTTCAATAACCCTACGTTTGATTGTATAAAATAGGAAAGGGTGCAGAGGTAAGGAAAGAACAAGATAAAAAAGGAAGGCACTAGAAGACTAGAATCTATCAAGGTAATTTTCCATTCTGAGTGTGACACAACTAAAAATGACTAACATAAACGACTAATTCACAAATTAATCGTTGTGAGTTAGTCATATTTATATTCCCGTGATTAAATTAGTCATTTATGTTAGTCATTTTTATTTTAGTCACTTGTTATCTAGTCATATATTTTATCCCGTCACTAAATTAGTCATTTATCTTAGTCGTTTTTTGTTGTCTTATTTAAAATTACTCAATTTTAGTCATTTATCCCTTGAAAAAACAATGGTGACTAATTTGTTTAGTCACCTAGTCACTTATCTCTCATTTTGTACTAGTGCACTTATATTTATTCCCCTCCCACCAATCCCCTCCCTTTATATTTCTCCACCCTTTAGTTCCCCCTCATATCAATGTCCAGAGACAAATCCATCCCTTCCCCTTATATTTGTCCTCCCTTCATCCCCCCCATATCTCTCCCCTACCCATCCCTCCCTCCCATGATTCCCTATACAACTTCCTCTCCCACGTTTGACTCCCCCCACACCGATTTTAGCTTAATCAATGTAATGTTGGGGCATGAGCCACCCCATAGATCACCAAGATGGAATCTTGGGAGTCTAAATTGTATTATAAGGGGATAAGGGTGACATTATAGGGTTTTGGATGGTAGGGATGGGTCTCTAGACATTGACCATAGTCATGGAAGAAAAGATGGTCCAATGAGTCTCTAAATCAACACACATGCACTCTAGATGGAATATTTGGCCTTTAGGGGATATGGGTGTCATTATGAGGTTTTATGCACTAAGGATAGGTCTCAGGGTCTTAACCATGGTAATGGGACAAAAGTGTAACAAAAACAAGTCTTAAACCACTACACATGCCCTTTAAAGGGGATATTTAGCCTTAATATGGGATATATGTGCCATTAGACTATTTTATGCATTGAAGATTGTTCTCGAGGTGTTGACCATGGTCATATAGGAACCATTACGAATATTTCCAAACAAAACATAGTTCTGAATACACTACCATGGTCCAAGGATAAATCCAATCTTCTAGGGATTAAATGATGTTTTAATGGTTCATGGTTAAATGAGGTTTCAATAGTTGATATGCACTAAATCGCATATGCGATATAACGCATATGCGATATATCGCATATGCGATTTAGTGATCACGTTTATAACAAACTGGCCATTTGTAAAAAGCGTAAAAAGCATATAGTTCATATCGCATATGCGATATAACGGAGATACGTTATATCTCATATGCGATATTTGTTTAATAATTAATCTTGGGTTGCGGGCTGTGGGCCATTTTTACTATACAGGAAAAGACATAAATCTTCTGAAACCCGCACAGAGCATACTGTTCAACCTGCAATTTAATCATTTATAACACAGATCCATAGGTTTTGTACAATTTTGGGTGGATTTCAATGGGGAATCCACGTAATAGAGTTCGGAAGTCAACGAGGAAGATGCTTAAACCCGAAGAAGATGAAATTAAAAAAGAAAATAAGAGGGAACATTCAGGAAATCGTCGGCATTCATTGGATGAGCAAATACTTCCCATTCTCGCTCAACAAATACCCGACGAAGACGTTGAGGAAGATATTGCAACTTTAATGCAAGCTGGTTATAACCAAGATGAAAATATTGGTCCATTATTAACTGGACAGCCCTCTGAAGAGTTCAATCATTATGTTCCTAACGAGACTTTGCAACAACCATGCCAGGTGGTTCAATCTCCTAATCAAATTTGTCATTGGGCAGTGGATGTAAACGTCTCTCCAGCATTTCAAAAGATAAGAAATCTCGCATCAAAATGAAAGAGAACTCCTAAATGCATACAAGTGGACGAGAGCGAATTGAATTCCATGGAAGGTAAGGTGGCTAAACGCACAATCCTTCATCATTGTTCTCAAATAATGAAACAATATTTTGAACCAAAATTTGAAGACAGTAAATGTGAATTGTTTTTAGCTTTGATTAAATCTAGAAGTATGGCAAATGTTAAAAAAACGTTAGGCATAAGAACATTGAAGAATACTGAATCAAGTAATCACATTGTTAAATCTCTTGCTGTTGCATTCACATCAATTGGTAAAAAAACTTGTTCAAAAGACTGTAATGTGGCTCGCCACGTATTGGCTAAATCAATTGTATCTAGATCCACAAGACAACGTCGTTTACTTAAATGCACATCTGTTAGGAACCCGTGTCAACCCTTCTCTTTACTATGTTAGTATATTGTTGTTGGACGCATATGCTTTGTAAGTCATCCCGTAGTATTTGTTGATCCATAGTTTATATTATCCCATAGTATTGACCCATAGTATTGGACGCATATGCTTTGTAAGTCGTCCCGTAGTATTATATGTCCCATGGTTTTGACTCATAGTATTGGGCATAGACTTAGTATATAAGTGTGTGTTGAGGTCATTGAAGGCACCATGAAGTTAATTGTGTTGAGCTTGCTCAAAGGAGGTTGCCCCCTCGAAGTGGCCCGTGATCAATATAAAAGTGATTCTAAGTTCTATTATTTCTGATATCTAGTGTATTTGCATTAATTAATTATTGCAGGTTCTTCACATCTGGTATCAGAGCACTTTCTTGGGCTCGTTGGGTGGAATTTCTGCCAAATTTGTTTTCGTATCTGTTGCAAGTTCGGATCTGGGGATAACCCCTATCCGCTTAACTATGGAAAGTACTTGGGCATAAGCCCTAAAACTCACTGTGAAGAGTACCACAGGAACCCCAAAGTAGCTAGCCCATTGAGAGGACCTGCCAACGAAAAGGGCAATGACCCCTACCTGATTGACTAGTTCCCACCCGTGAGGTAAACCAAGAGCTGTCGTTTGTGGCAAAGCGGTTATCAGTTTTACTTGAGCTGTGGAGTGAGGGGTACTGCCCCAATATGCAAGCCGTCAAATAGCATTGGTGGCCGAGTGAATCCCCTGAACCGATAGGAAGCCACACATACCTGGGGTCCATATCTATTTTCAGCTAAACTGTTGCCGATCACTTCCGCTCCAGATCCAGCCGTTTCAGATCTATTCTGAAAGTCATTCCAGATCCAGTCTCTGTTTCAGATCCAACCATTTTCGATCATTTCTATGCTATTGCAGATCCATCTGTTGCGGATCCCTTCCACGTCGTTGTTGCCGATCCATTTCTAGGAAAAAAAAAAGAGTATAAAATTCTGTTTTTCGGCCATATCTCCCTTGTTTCAACTCTATTTTCCCTGAAAATTCACTAACATCCCTGCAATCCCATCTTGCATATTTCATTCCTGAAGACCCTATCCCAAATTCCACTTCCCAAGTCCAGAAATCTCACAATTGTCTATTTTTAGGGTTTGCCATAACTCCTTCAATTTCCACCCAAATGCCGTCAAATTTTGCCACCGTGTTCCTTTCCTACTTCTGCTTATTTGTCCCTCTCTACCAAATTTTTTCATTCTTTCACCCCACTTCTGAAATCCCCATTTTTTGCTTCCCTATCCATCAGAAAGTGTCCAAAACCTAGACAAACCCCAATTACCCATCCGAGTTTTTCCCAAATCCAAATCTTCCTTTACTAAATAAGCTTTTGTTTGTGTTTTTCTATCCATTTCCAAGAAAAGAAAAAAAAACATGGAGGAAGCACTTGCAGCCATCCAAACCAAACTCCAAGATCTGGATGAAAAATTTCTCAGCCTCCATCTTTGGCATTCGGCCATGAACAATAACCGACAACCAGAATCTTTTGCAGCCACCAGGTTCTCTTCTTCCAGCAATTTTTGCGGGATGAAGCTTGATTTTCCTCGCTTCAATGGTACTGATCCGACTGGATGGATATATCGAGCAGAACAATATTTCAGTCTGCATAATACTTTTGATGTCCAGAAAGTTCCACTTGCATCCTTTCATTTGGAACAAGAAGCCCTTCAATGGTACCGTTGGTACATCAAAGCTCATTCTAAGCCAAACTGGACAGATTTTTTCCAACACCTTTTTCCACGATTTGGTCCTAGTGCTTTTGATGACTTCACAGGAGCACTCACTAAACTTCACCAAATTGGCACAGTGAGAGAGTATCAAACAGAATTTGAGAAACTGGCCAATCACACAGAAGGATTGTCTGATGAATTCTACAGGAGTTGTTTTATCAGTGGTCTCAAGGATGAAATCCGCTCAGAGGTCAAAATGTTCTGTCCCAACACAATGATGGGAGTCCTAGGGTTGGCTAAGTTGGAAGAGGACAAGCTCGCAGCTCAACAACGCTCCAAACCCACCTTTGTTCCCTTCAGAAATATGGGTTCTCAACGACCTCCCATCACACCTGCCCCACAACAAACTCCTATCAAGCATTTGTCTGAAACAGAGATGCAGGCACGCAGAGAAAAAGGGCTTTGTTATAATTGTGATGAGAAATTCACTTGGGGACATAGATGTGTTCAACAAAAGCTCTATCTCTTGGATGTGGATTCTCCGCCTACCTCAGAACTTGATGAAGAAGCTCCAGATATAGTAGATGATCAGGTCGACATTCAACACCCGCCTGTTGACACCCCATCTCAGGAAGACCCACCTGAGCTCTCTCTCCATGCTGTAACCAGTGTCACCACCCCACAAACAATGCGAGTAAGGGGATACTTCAAGAAGCTCCCTCTTACCATACTCATTGATTCTGGTAGCACTCATAACTTCATTGACCCTCGGATTTCCAAACAGGCTGATTGTTTTGTCCATCCTTGCTCCAACTTTGAAGTCATGGTTGCCAATGGGGGCACCTTACCTTGCAAGGGGAAGTGTCACAATGTGCGTATCTCTATGGAAGATTATAACCTACACTCTGATATGTTTGCCTTATCCTTAGGCGGATGTGATGTGGTTTTGGGCGTTCAATGGTTACGCACAATTGGCCCCATCTTATGGGATTTTTTGGAACTTTGGATGCAGTTTTCAGTAAATGGGGCACAACACAAATTAATGGGCTTACAACCAAGGTCTCTCTGCATCATCAATTCACATCGCCTGGAAAAAATCCTTAAGAAGAATTCACATGGTATCATCGCTCAACTCCATTCCCTTCAGATGCACCCATCAACGGTCTCCACTACTTCCTTGGATAGATATGCAGGTGTATTTGCTGAACCAATGAGATTTCCGCCTTTAAGAGACCTTTCCGGTAAGAATTTAGTCGCATCTACCTCTTAGCAGGAACTGATGGCTATTTTGCATGCAGTACAGAAGTGGCAGCCATACCTATTAGGGAATTATTTCTGCATCAAGACTGATCTCCAGAGTCTGGAAAATTTTCTGGAACAATGGGTCTCCTCCCCAACACACCTGAAATGGGTTATCCAACTCATGGGTTATCCCTATGAGATCACTTACAAGAATGGTAAGGACAATATGGTGGCAGATGCTCCTTCTAGCACAATTGATGACCCATTTTCTCTTACAGCTCTTTCTCTGCTTGTTCCAAATTGGTTGCAATATGTTCAATAGGGCTATCTCTTCTATGAACTCCATGCTTCTTCATTAGCAGGGCACTCTGGGTTCTTCAAAATGAATGACCAGGAACAATGTAACTTCTTTTGGTAGGGACTGAAAATGACAATTCAACAGATGGTGGCTGACTGTGATACTTTCCAGGTCAACAAGGGTGAAACGACACTCCTTTCGGGATCGATCAAACCCTTGCCCATCCCTACACAACTTTGGCCAACTATTTCTGTGGATCTCCTAGCAGCGCTCTGGTGGTACAATACAACATCTCAAAGGACACCATATGAAGTAGTCTATGGACAGACACTGCCAGTTCTTCTTCCATACATCCTTAGCATCTCCCCAGTTCAGGAAATTGACTCGGTTCTTCGAAACCGTGATCAGATTCTTCTCATTCTGCAGGACAATCTTCACATGGCCAGAATTTGCGTGAAACAACAAGATGACCAACACCGTTTTGAGCGCATTTTCCACGCAGCTGATGGGGTTCTTCTTCATCTACAGCCTTCCAAGCAATCCTCCCTGACACTCCAAAGGTGTCAGTGACCCGAAATGCAACCCGAGGATGCTACTGGGGAACCACTTCTTCAGATTCTGTAGCAATTTCTCCAACCAAAGCTTTGAGGACAAAGCTTTTTCTAAGGGAGAGGGGATGTTAGGAACCCGTGTCAACCCTTCTCTTTACTATGTTAGTATATTGTTGTTGGATGCATATGATTTATAAGTCGTCACGTAGTATTTGTTGATCCATAGTTTATATTAGCCCATAGTATTGACCCATAGTATTGGACGCATATGCTTTGTAAGTCGTCTCGTAGTATTATATGTCCCATGGTTTTGACTCATAGTATTGGGCATAGACTTAGTATATAAGTGTGTGTTGAGGTCATTGAAGGCACCATGAAGTTAATTGTATTGAGCTTTCTCAAATGAGGTTGCCCCCTTGAAGTGGCCCGTGATCAATATAAAAGTGATTAAAAGTTCTATTATTTTTGATATCTAGTGTATTTGCATTAATTAATTATTGCAGGTTCTTCACAACATCAGAAATTGTCCCTTTACATCCAAAGACACTTAAAAAATATTCAGTAATAAGAGACAACCTTGATGTAGAGGGACAAATGGATACATTATGGGCATTTAGCGGTAGGTTGCCCCACAAAGACATGAAGTTGGTCAAAGCAGTGAAGGGACTAGTGCACACTTTTTGGCACGATAACACTAGGCCTTCTTCTAACACAAAGGATGTGTTAAAATGTTGTAGGGTTTCTATGAACAATGAAGGGTATGTTAAACATTACCTTGACATGACACAAACTCAACTATTCGAGATGTTTAAAGTTTCCCATGTAGAGCTAAGGCTCGGGCAAAGATCTTTTGAAAAATGCAAGCCTTGGTATGTTAGAATCAATAGAATCCAGAACACTTGTTGTTGCAGATACCACATAGATTTTGATCTATATTATCATACATTTGCACATATACGTTATTTTTTGCATCTTAACCATGTGCAGGAATGCTTAAGTACAATACCACCAATGTCATCTAGAGATTTCATCCATAGCATAATGTGTCCAAGGCAAGATGGGAAAACACATTATTTAAAACAATGTGTAGAGGGTTCTTGCAACAATTGTGGTGGGCTATCATTATGGTCCGATTGCATCCATGAGAGTGAAGATCAAGCATTCAGGAATGCAATTGTCGAAAAGAAGAACTTTCAGTATGAGACATATCAGCTACGTGATGGGAAAGAAAGCAAGAAGATTAAATTGGTGACTTCACAGGTGACAATCTACACGAAAAATATTCATTTAGTTGAGTGTGCATTGTTTATATGTTGTTTTATAACATTGTTAAATATTGATGTATATTAATATTCATGTAAATATTTTTATGTTGTTTTATAACATTGTTTATTTTTTTCCACTAGGTGCAAGTATGTGATTTTATTCCAGAGTTCCGTGGAAAGATCCAACAGTACATTCAGCATGTCGATATGGCACAGTGGCAAGATGAGCAATTCAGAATATGCCGGGACACCTTCCCTCTCGGAACAATACTATCAGTGGTTGACTTTGCGAAAAATTACACCCTACAACCACAAAATGAAATACAAAGTGAATACTATCACTCAGAGCAGGTGAGCATAATGGTCCATATCACTTATCGACATGAGCCAGATAGCAATGAAGAGAAACATGTGATATTGAAAGAGAGTCACTTTTACATCAGTGACGACCGGACCCATGACATCCATTACGTGCAACATTGCTTTCAGCTATTCTATGATCATGTGATAGCTATGGATATACCATTTTATCGTCATTTGATTTGGTCAAATGGTTGTGCTGGACAGTTCAAGAATGCACATGTATTTAAATGGTTGTGTTTGTTGCACATAAAATACAAGGTGCCACATACATGGAACTACTTTGAAATGGGTCATGGAAAAGGAGAGCACGATGGTGCTGGTGCATGCATAAAAACTACCCTTCGAAGGGAAGAGATGAAGTTTACAGGTGCTCCCCTTCGAGACACTTCATCTATAGTCGAATGGTGTGCATCTGTGATGGGAGAACAAGCAACAAGGAAACACCTAGTGCGAAGAATATTCTGGGAGGTGACAGATGTGGACTGATCCCAAACACATCAGGTGAACACAATGCATGGAACTCAAGGTTTTCATTCAATTGGAAGCTCAGACAACTCGGCCCTACAAATTTGGACAAGATTGAAGGCTTGCTTTTGCAGTTCTTGCAGCATAGATGAATGGGATGAATGTGAGTATACAGATACAGTTGATACATGGGATCGAGTGACACTTGGCACCGATTTAAAGGGGGTTAATGAAATAGACTATTTGGAAGATGATCAGACATATATTTCTATAGACTATGATCACATATCGGATCTCATACAAGCAGGTACAAAAAAAAAATTAGTAGTACCTAAATCACTACAAGCCTTTACATTGAAAGAAATTTTATTTATGTTACATGCAATACGTTTTTTAATATTTATGTATTTTTAACCTTTTTTTATTTCCTTTCACAGGTCAGATATATGCAGTGGTTGCCCCACAAAATAATGAATGGGGTTCTGACTATTGGTTGGCACATTGCTTAGAGGGGAAACAACCCCTTCTCAAACCTGTTACAGATGATGAAAATATTGAATACCCAACTAGATCGATGGTTATAAAAGGGGAGTACCTGACACTAGCTGCACAACAAAAAAGGAAGGGTGGGTATGTATATCAGGATTATAAACCAGGAGCTATTGTATACCACTTCACCAACCTGGTAGTTGGTATAAACATCAAGCTACGCACAATTTTGAACAAAAATAGGTCACATGTATGATACTTGCTACCTCATTTAGAGCATGAGAGATTGATGGACACCATCGGCAACAGAGATGATCCAGATGGCCTACTCGAGTGAGTGCATTGTCAAGTGTTACTAGATTGTCCAGTGTGGCTAGATTGTCAGGTGCATTAAATTTAATCCTTAAAGTGTGTGCTGAAGCACAATTTCAATTATTTAGCCTTCAGTTTATTCCCAATGTACTAATTTGGGATTGTCGGATACCATTCACAAACATAATTTACTATTTCGAGGATACTGGACAAGTTATAAACACGATCCTACAACCTCAAGAGAGTTATCTATAAATAATTTTTACACATTTTCTTTATTTTCTTATAAGAGTACTAATGTTTAGCCTTTCGTGTTCCTAGGATACAAACACTATTTATGGCACATTGGAGGCACCAAGAACAACCGGTGTCTTTAGACACCACCAAATAGAAATCGGAAAATAACATGCTCTCGATTCAAGTTTATCTTCATCATCTTCATATGCCAAAAGTTCTCTTGTATGTCAAGTTTATGAATATTTATGCCAATTTTTACATATCACCAATAAACCTTAAAACTAGCAATTATCAACAATTATGATAGTTCTCTTCTAACTTCTTTCAATACCTCATTTTGTTTCATTTATGTGGATAGCCTAGGTATATGGCATTTTGTTTCATGTATGTGCATATAATTCATATACATGTGTTTCTACATCTTAGTCATGCATGCATGTGAAATTCCACTTGTGATCCATGTTCAACCCTATTCATTTTGTTTCATGTATGTGCATAGCCTAGGTATATGGCCTTTTTGTTTCATGTATGTGCATAGCCTAGGTATATGGGATTTTGTTTCATGTATGTGCATATAATTCATGTACATGTGTTTCTACTTCTTAGTCATGCATGCATGTGAAATTCCACTTGTGATCCATGTTCAACCCTATTCATTTTGTTTCATGTATGTGCATATCCTAGGTATATGGCCTTTTTGTTTCATGTATGTGAATAGCCTAGGTATATGGCATTTTGTTTCATGTATGTGCATATAATTCATGTACTTGTGTTTCTACTTCTTAGTCATGCATGCATGTGAAATTCCTCTTGTGATCCATGTTCAACCCTATTCATTTTGTTTCATGTATGTGCATATCCTAGGTATATGGTCTTTAAATGTTTCATGTATGTGCATAGCCTAGGTATATGGCATTTTGTTTCATGTATACATGCATATCCTATTCATTTTGTTTCATGTATGTGCATAGCCTAGGTACATGATATAAACCTAGAGAGTTCATAAAACCCTAGTTTTTAGTTCCATGTCTCAATTTGTGAACCCTAGTTTTATTATGCGGTGTCTAGTTCATGAAACCCTAGTTGGTTTGTAATTTGTAAGCATAGCTTAGGCATATTCTTGTTGGATTATACTTTGGTACAAGAATAATCGCATTCCAGGAGAGCAACGGAGTGGACAGTTTTTCGATCCGACCTCCGGTTGCCGAGTTATGTCGAGTTGCAAGTCGCATGAAAATGTCATTCAGGGACACTTTGTGACTTTCGGTCCAGGAGCGAAAAAAAAATGGAGCAGCAAGATTGCATGCCATTGGCTCCTGGTAGTGTGTATGGGAAATTCCGAAGTGGGACCACTACCAACACTTGCTCGGTGGATTGTTTTATGGAGTTAACCCAACAATGCGAGATTGCATTGATGGAAACTAAGCAAAACCCTAGTTTACGAAATGAATGCACAATGAAGTCACTGGGCCATGAAAACACGGGGGATAGGGATACCTAGAGGTTATCGCATGCCAAGAGAGCAACGGAGTCGATGGTTCATCGATCCGACCTCCGGTTGCCAAGTTATGTCAAGTTCCAAGTTGCATGAAAATGCCATTCAGGGACACTTGGTGACTTTCGGTCCGAGAGCGAAAAAACAAATGGAGTAGCAAGATTGCATGTCGTTGGCTCCTGGTAGTGTGTATGGGTAATGCCGACATGGGACCACTACCAACACTTGCTCAGTGGAGTGTTTTGCGGAGTTGACCCAACAATGCGAGATTGCAATGATGGAAACTGAGCAAAACCCTAGTTTACGAAATGAATGCACAATTCGTTTCATGGTTCTAGAAGTACTACAAATCTTATTCCAACTATATCACTACATCCCTTATGGAAGAAACACTTAGCATGTTTACATAGCTAATAAGTTAATAACATGCTAAAAATCAATCATTCATAGGAATTGAGGTACATACCTAGCTTTGAATAACAAATATTTAGGTCTTCTGATGATATGCCCAAATTTAGATTCCAAACTGCATTGTCAACTTGAAGTACATACAAATACATTTATCAAACATGATTCTTTACATCTAAGAATTCCTTGCCTCATTTAGCACATTTATACTCATTCATTAAAGCATTGGTAATCATAGCCCAACGTTGAAGAATTACCAAAAATGAAATTACATAGTTTTACAAAGAGGATTTCTCCATATAGTAAGGCATCTAGAGCCTTCCTTTCTATACCGAACACATTACATTCATTATTTGCAATGCCAACTCTTCTCCAAGTGTCTTCTTCATTAAATGAAAGCTAAGCAGTGAATGGAATTAGTTATTACTATTTACAAGAGTCTTGATTAAGTTGGGAAGCAAACGACCCTCACAGGAAGAATTTTGCTTAAAAATCAACACATAATATTCCATAAGAAGCCATGTACTTGGATGGAAACTTGTCCATTTGCAACTGAAACGTACCCTCAAACAAACACAAAGCCATAAACCTAAAAACATATTCAAGCATATATATTGAAGGCATATAATACACATGTCTCCATCCCATATCAAGTCAACCATATATAGGTAAATCTGAACGTTGCTTTATATTATATGTACATGTATAATGTTTTCAAAAATGGCATGCCATGGCCATAATACAAAATTGTGGATCATACTGTACATTTGTGTGTACATACAAACAAAATGGTACATGTATGTATTCCCCCTATACATGGATTCTATATGTACCCCCCCTATACATGATTTCTATTTATCCCCCTTTTCAATGCCAATGTCAGTGACTAATGAGAAGTCTATCTTTTTTTTGCGGTTGCTCGATGGCTTTCCCCAACGATCTACAGGAGGACGCATTCTCAATATCGGATACTTCACACAAAACAAAATTTGTAAGTTAGTTTACCAAGCTATAAAAATAAATACAACTCTATGTACATTTGTTCAAATTCCAAGCAAATATAACATTTTTACTTACCATGCATGTGTAAGTCCTCAGCACTGAAACTGCATGTACTTGGGTGGGGGGGCGTGTAGGGTCATCATTGGCCCCAATTGGGTGCTCTTCAGGCACCACTAGCTTAGTAGATGCCTGCATAAAGTAACATACATGTCAATGTCAGCAAATACAAAGAAAACAAGACATATATACTACATGGACGTACAATGACCTTTTCAAAGAAAGAGAGACATGTACACACGTACCTGGGGTGGGGAGAGAGGTGGGTCACCAACAACGTCGATTTGGTGCTCTTCAAGCTCCACTGCATCACTAGATGCCTGCACATAAAGTAACATATGGACCAATGTCAACAAATACAAAGAAAATGAGACCATCTATAATATGTATGGATGTGCAATGACCTTTTCAAAGAAAGAGAGACATGTACACATGTACTTTGGGTGGGGGGAGAGGTGGGTCACCAACAACGTCGATTTGGTGCTCTTCAAGCACCACTGCATCACTAGATGCCTGCACATAAAGTAACATATGGACCAATGTCAGCAAATACAAAGAAAATGAGATTGTATATAATATGTATGGACGTATAATGACCTTTTCAAAGAAAGAGAGACATGTACACACGTACCTGGGGGGGGGGGGAAGGTGGGTCACTAACAATGTCGATTTTGTGCTTTTCAAGCACCACTGCCCCACTAGATGCCTACATAAAGTAACATATGGACCAATGTCAGCAAATACAAAGAAAATGAGATTGTATATATACTATGTATGGATGTACAATGACCTTTTCAAAGAAAGAGAGACATACATGTACCTACGAGGGGGAAAGGTGGGTCACCAACAACGTCGATTGGGTGTTCTTCAAGCACCATTGCATCACTAAATGCTTGCATAAGGTAACATATATGTCAATGTCATCAAATACAAAGAGAACAAGACTGTATATATACTACATGGACGGACAATGGTTTTTTCAAAGAAAACGAGACATGTACACGTACCTGGGGGGAGGAAGAGGGTCATTGGTGGGTGGAATACTAAACAGTGGCCTTAATAGACGGTCAAACATAACCTGGTAACCATGCTACGTAACAAAACATAAAGATACAATTAGAAAATCTCTAATAATTAAACGCATACACGTTTCAAATCATTAAAAGCATATAATTAAAAGCATGTAATGAAAAGAATACCTGAGTTTGGGAATATTCCTCTACATGGGAGGGACTGACCTAGGATTCCACAAACTCATCGTGCCCACCCTGCATAAAACATATTGTATCAAGTTTAAGACGTATTGAATCTTGCAAAATCTAAATTATAAATATGTAAATCACTCGATGACAAATTAAAAAGTAAAGTTCTTATAGCTAATGGTGAAGCACCAAAATCATATGCAGCATTGACCGCTGCATCAATGACATCAACATCAACGACTAGATTATGTGAATCTAGGCTGTCATTGGACACCAACTATATATTTGTTCACGTAAATTGTAAGATAATTATTTAAATAGAAATAAATTACGAAACAATTGAAAACTGTGATATAAAACAAAATATATATATGATGTAAAGAATGAATTTTACTTACATATCGGAGTAATCCATTGCCCCGAAACTATGAAGCAGGCCCATAGCATATGCTTCGACACAATGTGCAATGGTGGGGAATAACCCGATGTTCTAAAGACTCCACGTCATCGGTGCGATGTGTAGCTCTGGTTTGGTCTAGGGAGCTAAAAGGTGGATTGTGACTGTGAGATGGTCCAACCCCATATGGGCCAGCCTCGAAAGTGCCAACCCCTTGGCCTACATTGCCTTCAATGGCAATCCCATGTCGAAGCAATGTATCAGCCAAATCGAATAAGGCCTCCTACGTATCATCAAGAATGGGACCCGCGGGTGGATATACCCGAGGGGGGTTTGGTGAGCATGGAGGGCATCGCACACAGTTAGGATCGGTCCTAGCCCCTTCCCTATCTTGGGGCATCCCATGACCTACACCTTGGAACTCTAGAATGTCAAAATAGTTCACATGTTTCTCGAGGATAAATTCTGCATACAGCTTCCTAAGGAAATAAAATGGGATGTCTCTATTCCCGCGAGGGTCTTCATCGAAGACCATGTACCAGCGATCCATCCAATTGGCTTTAATATTTGGTTCCATGCACCAGTCTATGGAAATCTGTGGTCGACTAGTGATTGGAACCAATCCGGTACTAGGGTCCCGGAATAATGAAAACAATTGGTCTTTGGTTATCTTAATTTTTTTGACATCTTTGTAGCTCAACCCAGTGGAATAGTATTACCTCTGGGAATCTCTGTACGAGCTAATGTTGTACAGTGCTCCCTGGGCATTGGAAATTGTATTTGTTATGGAGTCTAATGCCTCGGCTAATGATTGTCTTAAGTGGTCCCCCGCCCACTAAAGAGTGAGCTAAGGTGCCTCAATGAACCCAAATGAGCCAGAATCTTTGAGTTAAGGTCGTGTTCCTCCTCAGTGTGTGGGTTTGTGTTCGGATTTTGGTTTGGGTTTGGGATTGTGTTTGGATTTTGGTTTGGGATTGGGTTTGTGTTTGGGTTTGTGGTCTCTGTTAAGAATAAAACAACAATTTCAAAATTTAATTAATCAATTTCATTGTTTGTTTTTTAATACATGTAACAAATTTTATTAAATTGGTTTTAAAAAAAACAAAAACTAGTAAATTAACAAACACAATAATGAAAAATTCAAAAGGAATTAACAAACTAGTAAATCTTGCCACCCACCTTCCATTTTATCCGATTTGTGAATTGGCTTGCCTCCTCCTTCTCTCAAACGCAAATCGACTATGCGTTTTTTCGCCTTCCTGATATCGTCGGCCTTCACTGTGTAGATTGGGAAAATGAGGCCGCGGGCACTCTGTTTTATATTTTTTTTTTGCATTACAAATCGCACTAGCAATATATTGCAGTTGCGTTTTTTTAACTCTATTAATCCTAAAGTATATATGAATGAAAATGAGGCCGTGGGCACTCTGTTTTATATTTTTGTTTTTTACATTACAAATCGCACTTGCGATATATCGAAAGTAAGATATATCGCACTTGCGATATATCGCCGTTGCGTTTTTTAACTCTATTAATCATTTATATATGAATGAATAAATGATTGGAGATTTCCTTGGACTATTAATCCTTTATATATGAATGAATAAATGATTAGGGATTTCCTTGGACTATTAATCCTTTATATATGAATGAATAAATGATTGGGGATTTCCTTGGACCAAGGACGAGGGAGACAAAGGCACATTGAATTCTACAAATCCTTAATTAGTAGGTCAAAATCCCATCATTTGGACCTTCATTTTTTCCAATGTATAAGGATTTTCACCCCTTTCTCCTTGACTAGGGAGGGACAATTACATCTTTGTCACTCCTTGCAAGCCTACTAGGGAGTGATAATTACAACATTTTCACTCTATGTCATGCCTTAGGGGAGCGATGATCATGTTTGCACCATTTGAGCTTGGACATCAAGTGAGTCCTTGCATAGCCACCCAGGGATTTCTTTTGCTTGCGATTACAACACTAAACCACTTGAGCTAACCCACTAAGATTTTGTGTCACAATTTCTCCTTTGCTATTAATGGTATTTATATTATATAAATTTATGGAGCCCCTTTTATCTTCCAATGGTTTACCCAACAATCAACATCCTCATATAAAATTTTACTAGATATAGAGTAATTCCAAGAATGCTCTTCTCCTTCATGTTTATTATTGTATGCTTGTGTAGAATACATAATTAATCAAAATAAAGTTTCATCAAAGAAAAGAACTCAAAATACCTTAGGATATGTATTATAAATTAGTAATGTTCATTATAAGTATTGATTACAAAACATCATTACCAAAATGTGTTATTTTATCTCCATGGAGTTTATTTGTAATTGAATTACCATATTTGTAGTCATCAAATATATTTTCATAAAGAAATCACGTGAGTAATGAGATAAAGATAGAGAATAGTTTTTTTCAAATGTCTAATTTTATATCTTCGTAGGATAGGGGCAAATAGGTTTGAAGGGAGAAAAGGTAATGGTAGAAGAGAGGAAGTGGGTTGCTTATTTTTATGATCTATAATAAGAGATATTAGCCTCCAATTTTATAACTTTAGTTGAAATAGTGGGTGCATGGATGGGTGACATGGTGTGGTTGGATAAGCAAGGAAGGAGTTATATGGAGAAGGGTATGATAGAAGACATCAAAGGAAGAAAAAAAATTAGAGGAGAAGATATCGAAACAAGAAATCAATTTAGTGCCCAAATTGTACATGTGACATAAGTTGTAGAAGAGATCCAAGGTGCCTTATATAGAAGGATAACATCTCAAATAAGAATGGATATAAGACAAGAAAATTAAGGTTTCAAATCATCTCTAGTATTCACATCTATAGAACAAAGAAAGTTTGTATATGGTCCCCTCTCTCATAAATCAATTGAATCTCTCTAACTACGCCTTTGCAAGTAAAATTATTTGCATAGAGACAAAAAAAATAGTACAATAAATGAAACTCTAATCATTCAAACAAACGGAGAAAAAAAACAAAAACACAAATGATGGTGAAATAAGAAGACCATATGAATCGAATCCTAGTTCGAATACAACTTTGAAATATGGAAGAGATATGGAGGGATTCAATCCTTCTAGAAGAATGAGAGGAATTGGGAGTACATATACCATTACAAATCATGATTCTTAGATTGTATTTTGATCATCGTCAAAGAAAATAAAATTTAAGATCCAAATCGCACTTACGATATAACGCAAGTGCAATATATCGCACTTGCGATTTGTAACGCTTAAAACATGCAAGTCCGATATATCGCATATGCGATATAGGATAACTAAGCTTAGCCTCGGTTTTTGGCTCGGGTTTGTCCGAACCCAGCCACAATAACGCATATGCGTTATGGATTTCCTTTTCGGATGTGCGTTTTTTATTTCTAAAGTGGCACTAAAAAGTGGAACCAACTTCGTGCACACGCCCAATAACGCGCACGTGTTATGTAGATACAAAACACTCGCGCATTTTGTAAAGAAGAAATGCGCTCACATTTCATCTAACACTAAGCACGCCGACCAAAATATTTGAATTTAACTATAGCGTGTGGGCGTTCCTGAGCACCTAATCATCCACTCCTACCGCACTCGCGTGTTAGCCATAGTCCAATGTGGTTGGTTCGGACTTACCAAACCTGTGCTATGGAATTTACTGAACCATAGCTAATTAGACATTTCCACCATTTTTCTCAATATGCCTATTTTTCACCTCTCTCTACAGCATGACATACATGACTATTATTGACAAAATTTTAGGCATAGATAGAATTTTCTATGCAGATTCCAAATATGTAATTTTTTTCAAAAAATATTGAGATTTTCTATTTATTTCCTAATTTTCTTATGTCATCACTCCTTAAGTCAAAAAACATACTGTTAGTGTTTATTCTGTAACTTTTTCATTTCAAAACCATTTTTAAAACAAATTGTATGCTGCACTAGTAGACACCGACCTCTACATGCTATAAAAAATCTAAGTCGAAATAACGACATTAAGACCTTTAAAGGCTACACCCACATTTGACGTACTGTTCCTGAGGTTTGATCACTTACATAATTAAAAAAGAATTAAAAATTAAACATTTAAATTTGGAAAAATAGTGCTGTACTAGTGCTACAAGTTCTATACATGTCTACCAATTTTTGTTTCCTGAAACCATCAGTTAGGCACTGAAAGGCTGCACACACAAAAACATATACCTTATCATTTTCCAAAAAAATGAAAAGTGACTATTAGAAAAAATGAAATTTGACATAGTTATGTAAATTTTCAATACTTAAAACTTATTTATTTGGAAACATGACTCAATTTCCTACGTTTCATATTTTTTACTCGATGCAAGATATCTTGTGTAAGTATCTCAAAAAAACCAAGTTGAGGGATGCCTGATTTTTCAGTTTTCTATTGCATCTAACATGCCAAAAGTGACTACCATTAGCTTGCACATGCCCACTATTTAATTAAATAATATCATTTTATTAATACTATTTAATTAAATGGTATTATTTTTACTTAATTTTTAATATTATTTTATTAAATAATATTATTTTAGTAAAAAATATTATTGGATAAAAACATTATTAATGTGTCAAATATATCATAATGTTATTAAATATCTCCAAAATACATCATAATATCATACATATCTCCAATATTAATAAATTAATCATGTTTAATTAATTATAATATAATAATTAATTATTTAAATAACTAATAATTATTTAATTAACTAATAATATTATTAACTAAATAAAAACATTAGTTATTAATTAATTAACTAGCATTTGCCCCTTGAGGGGCAAAAATGAACGCCGGTAGGAAAAGAGGAAAGTTAGAAGGAACAAAAACATAGGCACAGGAAGCGAAGGATACTGGTAGGAAAAGAGCAAAGTTTGTAACAATCTCATATTACAAAGACATAGGCACTCAACCCATAACAAAAAATAATGTTAAGTTCATCAACATAGTAGCCAACTACAATTGTTTTTCTCACAATCTCTGTAGTAGTAATCTCAACACTATAGATTACTACTATATCTGGAATATATAAGCAATTTGAAAAAATAATTCTGCAATAATACCAATGAAAACAATGATTATAATAGCTCCTAAACTGCACAAACTACTTGTGAACAAAAGTTTGGTTTCATGCCATGTGTTGTAGCAATAAATTTAGGAATCTCCATATACAAGTATAGGTATAGAACTCTTTCATGGACCAAATCTTGATAGTGCCACAATCTAAGTTGTAAATGAATCTTCGTTATGCTTTCTTGAAGAATGGAAGATATAGTGGGAAAACCAAATATGTTTCTTTCTTCTCATTGAGGATTTCAAGTCCACCATAAAAACTTTACATCCTTCTCAACCGTGTAAAGGCGAACAGACCTACCACTACATGAACTAAGCTTATGAAAATATCTAATCAACCAAGGAAAATAACTGGTTATCAATGACTCTCTTCGCATCAAGGATTCACACATCTTCTGACAATATAGATAGTTCACAACAAAGTACAATAAAAATGCAGACTTACAACACAATAGGAGTTGTGAATCTTCGTTATGCTTGCTTCAATAATGGAAGATACAGTGGGAAACCTAGATATTTTTATTTATTCTCATTAAGGATTTCAAGTCCACAATAAAAACTTAACATGATTCTCAACCATGTAAAGGTGAACAGACCTGTCACTATATGAATTAATATTCTGAAAATCGCTAATAAACCAAGGAAAGTAACTGGTTGTCAATGACTCTCACTGCATCAAGGATTCATACATCTTCTGACAATATAGATAGTTCACAACAAAGCATAATAAAATGCAGACTTACAACACAATAGGAGTGGTCGTAGCTCTCAATATAAAGGTTGTATTTATTCAACGTGGAGGTAGATGAGGAGGGGTTTCTTTGCTTGGTTGCTTTGATTTTATGAATGTAAAAGAGAGTACACATTTTACAAATCAGTTGAAATTAATATTTATATAAGTACTGCTTGGGATAATCCATTATGAGCTTAGCTTGAAAAGCCATTGCCAACAAGGAAACTGAAGAGCATTGAACTAAAAACGTAGTAAAATATAGCACTGTTACAAAAATATGAAGAAGCATTTAGGTTTTTTAGAGAAAAGGAATCCCAATAATATCCATTGAAAAGTACACATTACATATAAACATTTCTGCAATAGTTTCTCAAGAAGGGAAATTTGTTTTCATTGACAAAGACGAATAGATGAACAACAAAAAGCATTGGTTCACCACTATATAGCCTCGGAAGAGTTTGTTATCTGGTGAAATTGCAAAAATGAGAATAATAGGCAAAGTTTTCAATTGAGTGTTGTACATATCAGAAAATACAAATGATATTTACAATTAAAATTAACTGGACGCTTCTAAATTGGAAATATGGTTTTCCCATGCATTAACTTCTTCAGTTATGATATTATATTCATCAGGATTTAATAGTTTTAGAGACACTTCATGATAAGATAGTTGTGTTTCTATATTTGCAACTTCTGTTACTGCAGCCTTGCATGTATCCTCAAGGAAAATGAGATGTGTAGATGTTTGCCTCACATAGAAGTCGATGTCTTTTTTTGTTAGAGCATCAATTTTCTTGATGTAGTCCATGTTTGATTGCAACACTTGCTGGAGTTCTGCCATCTGCTGATCCTTGGGGGGGAGCTCATCGATATTGGCTACCATAGAGAGCTGACATTTACGGTGAATTTGATGGATTTCCTCATAGAAGTTTGTGCACTTTTCAAGAGTTGTAGCAATCTCGACATTTAGTCGATTAGTGGCTTTCCTGCAAAATTGAAGGAGTGCAATATCCAACTTCAAGGTCACCAATGTTTTTTGAGGTAGGTGAGGAGGAAATGTTGGGTTATTTGCTCTCCAAGTTAACTATTTGTTAAGCTTGTTGTCAGTAGTAATCAAATGTTGATGCATTGCTATTGAGATTGCAGCAATTTCCTACATCCTTGCCATGAATTGTTTGATATGGTAGATTTTTGGAAAGAGTGTTTTTGACAGTTCAAGACTTGCTCTTGAAGATTGCATGCTTCTGCCCAGAACGGTTCCATGAGTGATTCCTTATTTCTCAACAATTTATCTACTTGAGTCTTCAATTCATTGGCCTTGTCATTCACCACTGATGCACGTGTTTCAAAGTCTGTAATATTTTCTTGAAAATCATTTGTATCCCCTTCCATTATCATTAACTAAACAATCAATGCTTCCTTTTATGTGTTAAGGTTGTTGTACGCATCTAGTAAATTGTCTTTCTCAAATAATGTGGCCTATAATTTTGTGTTTAACTCAATGATCTCTCCACATTCCTTTACCAAGGTGGCCTTGAGTTTCAACATTTTTTCTTTGTTTCGCTCAATAGCATTGTCAACACTTGCTTGTGCAGCTGCGACATTCACAGAGGATGTGAAATTGGGGTCCTTTTGGTTGCCTTCTATAAGTGTGCTTTCTGTGACGGTGACAATATCTGGTTGATCGATCATTTTCATTCTTTTTTCTAACAGTCGTGTTATGGTATTTCTCTTTGAATAAAAAAAATCTTGTCCAATAGGGCCACTGTATGTTCTTTGGATGGGGTAAACAGTGTAAGCTCAGGCTTTTGAAATGGCAAGTAGCCTCCAGTTAGTGGGCTCAGCATGTTTGTGTCCATGGGTTCTGTACTATTGACTTGTGGACTTGTTGGCTCCCTGTGCATAGCTAGTTGGATATTTTCTTGTGCTTCTTTGCTGATCTGTTCTTCCAGAGTTTCATTTTCTTTAGTTTCTCTTGCACGATGGACTTCTTTGTTTTACAATTTTTCCATTTCCCCTCTTTGATGTTGTTTGATTGCTAATATTTCTACTTCCTCTTTATCTTGTTTTTTTTGTACCCTTTTGGCCTGTTCACTTTGGCTATGTATTTCTGCTTCCTCTTTCTTTTGTTGCTCTACTGATTCTTCCCTTTGTATATGTATTTATGCTTCCTTTTCCTAGGTTGTAATTTTGATAGAAGTAGGTGCATGGTTTCCCTTTATTTTTTTTGTACAGCACTTTCGCATTGTTGACCCTTTTATATATTTCCTCATCTTCCAGGAAATGATTTGAGTATTCAAAAGTGATTTTGCAAGAAGTACAATGTTTAACCACTTTACCTTTTGTTGTCGTTTCTTACAAAATGTATAGTCCCGAAGTGAAAAGATTCCAAATAAAAAACGAATGCTTCAACAACTCTAATTTTTTGGAACCTGTATGCACCAATGTTGAATGGTAGAGGTAGGTAAGATTCTTTTTTTTTAGATGGAAAAAGTCACCAATTCCATTGATGAAGACTTATCTTATGGCTTCTTTATGCACAATGAAATCTGTAGCATACTTGGGTAGTAAATAAGGAGGTTTAGTGCCCCCATACATCCTTATGTATGTGCCTTCTAATGAGAAGTAGTTGTTGTTGTACTCACCTATTACAGCCAAGGCATTGTCTGACAAACAATTTGGTGCTTTATTGAAGAGCAACCAATAAAGGGGAATGATTAGTTCTTCGCATAGTAGTTTGTAATACCCTTGATATCGATGAGCCCAAGTTATTTGGCATGCTACATGAAGGAGAGTCTTAGTCTGTTTCCAAGCACATCCCAACTTAGGGAAATGATTCTTGACTAATATACAATCAATGAGGTAAGAAGACATGAAAAATCCTTCTTTTTGTTGTGAAAGGCCGATTTGAGTTGTAGCAATATTGGACGCCATACTATTTGATATTATATTTTCCCAATTGAAGACTGTACCATGTGTGGAAACGTGGTAGATCAATGGAACCCAACTGAGTTTATAGTTGTTTCCATTTGGTAGGTCAAAGATTCTGTTCAACATTAAGACAATGATTCGATAGGGAGTCCTTAAGTGTTGGCTGTCATATTCCCCGCTACCTTTGGGTCTTAGTTGCTTGTCTGGTACCATCATCTTCTTTGCACATTCAAAATTATCTATATTGGCATGCCTTACCCAATCATCAGTAAGCATAAATTTGGAGGAAGGCAGCTTGTATGCGGCTGAAAGGTGTACTGGTTGAAAGGAGGCGAGTCCTTCTCCAATAGCATTTGAAATGAGCCTGGTGGTTTTATCTACATGGGGCATAATCCACCCAATCACCTCTGAGCATGGAAAAAATTATGGTTGGGTTTCTTCCTTGTGATGGGCATGCCTCTTGATGTTTTGGTAAACCATTGATTCCTCGAGGTTTGCATCTAGTATTTTTCCATCTATGATAGCTGTGTACAGGTCACCCCATTTAAATTTTGGAGTGGCCCTTGTGATGGGTTTGGTGTCTTCAAACATTGTTTCAATTGGTATAATTGGAGTTGTTTCTACGTTAGGCTCAATCTGCTTGCCCTTCTTCTTCTTGTTTTTTTAAATTATATCTGATGTGAAAACATAAAGGGTGAATAGTGAGGAACTTGACATGTGTATAAGGGATATAATATTGAAGATTGAGAAACTAAGAAGTGGTTAAACAACAATTGAAAGTTGATGTTGTTTGGCATAGGTATGGCATGCAAGGCAAGGCACATGGCCCTTGGAAGGTTCTATTAGTGTTATATAAATGTCTATACTAGAATCTTCTTTACATAACATAGAAAAAGCAAGTTGAGAAGATTGAATGCCAAATACAATTTGGCCTACACTTAAGTGTTTGCATTGTTGAATTGCCTAAAATTTTGTTGTTGTTCTAACTATTTTTTGCGTGCACTCCTAATCACTCTTAATTATTCAATTGGAATTAATTCAGGTTGTATTGGACAACCTGAATCACTGCATCGGCACAAAGTTTCCAGAGTGTCGACGCGTCGCTGTGTTTTGGCGAGTTTGTGCTGATCATGATCTGCACAAATGAGAATCCGGAACTCGTAAAGCTTAAATCATTGATCATTAGGGTAGCTACCTAAAAATACTGAAAAATGTCTTCGTTTTGGTTCACTGCAAACTGACACTTAGGTTCACTTAGAATGCTTGAAATATGTTCTCTTTTGCAGGAAATTGCCCTTAACCATGTTTGGCTTTTTGGGCTAGCTGGGGATGGATTCGGTGCTACATGTGTCATGCTCAAAGGCAATGTCATAAGATTTGGCATTGAATCTTATGGGTTGTGGCTTGCACTCTTATTTATTCAATGTCTATTAATTCAGGTTGTATTGGAGAGAAATGAAGTGGCACAACAATTTGCTTGGAAGACATGTAAAAAGTGTGTGTTATGGTAAGCAGTTTAAGGTTGAATTTCTGTGTGTTATGTTACAACTTACAGCAAAATTGTGTGTTATGATTCTAGAACTAAAATGCATCTCTACCAATATGAAGTATATGAAAGTGGAGAATTTGATAACTGTTGCATCTTTTTGGCGAGTTGCAAAATGAGTATGTGTCAAGCATGCTTGATATATGTCACATATTTTGGGAAAGAATGTGATATGTCTCCAATATTAAATCCAAATCACGAATATTAAATATATGTGTGTGTTCTGTTGCACACTACCATTATTTGTTTTCACATGAGATGAGAATCTCATGTGCAGTTAGTTAACTTAGGCTGATGTTGAAGTTACTTAACTTACCCTCTCATTTAGTGAAGCATGTAAAAGAGATGGACACTTGGAGTACTATGTTACTCATGGGAGATAAAAAATGTATTGAACCAACATCAGACAAATGTGACCATGCATCATGACCATGGATGATGAACATGAATAATTGCGCTGAAAATGGTCTGCCTAAGTCAAGAGGGATAATAGATTGGTAAACAGAAGGAAATGAATATATGAAAATGCTCATTTCATAGTATATTAAACAGAAATATTCTTTCACAACAAATCCATTTAATATCTGAGGAAAAGTACAAAGTTCTATGAAAACACAAGCATTACAAAATAAAAAAGTAATACTATGGGTACACCAAGATGCTATTGGAACACAAATATTATATAGGAAAAGGAGCAGCATGGGCCCAAGCATATAAATAAGATATCCCCATAACCTAGCACAAAATGTTTTTGAAACACCATCATTATAGAGGAAAGTAAGAACATGAACCTTTAGCATTTAAATGGATTACACATCCCATACACTGCAAACAATGATTTTTTTTCCAATTATAGCTTATAAAATATTTGAGAACTTGTTTTATGAAAAAAAAATTCAAAAGCGAATGCAATGGGCCATTAGTTTCCTTTTTTGTTTTTCATCTATTGCATACTGTAATCATTTGTGTGGGGATTCCCTTTCATTTGCAGCTGCAATCATGGCATAGTAACAACAAACAACAAAACAAAAAATTATCGACAGTGGCCATGTTCACGTCATTAAAAGAAGAAAGGATTACGTGCATAATGAAGGGTTGAATGTGGTATAAGAAACTAGATGGATAGGGGGACTGGATGGAAAGACAAGATTAGACACATTTATTTTCCACTATACTTGCTATAAGCAGCCTTAGTTATAGCTTCAAGCCTCTAGTTTCTCAGACTGGCTGCATGCAATGCTGTAATCTGCATTTGCAGGAAGTTATAAATTATCCTCGTAACTTCAAAAAAGTTGCCACTGTGCACAACTGGTTTGACCGGAATGTAAGTCTGGATAATTATCACCCTACGTTGTCTACTCGTGAGGATTCCTCTCATGAATTTGAAGTAGTTGGGATCAATTTTTTTAAAGAGCTAAGGCTTTTCAAGATTGGGCAAAACTGATAATGGTGAAATTAAGATACTACTTCAAATTCAAATTTCTATTGGATTTTAGTGAAATTTTGTGATAGTAAAGAGGGTTTCAAAGCTTCTGATTCATGGTGAAATTGTAAAATTTCTATTTGATTATTTTCAAGTTTTTACCCAAAAAAAAAGTCCTTTTATTGTTAACTTATTAGAAAGGAATCTCAGTCGCTTGCATTTAGTAATTTGTTTTTGCCTGGTTTCACAAACGGATTTGCAGGGAAGCCGATACCTATAATGAAGTTGTTCAGTTGTACGTACAGGGTCTTGCTTTCATGCAGTCAGGTCAGTTGTTTAACCTTCACCATCGAGTCACTGTGTGTAGGATCGCTTTAACGAACGTTGGAGGGGTTGGTTCAGAGATGGGGTTCTTCTAGCACTTCCGGGTGAGCTGTCGACAATGGGCCACCTGGTTCAACTTCAATCCTGGCCTTTAGCTCAGTTTGGATCCCCCTTTCTCCACCGCACTCTCCCATTACTTTAAGCTCCCCACCCACCCTTCTTCTCACACTTTCTCCTCTTCCACATACATGTCCTCTACTCCACTGCGCAACTTTATTCCTTACACACTCCCAATCCCAAACTCCCATGCTTAACTGTCGCTCATTCCACTTTTCCTTCCACCTACACACTTCCAAGCTCCTCCATAATTCACATCACTTACCCCCATTGAATTACCCTCCAATTGACCATCTATGCTACTCCTTAACACAACCTCCGCACACACTTGTTCCTTACGCACATCCCTCTCCTCTCCACCCCACGTCACCTTTGCTCTGCTTGCGCCCCATTACCGGCGACGCCATACTATCTGATATTATATATTCCTAATTGAAGGGTGTACCATGTGTGGCAACGTGGTAGATCAATGGAACCCAACTGAGTTTATAGTTGCTTCTGTTTGGTAGGCCGAAGATTTTGTTCAACATTAGGATGATGATTCAATAGGGGGTCCTTAAGTGTTGGCTATCATATTCCCCGCTACCTTTAGGTCTTAGTTGTTTGTCTGGTACCATCATCTTCTTTCCACATTCAAAATTATCTATATTGGCATGCCTTACCCAATCATCAGTAAGCATAAATTTGGAGGAAGGCAACTTGTATGAAGCTGAAAGGTGTCCTAGTTGAAAGGAGGCGAGTCCTTCTCCATTGGAATTTGAAATGATCTTGGTGGTTGTATCTACATGGGGTAGAATCCACGCAATCACCTCTGAGCAAGGAAACAATTATGGCCAGGTTGCTGCCTTGTGAAGGGAAGATCTCTTGATGTTTTGGTAAACCATTGATTTGTCGAGGTTTGCATCTGGTATTTTTCCATCTCTGATAGCTGTGTATAGGTCACCCCATTTGAATTCTTGAGTGTCCCTTGTGATGGCTTTGGTGTCTTCAAACATTGTTTCAATTGGTATAATTGGATTTGTTTCTACGTTAGGCTTAATCTGTTTGTGCTTCTTCTTGTTGGCTTTTTTAATCATACCTGGTGTGAAAACATAAAAGGTGAATAGTGAGGAACTTGACATGTGTATAAGGGATATAATATTGAAGATTGAGCAACTATGAAGTGGTTAAACAACAATTGAAAGTTGATGTTGTTCGGCATAGGTATGGCGTACAAGGCAAGGCACATGGCCCTTGGTAGGTTCTATTAGTGTTATATAAATGTCTATGCTAGAATCTTCTTTACATAACATAGAAAAAGCAAGTTGAGAAGACTGAATGCCAAATACAATTTGGCTTACACTTAAGTGTTTGCATTGCTGAATTGCCTAAACTTTTGTTGTTGTTCTAACTATTTGTTTCTTGCACTCCACTCTTATGTTCAAGAAAAAATGATGGTGCTCTTAAGCAAAAAAAATATTATCATTTCCCACCTTGAGCACACTCCAAATCAATTGTGAATATGGCATTTCTAACATTATACGTCAAGTTTAAGGAACTCTATTACCAAAATGGATACAAATTTGAAACGTCAATCATCTTGCTTAAATACATTGCACTTCTAACATAACATGTGAAGTTTATGCTAACTCCATTAGCAAAATGTAGCCAGTGTCACTACATTACCAAAATGGTTCCAAATGTGATTGTACAATAAACATACACTTGAATGCTATTAAAAATAGATTGGAGAATACAATGATCTTGTAAGTTCTTAAAAAAAGGATATTATTTAAATTTGATAAGAGATATTTATGTTAATTCCAAAATCATATTTGAAAATTTTGAAAATGAAAATTACCCCAATAAAGAAACAAAAACAATAAAATAAAACACTTATCTTAATGTATTTAGGTTTCTTTACCAAGTTCATAGCCACCTTCAATTTCAAATTAAAATTGTTAACAAGATTGAATTCCTAAAAATGGTTTTCTTAAGGAAAATTATTCTAATTAATAACACCTACAGTTAAAAATTCTAAAAGCTTCGATTAAATACTCTTCTATATTTAAATACATTTGATTATTGTACTTCAGAATGCATAAATAGAATGTCTCTAGCATTTTAAACATTACTTCTAAATTTTTAAAACAAGGCAAATGAGGCCACTAAATTTGATTATTTATATATTATTATTTTTATTTGAGAAATTATATAAAAACTCGTGTCATTTACTTTAGTTTTATGTAATAAACTTTAGTTTTATGCTATTATGTAATAAATAATTTTATGTCAAAATCTCTTAATTTCATAATAATAATAACTAATATACATTTACATTAATTTTTCACTAATAATAATTAATTTACATTATTTTAATCTTATATTATTATATAATAAATAATTGTTATTCAATCAGCCTTAATCTTACCATCATAACAACTTCTTATATGAAAGCCTTTGATTATTTTAGACCGTAATGCGGGTGTTGAGTCACCTCCTCAACATGAGTGTCATGACGAGGCATAGTTTAGGTGGTCGTGGCAAGGGAGAGGACACAACATGAGTGGCATGACGAGGCATAGTTTAGGTGGTCGTGGCAAGGGAGAGGACACACCTGTCCCCCCGTCAATTCCATGCAGTTTAATGGCATTTAAGGTGAAGACTGGAAGGGTCTAGAGACGAGCGTGAGTGTTTATTGCTCCAGGGGAGCGTTGTCAATGGGGAAACTCTACCTCCTTCTGTTATTGTCTCAGATTTTCTTTAAAATTTCCTTTGCAGAGGATTTCGCCATCGTTGAAACGACCGCTTCAGGATTCGGAGTCACTCGGAAGGTGCAAAACTCGGTCTTTGTTATGAGAGGGGTTTTTATCCCCTATCTTTCGAGCTCTCTTTTGGCGTATTTGTATAGGTTTTAGGCCAGTGCAAGAGTTTGAAGGTACAGCTTCTTCAAATTCGCTCAAAAGCAGGTTGCCTTGAAGTTCTTTGGCGGACAAATGTTTTTGGTGTAAAGATCGGCTTCGGATCTCTTCTCTGTGGACGCGACCTGCTTTTTTTTCTTGGAAATGTAACATTTCATTGAAATTTGTGTGCTCTGGTTTGTATCTCAATTACTGGTGGAATCAGCTTTAATTTGTGGTGTGAAAATTGATTTTAATTGGGAAATATCGGTGTTTGCAGCGTTTGAATTGTGGGTGAATTCTATTGCTGAAGTTCGAGTTTTCGTGTAAAGATCTCGTTTAAATTTCTTCGTCTTTGTTTTACGGGTACTGCTGAAAGCTTTCGCGGTATTCTTGCCGGGGAAGTTATTCCGGTAAAGATGAGCCTAAATAGTTCCTTGAAGGAGTTTTGGACAATTCAAGACTGTGGAAATTGCCAGATGCACAATCGAAAAAACGAAATGGCTTATTTAAAGAAAGAGGATGCAGAATCCAGGCAGTCTGAGGGTTCGTCCTCTGAGTCGCGAGGTTCGGAGAAAAACGGAGGAAATAGCCTGGAAATTACAAACGAACAGACAATTTTCAAAATCAACCAGATTTCAGAAAGTTCTTGCAGCAGTTTGCCGCAAATTCATCCCCACACTGTCAGTGTGTCTGTTTCCTGCACTGCAGGTGTCTTGGATGAATGGAGTTGCTTTGTGGTTGATTGCATCCCTTCCAGGAGTGTTACGCATTTGACTTCTCTCGTTGATTTGTCCGGTTCGCCGGCTTGCAGTGCTAGTTATGTGCGGGGAGGCCGGCTATTAGGTAAAGCTACTGCCGTTGCCCTTCAAGTTCCCGCTTCCCCGCTGCACGAACCATTGGCAGTTGCAGTTGCAGCCTCGGTAGTTCACGTTGCTACGACATCTCGTTCCTTCTTTCCCCCGCTAGGAAATGCAGATTCACAGTTACCAGATGGAGGATTCAGTCATTGCACTGTTGCGTCCTCTGTTGTAGAATGCAGAATACATGCCGAACCCATACTAGAATGCGGCAGTGGGGAGAATGGTGCTAACGGCGGCACCGAGGTGCGGGCAAGTAATGATAGAAGACATCATATTAGTATTGCCCGAAGGCTTACTAGAGTGTTGCAGGGCACGTGAGATGGAGATCTATTGCTTCAACAAACTGGAAGGGAGAACGGAATGGAGATGGAGATGTATTGCTTCAAGAAACTAGAAGGGAGAACGGAATGTTGCAGCGGCTTCAAGCTTTAGATTTACCAGTAATGGGGGATGAGAGGCTGAGGCCAATGAGGCTGACGGCAACCTCCACTTGGCATGATTCCATTGGCTCCGGCAACCTTCATTTAGCATGATTCCATTCACTCCATGAGCGAGGATTCTATCAATCTTGGTTAATGTCGAGATTATGCATCTCCATGGTGGAACGCCTCGTAATTAATAACTAATAAAATCATTTTATAATAATATTGTTTAATTACTTATTATAAAATAATAGTATTGTTTAATTAATATATTGTTTAATTAAACAATATATTAATCAAACAATTAAAATATGCAAATCATTAAACAATATTAATCTATTAATATTTTTTAATTAAATAATAACAATTAATTAATATTATTATTAACTAAATAACATTAATATGAATTAAATTATTTTATAATTATTATGTTTTATTAAACAATGCTATTTAATATGTGTTTCATTAAAATTATGAAATAGATAATATTATTCTATTAATATTTTGGAGATATGTTTATATATCCACTCGTTATTAGCAACAACCACATTAATAATATTAATATATCGGAATATTTTTGACACAATAATATTATCAATGTAAGTATTGCTAATTTTATGTAAAAAAAATACAATCCACAAACAAAATGAAAATTTTATTGTTCAACCCACAATCCACAGAAAAATGAAAATTTGATTGTTCACCTAAAACTTACAGTCTTTCCAACACGATTGAATTGGAGAAATTTCGCAGGGGTCCCATCAAATAATTATCTTGTCAAGTGTCGTGCCAATTTCAATACGAATGGATAAATGCTGAATAGAAGATTATTGTGTGCTATAAATATATATTCAGAAACAAACCATGAGCTGAAGATTATTCTCTGTGACCCGTTTGTTGAGTGAAGTATATGAATAATGAAACTGGATATCTTTCCGAGTTGTGAGTTGTCTCTTGGATTTGTATGTGATTATAAAATCGAATGCATCAGACAGACCATCTTAGAAATGGTGTCTACAATTATTCCTCCTCCCTGTGCTCCTTCCTCTCTGATTTCTGTCTTACCGTTTCCAATAGCCATCAAGTCTAATAGATCATTAATGGCTAGCATGACTCCTTCAACATCATTTTAAACACTTATTTCTTGGTTGGTTAATTTTTCATTATTATTTTAATTTTCTAATATATCACGATTTTAATAAAAATTTAATTGAAAAATATAACGTATTTCCAAAAAATTGTGTTGGTAAGTGCTTTAAATGGCACTCGCACCCGATCAAGGTAGGGTTTATTTTTTTATTATGTAATGATTCTAATAATTTTTTATAAAATATTAAAAAATCATTACATATCATAATTTTGGATCAATTATTTAAGGTCCTTCTAAATTTAATTATTCTATCGTTATTATAAATTTTGGTTTTGGACTATGTAATAATTCTAATAAAATTTTAGAAATATTGAAACATCTGCGTATCATTATTTTGGTTAGGATGAATGTTCAAGGTCTTTCTATACTTTTTTAATACGGCTATCTTTCTTGAATTCTATTTTTTTATTATCACCGTCTTTTAGTCCAGGGATATACTTTTAGTTTGAAAGTTTTGGGTTAGTATGAATTCTTCAGTTTTTTCAAAAGTTTTGTAATGTTCACAAATAAATTGTCTATTGATAAGTACAACTTTGATTTTATATAAATATATTTTTGGATATAAAAGTTATTTAAAAATTATTTAAAAAAATAAAGTTCGAAAATTTGCGAGGTCATTAAGCAGAGAAGAGAAACATTAAATATTATTTTTTTATTAGTATTATTTACATGCATTCACGACTCTTGCGAACAGGTTTCCAGGCACAAGCGCATAAGCTTCTGCCAACGGTTCACCATTTCTCTTGTTTTCAGCTGCAACAGTTTTACTGTGTTCGACTCCACCAGGAACCTTGTGTTTAGAGTAGACAATTATCCTTAATATCCACATGATGAAGTTGTTCTCATGGACGCTGCAGGGATGGCTCTCCTCATAATGCGACGCAAGGTATATAAAATCTTTCAATTAGGTTTCCATCGTTTTCCCTTTCTGTAACTAAGAATAACTGAAATTCTGCAACTTTTGAAAAACCAATGCATTGTATTGTATGTGAAACAGAGGTTGTGTTTGCAGCATGAATGGCAAGGATTCGTGGGAGAATCCAGGGACACCCAAAAACCATTGTTTGTCATTAGAAGGACATCCTCTTTGCTGATTCCTACAAACAATTTAGCAGCAGTTTATGTGTGTTCGTCGGCTAAAAGAAACAAGAAGGTGGACTCTGACTACCGTGTTGAAGGATGTTATGCCTAGTGTCCCTTCACCTTTCTCAAGAGCTTAACGAAGTCATTGCATAGGTCTATTGACATTTAACTTTATGCACCCATGTTGTCTAGTTTACCTCGTCTATTTAATTAATTTTTTATGCCAAGTTTTTGTTTTTATTTTTATTTTTATTTTTATTATTATTTTATTAGATTCCTCTACGATTATACTCTTAGGTGCCCCACACCACCGGAAAACATGGGACACCAGTAAACCCAAGAGTGGTTTGAACTTGTGACCTCCGTTTACAACATGTGACTATATTTATGCCTTTTATAGAGGTAGTTCATTGAAATACATATTGCAATTCTAGAACAAGAATGTATGAGATCATATGCCCTTAGAGGAGGTAGTTCATTAAAATACACATTGCAATTCTAGAACGAGATTGTATGAGATTGTTCCAATTGTACGAGATTGTACATATTGCAATTAGTAATAAGCATATGCTTACTAGGCTTGATATCTTGACCATAAATATAGAACCAATGAAACTTAGGTCATGGGTATGTGATGAAATTTTGTTCTTCAAGTTGACAACCATGGGGTTTAATTTTATTCTCAATTTGCTTTTGTGGATGAGGGCCAAAATTAGGACCAATTGCTTCTTTCTTCTTTAAGCTAAGACTATGAATGGAGTTACCTTAAAATCTTTAAGAAACAAGAATTTTGGAAAGACCTGCATGTATTGGAGGTGTACAAAGTGGGATTGGGAGCCTCCCACAATAAAACCCTATTTCCATGCCAATATTCTTATATAAATTGTAGTCTTTATCCAATCATAAGTATTAACCAAGTTAAATATCAAAATAACAAAAACAATTTCATGTTAAAAAATACAAGAATAGCTTCATTAAAACACATTTTTAGATTATTAATAAAGTTATAAAAAAAAATTTTGTTTTACCTTAATAATTTGTTAATACTTGGTTTCAAAATATATATCACACACAAAGTGGTGGTGGAAGGCTAGTGGTGGTGGAAGGCTAGGTTAATTCCGTCATTTAAACCACCATCCACCCACACCACTTATCTAGCCATACACATATCATAAAGGCCTAACCAATAACCATTAATGGCAATTTATAAAATAATTAAGACCCATACACATCTCATAAAAGGCCAACTAATAAACATTAATGACAATTTATAAAATAATTATGACCGAGAATATAAAGCGATACGATTGCCAAGATCGAGAGTGAAGACTAAATCTTCGTCGTGAATTAATTCACACAAATAATCATTAAATTGATATAATATACAAAAAATACATGATAGTGTAAATTATTTCTTTATTTTTTATTAATTAATTTTAGTTTTGTGATAAATATGTTGTAAATTAAATTAAATTTGTGAATTTAAATGTAAATAATAATAAATTAAAATGTTAATGAAATTTATTTTTTAGTTTTCAAATATTTAATTTAATAAAAATTATTTTTAAAATATTATAAAAATTTCATAAACATATTAAAATTTCTATAGAATCCAAAATATTTGAGGAAAACTATTACAAGAGACACTTATAAATAGATTTCGTTTAAAGCGACGCATGCTTTAATATCAATTACAGTGGAGTCATTTGCCTAATCAAATTAAATCGGTTAATTTTTTTCTATCTTTTTTTTCATTAGAAAAAATCCAAGAGCCCATATGAAGAGGTATCTTTTTTTTCATTAGAAAAAATCCAAGAGCCCATCTGAAGAGGCCTCACTATGTCAGCACTATCCAGAGGAATCAATTTAAAATTAAAGGAATCTTGAAGTCGAGAGAACATCACAATTCATAATTAACTTATATTGAATGCAGACCATCAAAATCGCGTGAGATCTACTATGAGTCACGGTTGGAATTTGACGAATTTGAGGGGAAAAATGAATCATGAACCATTTTTCCAGTCAAATACGACTTATATTTTACACTTCCTGTCAAAAAATACCAATGGAACATTGAAAAGGTTCATATATAATGTAGAAAGAGTTATTTTTTATGGGTGAGAAATTTTTGAAATTCCTACCCTGGTGTGAGTGGTACATGATAATTAGAGCCTGCAATAAGCAGGCCCTGCTTAGGGCTAAGAATAAATAGCAATAATGACAGTAAAGCAATTCAAACGAAGGCCATAGAAATGCAACGAGAGACCGAACCTTGGCCTACATCCAATCTGGAAGCCTATACCCAGTAATGAATGACGTTTTGAAAAATTCATTAACCTTAAAAAATACGTCTTGGTTTACTAGTTTCCCGTTGGTCAAGACGGCTTGAAAAATAATTTAATTGTATTTGATGGGAGAAATTACTCGTGACGGGAATTTTCCCATCAAATTCTAACCCTCGCTCGAGTACTGGTTATCTCATCTCTAGGCTTATGTTTTCAATGGAATAATGAGTATGGGGTTCTACCCAGCGGTCCATGGTTGTAATTAAGCCACAACACCTTTCGTATTTGATCGTTTTCTGTCTGTACCAGGATGTATGTAATGAGGTACGCATAGAGGCTACTCGTCAATATATTTTTGTTAACACTTGGCCAGAGCGACATTCTAGGTTTTATTGTTTACTTTTGATGGGGTTCAGGAAAGGAAGTTCGACAATCCAAAATTTAACTCTGTAGAGTCTTTCCAGTTAAAATCCCTGAGATCAAGCTTCGATGGAGCAGCATGATACTAACGAGGGAGACAATGGGAATTATGACACCTTTGGTCCTCTATGGACACGGGAGAAGTCATAATTTTAATTCTCAGATAATATCTCAGTACCAAGTACTCCTTTAATCAATATTGGTTCACCTGGTAGATTTTCCAATGCAGGGTCCATGGGTGATCATAACTCACACTTCGACGGTGGCTTATTTGGTTCTCGTCATAATTTTTCCAGGTTTGATTCTATAAGCAGTTTCAAATATGTTGGGCACAATAGAGGTTTTACCTCATTTGATGATACTGATCCATTTTCCAGTGACGGGCCTTTCAATTTGGGAGGGCAAACACCAAGACACGCATATGATGGTTGGAGTGCATTCTAATGCTAGTGTTGGAAATTTATTTGTTACGATTGTTGTGATGTTTTTGCAGGTAGAGGTACATTCTTAAATCAGTTTATAGTATTCCTATTAACACTCACTAGATCATACAGGGTTTGGAAGAAATTAAGCAGTGAGTGCTTTTGTTTGTACATTGGATACTGTCTTTTTTTGAGAGATTATATTTATTGTTTATATTGCAAATGATTTGTTGTAAGATCATTTGATTGTCAGAAATATGAGATATTGTAATGAACCTTTTTCAAAATTTTATTAAAATGCCAATTTTTCCACTTTTTCCCCAATTTCGACCTTTGACTAGTTTAACTGTTTTGACCTCCAAATCAACCCAAATTCTCCCAAATCTTCTGTAGGAGTGTATGAATGGTATTTAGACTTGAATATTAGGTTCAGGGATGTTTTATGGCCCTCCAAATACTTCTGTAAACTTGATTTGTATTATGATCAATATAGGTAATTTTGACTAGTAATTTGTGCATCAAATCCCCCCCGGGTAACACTGAAAATGGCCTTCCCAATGCCTCCAAACTCCCACAAATTTATGAACAGAGGTATATAATGTGTTAAGTATGTTATTAAGGTCTCATATGCACCATTAATTGATTTTTACTACTGTTCTAACTCTCTCACATTCAACAGCAAAAACCCCCAATTCGACCCTTGGGGAAATGGCACTATTTCACCTCCCAATACAACTAAACTGAGTAAAAATGCTTCAAATGCTCAAGTACAATACATGAAACTTGTAGAAGACATCCATGGCAGTATATTGATCACAAATATATCAGAGAATCATCCATCCATTCGAAATAATCAACATTATAGTGTCATACATCAATGCATTGGGGAAATGGACATTGTTTGCTCATTAATCAATAGTTTTGCATACAACCAATGGGTATTTCGACCTGAGACTTTCTGAATATTAGTAACAGAGGATATGAAGCTATTACAATCAGAAATATGTAATGAGAAGCTCTCTCAAGAAGCACAAGTGCTCACCAAAAACGCCCTCCCTCAAGGAGCATGAATATGCCTTCAAAATTGGAAATGGTGGAGAGAAAGTGCTGCACTAAACCAAACCATGAAACTTCCTGTAGCTGCTACCTGCAAATAAAACTCCATTAAAGAACCATGAAAGACCTGAGTGGCCTCTCCAAACACCAACTTGGATGGGAATCTTTCACCCTCGAAATTGGCTAAGGCAAGAAACTAGTCATCCACTAGTTCTCTCTTCACAAATGCAATTTTTCTCAAATCATCAAAAGCCATTCTCGTAATTGATTTCTACATTTTATAACCAACATTAGCCTTCAAGGGGTCGAAATCCTCTCAATAGATTCAATAATTTTCCATTTAGAAAATATTCCTCATTTGCCACTTGTCTCCTAGTTCCAACCTTCCATCTTCTCCCAAATTTGAATTTGAGTCTCTTTGGATTCCTCCAACTCCATGAGCGCCTTCGTTGAGCCTATTTTTGGGGCTGACATGTCATAATGGTCAGGTGTAAGAAGTCAGGTCTGAATTTTGTCATAAATGTCATAGATGCTTCATTATTGTTGTTATAAAACTAGGGAATCTAGCCCAAGTGTCCACTAGTCTCCAATTTGACTCTTCCTCTCCCATATAGGTTACTATTCCATCCCATTTCGACCTAAGATGCTCAATGCCATGTGTTATGACTTACCAACTCACCCAAGAGTGTTCACCTTCCCATGAATTCGAATTGGTAAGAGAGAGCTGCCATGTGTCATTGAAAAATCAAGCTAGTGTGGGTCCCACCACCTGCATATGTCTCCAAAACCACTTGCCACCTAGAATTTCTCTTGAATTTATTTATTCATCATATTTATTAAATGCTTGAATCCTTCTAATGTCTACATATCATTTATTAGCTTCCTTATTACCATCCCACATGTGCCCATCCAACCTAGGAAACTAGTAGGATTGATGGGATTGTCTTACTATGCACTTATTTGAATGGGGACATTACAGTCCTCCCCACCCAAGATTGCTTGTCCTCAAGCAATTTCAAATTTGGATGCTACAAAATCTTCTCCTCTTCCCATGTGGCATCTTCATTTGGTAAGTCCTTCCATTGCACTAATTATTCTTTGATGATTCTACTCCTCAACCTTCTTTCCCGTGTCTTCAAAATCTTTTCTGGAACAAGTGTGAGCTGACCTTCATCATCCAAAGCAGGAAGTATTTATGAAGTGATGATTTGCTGACCAAGAGCTTTCTTAAGACAAGAAACATGAAATACATTGTGGATTTTACTCCCTTCCAGAAGTTCTAGTTCATATGCTACTTCTCCAACCTTTCGCACTACCTTGTATGGCCCATAGTACCTTGGTTTTAATTTTTCTGCTCCATTCTTTTTGAGAGATGTTTGTTTATAGGGATGCAACCTTAAATATACTAAATCATTGACTTGGAAGGTTCTTTCTTCTCTATGTCTATCAGCATATTGTTTTTGCTGATTTTGAGCAACGTGCAAATTGTCTTTCAAGAGCTTTAAAATTTCTTGGCTCTCTTCCACCCAATGTTTAGCCTTTGGGGCTCTACTATCACCAAATATAATGTTAGCAAATGTAAGTGCATCATAACCATATAATGCTTTGAAAGGAGACATTCCTATTGACATATGATAAGTGGTGTTGTAGCAAAACTCACCCAAGTGTAGCCATTTTGTCCATGTTTTTTGCTGCCCTCCCACATAGTTTCTTAGGTATCCTTCCAACCATTGATTTACCCTCTCTGTTTGTCCATCAGTTTGTGGATGATAGCTGGTACTTGGAGTCAATTGAGTGCCTACCAATCTAAAAACTTCTTTCCAAAAAGCATCCATGAATCTACTATCTCTATCACTGACAATGCTCTTGGGAAGCCCATGCAATCTGAAGATTTCTTTGAAAAAAATATCAGCCCCTTGTGCAGCACTAAAAGATGATGTAACAACAAAAAAATGAGCAAATTTTGTCAACCTATCAACTACCACATAGATGCAATCCTTACCCAAGGATCTAGGCAATCCAGTGATGAAATCCATGGAAATACTGTCCCATTTTTGCTCCGGAATGGGCAATGGTTGTAATAGGCCAGCTGGACATGTAAGTTCTGATTTGTTTTGTTGACATGCTTTACATTCATTCACATACTTCTGAACATCTTCCTTCATCCCCTTCCAAAAGAATCTTTGCCTCAATTGTCTATAAGTTTTGAAGATCCCCGGATGGCCCGCTAGTGGGGAATCATGTGCTTCTTACAAAATTCGATACTTGAGCTTGGAGTTATGAACTAAATAAATTCTTCCCTTATAATATATAAGCCCATTCAAAATCCTATAATTATCATCCCCTTTGATTCCATCCAACACATCACAAGCAAATTTGTCTTTGGCATATTCAACTAGTAGCATGTTTTTCCAATCCTTGGCAATATCCATGAGAGAAAAAGAAGTCCTTCTTGACAAAGCATCTGCTACTATATTATTCTTTCCTTTGACATATTCAATATCAAAATCATAAGCTTGAATCTTGCTTACCCACTTTTGTTGCCTTTCATTTAGATCTTTTTGGGTGAGAAAGTGTCTTAGACTATTGTGGTCAGTTTTCACCACAAACTTGCTGCCCACCAAGTATTGTCTGAATTTGGCCAATGTATGCATAATGGCCAGCATTTCTTTATCATAGATGGAGTAAATTTTTTCATGAGGCTGCAACTTTCTGCTCTCAAAGGCTATGGGGTGTTGGCCTTGCTTTAGGACAACCCCTATTCCTCCACCTGAAGCATCACATTCCACAACAAAAGGTTTAGTAAAATCAAGAAGTGCAAGTATGGGACAACTACTCATTACCTCTTTCATTTTTTGGAAGGCCTTTTCAGCATCTTCATCCCACTTGAAAGCATCCTTCTTAGTCAAATCAGTAAGTGGAGAATTCAACTTGGAGAACTCTTTCACAAATTTTCTGTAGTAGGTGCATATGCCAATAAAGCCTCTCAATTCGGTAATATTTTTTGGTGATGGCCATTCCAAGATAGCCTTGATTTTTTCCATGTGTACCTTCACTCCTTCTTGCCCAATAATGTGCCCAAGATACAGTAGTTCTTTCATTCCAAATTCACATTTTGATAATTTAGCAAATAAGGACTCTTCTTGCAAGATTTTCAACACAATCTCCAACTGCTGCAAATGCTCTTCCCATGTTTTACTGTAAATGAGAATATCATCAAAGAAAACCAAAACAAACCTTCTTAGTTGCTTGCAAAATATCATATTCATACATGCTTGAAAGGTGGCTGGAGCATTGGTTAACCCAAAAGGCATGACAAGAAATTCAAAGTGGCCAAAATGACATCGAAAAGCGTTCTTTTGCACATCTTCATCCTTCATTCGAATTTGGTGATACCCTGATCTAAGGTCAATTTTTGAGAAGTATTTGGCCCCATGCAGCTCATCCATGAGCTCATCAATCCTAGGAATAGGATACCTATTCTTTATAGTCTTTTTGTTCAAGGCTCTAAAATCTATGCACATTCTCAATGTTCCATCTTTTTTCTTCACTAGCACTACTGAAGAAGCATAAGGGCTAGAGCTTGGTATAATGAGTCCCAACTCTAGGAGTTCTTGAATAGCTTTTTCAATCTCATCTCTAAACCTTTTAGGATGTCTATAAGGTGGTATCTAAATGGGTGAAGTACCCTCCTCCAAAACAATACTATGCTCAACCCCCCTATCCGGTGGCCTACCATGTGGAAGGTCTCTAAAAACCTTTTCATATTTTTGCAAAAGTCTCTCTATCTCCTTTGGGTGTTTGAAAATATTTATAGTTGGCTTGGGAGATGTAATATGACATTCAGCAGCCCATTCTATATCCCCATGCCTCAATATAGATCTCATGCTATTGCAAGTCACTACTTGATTGGGATAAGTGTGTTGCCCTCTCACAACTCTTTGTACTCCTTTTGAATCTTGGAATTTCATTTCAGGAATTTGATAATTTAATGTATGCTCTCCTATTGAATACAACCATTTCACTCCCAAAACCACATTAGTATCAGCAACATCAACCACATAAAAACTATCAACAAAAGTATAGTTACCTACGGTGACTTGCAGCTTTGGAACCCATGTTTTGCATTGCATTGTGTTGTGACCGGGAATGACAACTGTGAAGCCATCAAATGGTTCAATAGGTATCTTTCTTTTCTCTACCATCTCTGCATCAATGAAGTTATGAGTGGCTCCTCCATATACCAAAACTGAAGTTCTTTGTCCTTGTACCACACCTTTGCATCGGATAGTATGATAGCGAGGTACTGCTGAAAGCACTGCCATTCTTGCTTTGTCCGGTGAAGGCTGATTTTCTTCTTGTCTTTCCTCTTCTACTGCTGTCTCATATGCCTCTTCTTGATTTGAAGTGTGTCCATCTTCATCCATGCCCCCATCATACTCCTCATTATCAGAAAATACTTCTATGTATTGAGCCTTTCCTTTGGTACATTTGTGCCCTGGTGTCCATGGTTGGAAGCATGTGAAGCATAGTTTCTTTTTTCTAAGTTCATCCCTGTTTAGTCCCTCTTTTTTATTCCTATCAAATGAATCTCTTTTCCAAGGTTTCTTATCATATCCATCCCTTTTCCAAGGTTTCTTTTCAAATTTATAGCTAGGCTTAGGAGGAAATCTTGTTCTAGGAAGCACATTTTGGAGATCCCTAGTCAAGCTCATTGCATCTTTTAATGTAGTTGGCTTGTGGGCTTTGACCAAACCTCTTAAGGGTTTAGCCAAACCTTCAGTGAACAGAAATACTAATCTTCCCATAGATACATCAGCCACCTTGACTGATAATTTTTGAAAGTCCATCATATATTCAGTAGGGGACCCCATTTGCTTCAATTGAGCTAGTTCTTTGAAAGACAATTCTGGATCTTTTTGTTCAAATCTTTCTAGTACCTTGTCAACAAATTCTCCATATGTTTAAACCTGATTATGACCCAAGGTTTTCAGCCCATGAAACCACCATTCATTGGCATCTCCTTCCAAATGCAAAATGGCCATTTTTAATGCATCCTCTTCCAACATAGGATTCAACTGAAAATATACATCCAATTTTTGCACCCAAGTGTTAGCAGAATTTTGAGAAGAACCATCAAAAGTAGGAAGTGACATTTTTCCAATAGCACTATTTAATTCTTTGTTTTGGAACGGACTCCTATTGTCTCCCTTCCTATTAATCTTTTTCATAGCATCAATGTAGTTACTGAGTGGTACACCTCTTTTACACTCTTCACTCAAATCATTCCAATCATTTACTAGTTTCTTGTAATCTAATTCAAGATTGGGCTCTTCTTTGGGTGTGAGAAATTTAGGTGTAGTAGGCCTTTGTGTGCTTTGAAATTCATCAGGTCTATTATGAGGTCCTGTACTTGAGAAAATATGCTCATTCCCTTTCATCTTTTCCCCTGAGTGTGAACCACTATTATCTCCTATTATTCCTTTGTATTGAAGCTGGCTATTCAACAATTCGAATCCTTGCAACAATTTATCACCTATCCTATCCATGTTTTTTGAAAGTTTAGAGAAACATGGATCCAAGGTTGCAATAAGATCCTCCTTATGTTTTAATTTTTCATCCTCCTCTCTACCCATGGTTTCAGTGAAAGACTACTCTTCTTCTACTACCTCTTCTTCAACAAAAACCTCTTCAACTACTGGTTCAAAGGGTGGTGGATTATTCTTTTGACTTCTTGTTAAGACCATCAGGTGCCAAGAACATGCTCTGATACCACTTGTAATGACCCCTTTTCAAAATTTTATTAAAATGCCAATTTTTCCACTTTTTCCCCAATTTCGACCTTTGACTAGTTTAACTGTTTTGACCTCCAAATCAACCCAAATGCTCCCAAATATTCTATAGGAGTGTATGAATGGTATTTAGACTTGAATATTAGGTTCAGGGATGTTTTATGGCCCTCCAAATACTTCTTCAAACTTGATTTGTATTCTGATCAATATAGGTAATTTTGACTAGTAATTTGTGCATCAAATCCCCCCCGGGTAACACTGAAAATGGCCTTCCCAATGCCTCCAAACTCCCACAAATTTATGAATAGAAGTATATAATGTGTTAAGTATTTTATTAATGTCTCATATGCACCATTAATTGATTTTTACTACTGTTCTAACTCTCTCACATTCAACAGCAAAAACCCCCAATTCGACCCTTGGGGAAATGGCACTATTTCACCTCCCAATACAACTAAACTGAGTAAAAATGCTTCAAATGCTCAAGTACAGTACATGAAACTTGTAGAAGACATCCATGGCAGTATATTGATCACAAATATATCAGAGAATCATCCATCCATTCGAAATAATCAACATCATAGTGTCATACATCAATGCATTGGGGAAATGAACATTGTTTGCTTATTAATCAATAGTTTTGCATACAACCAGTGGGTATTTCGACCTGAGACTTTCTGAATATTAATAAGAGAGGATATGAAGCTATTACAATCAGAAATATGTAATGAGAATCTCTCTCAAGAAGCACAAGTGCTCACCAAAAACGCCCTCCCTCAAGGAGCATGAATATGCCTTCAAAATTGGAAATGGTGGAGAGAAAGAGCTGCACTAAACCAAACCATGAAACTTCCTGTAGCTGCTACCTGCAAATAAAACTCCATTAAATCACCATGAAAGACCTAAGTGGCCTCTCCAAACACCAACTTGGATGGGAATCTTTCACCCTCGAAATTGGCTAAGGCAAGAAAATAGTCATCCACTAGTTCTCTCTTCACAAATGCAATTTTTCTCAAATCATCAAAAGCCATTCTCATACTTGATTTCTACATTTTATAACCAACATTAGCCTTCAAGGGATCGAAATCCTCTCAATATATTCAATAATTTTTCATTTAGAAAATATTCCTCATTTGCCACTTGTCTCCTAGTTCCAACCTTCCATCTTCTCCCAAATTCGAATTTGAGTCTCTTTGGATTCCTCCAACTCCATGAGCGCCTTCCTTGAGCCTATTTTTGGGGCTGACATGTCATAATGGTCAGGTGTAAGAAGTCAGATCTGAATTTTGTCATAAATGTCATAAATGCTTCATTATTGTTGTCATGAAACTAGGGAATCTAGCCCAAGTGTCCACTAGTCTCCAATTTGATTCTTCCTCTCCCATGGAAACAGTAATTAGTTTTGCATGAAGCTTTGGAAAAGCATCTTAGGTTTAACTACAAATTAGAATCATGGAGCTATCAAGCCGAGGTGAATTCTTGCATTGAGGTAAATCTCTATGCATTATGTTTCAGGGTTTGCATTACAAGCTAGTCTTACCCAACCAGGTCGTAGTACGGATAGATCTTTAATTTTTTTTTGCAGGACGCATGAGAAGTTGCCTCTTGGTCTCAACCATTCTCCTAACCATACATCCATGACACAACGAAGGATAATATTGATATATTAAAGAGGCTGAAGATCCTCAGTCACAAATGCAGCCACAATGAGGAGTGCGGGTTTATGAGGGAGACCGATTTCATTAGGACATAAGGCATAATCTTTGATTTAAAACTGAGATCTAGACAATTATAGAAGAATCGCACCTGTGCTTTCGTTTATGAAAAAAATAATGCTAGAGTATTATGGCAATGTTAGTGCTCTATCTCTTTGCAACTATTTTACACCTCGAGTTTCGTAGTTGTTAATTCACTACAGGAAAATCATCTTATGCCCCATGGCGCGCTTGGTATCATTATCTCGCCCCTGTTTGCCCGGAGTATCGAGGTAGGCTATTGAAAACTATAATACTAGTCAGAAAATCTATATTTATTTGTTGTCAAATGGTTGACGGTTTTAGGGGTTCACATAACAATCTTGCGTTTGTTTAGGGCCGCGACCACAGTATTAAACTGTCAGGTTCGGTTTATTCCACTTCTTCTTTTATATCAATTTTATACACAAACTTAATAATAATCTTGCTTAGATTAATAAAACTAGTTGTATTATGGTTGAATATTAATGCAGAATGAGAACCAAGGTGTTCAGACCATTGTTCATCAAATTTTCACAGAATCAAAATGTCTGTGTGTTCCACCCGCTACTTCTGGAAACAAAGAATTATGCCCTTGCTACAACAACTAAAAGACTAAGGAGGATGGCCCTTGATATCATTCCACCCTACAATGAAGCCAATCTTGGACCCATTCCATTCAGGTTCTTTGGTTTTTATGTGGAATTCATGCTTCCATGGGGAATGATCATTCCCTTACTTGCCATTGGGCATATACTCCTATGAGGATGTGGCGTTGATATTCACTGATTCTTCCAAATTTATTCGTTATCAGTTATTTATTTCCTGCATAGATAACCCCCTAAATATATATATTTCCATTTTATTTTTAACCCTCTTTCCTGTTTCATTTTTCGAAGCCATGTTATACACCCTTCTGCATCTGTTACCTCAGTTTTAGGGGCTTTCTTATTTAAGATTAAGTGTTACACAATACCTATGATTAATAGTGGTCGTAGGAATAACATTGGTGCATTGGTGTTATCTAAAAAATATTTGTTCATAATCAAAGAAAATCCATTCTCACTTTTGATATTCTAGGATTATGTAATCATGTGTTTATTTGCTTGTTTTTCCTCTGTCGTAGATCGATAGATTCGACCTCTTAGGATGACTATATTTCAGTGAGTCCTTTTTGTGTATCTACCCTTATCGTGAATTTAAAAGGGGGTGTACCTTCTCATCTGTACGTATACGCTTACTTAACTATTGTGTACCTTCTCATGTGGTGCTCAATGCTTCTCTTGCTAGATTGTCCATTAACTTTGTATATTTCCATATACGTCCTTAAATGTTGTTGTTCTTGGTGAACTTTTTTTGTCTCTATATGGAGAGCCTGCATCTAAACCAAATCTATCACAAAATTAATCTCTTTTGGTCTATAGAGTCAAGCTGTAAAACGTTTAGTTGTCTTCGTGTAAGCTCAAGTACTTTGAACGATGAGAAAATATTTTAATCTGTCAACTCAAAAGCTATTTCGATCCAGTATGCCATTACATTTACATTAAATGATGTTGTTCTCAATGAGTTTTGTTGGTCTCTATCTGGAAAACTATTTAAACAAATCAAATCACATAATATGTGCAGTGCTTATGTTAGCGAGCAAGTACTTTTAACTATGAGAAAATATTTTAATCAATACACTCAAAATATGTTTAGATTTTGTACATCATCACATATACTTTAATCCCTAGACTCGAAATATATTTAGACTCTCTATCTGGAAAACCATTTAAACAAATCGTATCACATAATATGAGCAAAGTAAATTTCTTTGAGTTTATAAAGTCTAAGTGTAAAATGACGAGTGTTTATGTAAGTGAGCGAGTACTTTTAACAATGAGAAAAGATTTTAATCACTACGCTCAAAAGATATTTATATTTTGTATATCATCACATATATACACTGGCACAACCACTTAATCAATATTCGAACATCGATAGATAATATCAATGTTACAGTAAGCAAACCGATCACAATCTTGCAAACCAATTCATCCACAATAAGATCATAAATTACTTCATAAAACAAAGTGACATACAACCTGCAGATTATAACAAATATACAATCCATAAACATAATTAATTAATATAGTAACTAATAGTATAACAGAATTAAATGATGTCGTTCTCATTGAATTTTGTTTGTCTCTATTTAGAGATCCTATTAAACCAAACCTATCACATAATATGAGCATAATAAATCTCTTTTGATGCAACGACTGTGTGTAAAACGACCAGTGCTCACGTAAGCTTAACTAATTTGAACTCTGAAAAAATATTTTAATCTCTAGACTCAGATATTTGGATTCGTGGGTTGAACTAGTTTTTGTCTTTGTTTATGATAAATGATAAATGCACTGGGTGCGCACTTTTCCTTCACATCAGCGTTTCGTTTATCAAAATCCAACAGTTATAACTCGACCAATTTCTGCCTTTAGATTATTTTCCCATCATGTTAGTATCCTTATTAGATTATTTTTCCATGTATGATTTGAGATGTATTATTATTCAATGTATTTTCTCAATTTTAATTTTTGATTTGTAAAGTCTACAATTACTTACCAGCTAAGTCTATGTTCATATAATATCAAGATTAACATGTTCAACTATATTGTAGTTTGTAAATTAATGTAAATTAAATATGCTCAGCTATATCATAGTTTGTAATCTATGTTCATATAATATCAAGATTAGCATGTTTACCTATATCATAGTTTGTAAAGCATACCCGCACGAAGATGGTACCCAAAAAGGCCGCAATGGAAGCGCGTGAGTGGAAAAAAAACAAGGGCGCGCACACGCATTCAAATACATGTACATGCCCCTGCTTCAGCAATGCCAAACATCCACATTGGTGAGTTGACATGGACAAAATGTGTGCACACGCATATGCAAATATATGCGCGCACGCGTGTTTAAAAGCACGCACACGCTAAAAGCACGCACGCACTAAAAGCGCACACGCGCTATTAATGCGCACACACTATTAGCCCATAAATGCTAATAACACGTGCACGCTAATAACGCATGCACGCTAATAACGCATGGGCGCATTTGTTTAGTAATCCTAAATGTAGTTTTGATTGTGTTTATTATGGTGTTGGTATCATCATCATCATCATCTTCATCACCACCATCTTCATCTTCAATGTCTTCATCATCATCATCATTCTCATCCTCATCATCATCATCATCATCACCATCATCATCATCATCATCATCGTCATTGTCTTCATTATCATCATCACATCATCATCATCATCATCATCTTCATGACGCCGACAACGATGATGATGATGAAGATGGCGACGGTGATGATGAGGATGATGATGATGGTGTTGATGATGATGAGGATGATGATGAGGATGATGATCATGATGAAGATGATGGTGATGATGATGATGATCATCATCATCATCACCATCACCATCTTCATCATCATCATCATCATCATTGTCGTCATCATGAAGATGATGATGATAATGATGTGATGATGATAATGAAGACGATGATGAGGAGGAGGAGGAGGATGAGGATGATGATGATGGTGATGAGGAATATGATGAGGATGATGATGATGAAGTTGTTAAACATGATCATGATGAAGATGAAGAAGATGGTGATGATGATGATGATGATCACGATGATGATGATGATGATGATGATGATGACGATGACGATGTCGATGATGATGAATAGGATGATGATGATGATGGTGATGATGATGGTGATGATGATGGTGGTGGTGATGAGGATGATGATGAGGATGATGAGGATGATGATGATGAAGACACTGAAGATGATGGTGATGAAGATGATGAAGATGAAGATGATGGTGATGATGATGATGATGATGAAGACGATGATGATGATGATGATGATGATGATAAAGATGACAACGATGATGATGATGATGATGATGATGATGATGATGATGAAGATGATGATGATTATGATGAAGATGAAGATGATGGCGATGAAGATGATGAGGATGATGATGATGATGATGATGATGAATACGATGATGGAGATGATGATGATGATGATGAAAATGAAGATTATGGTGATGAAGATGATCATGATCATGATCATGATGATAGAGAAGAGGATGATGATGATGATGATGACGATGATGATGATGATGATGATAAAGAAGAGGATGATGATGATGTTGATGATGATCATGATGTATATGACTATCATCATCATCATTGTCTTCATCATCATCATCATCATCATCCTCCTCATCATCTTCATCACCACCATCTTCATCCTTATCATCTTCATCCTTATCATCTTCATCATCATCATCTTCAATGTATTCATCATCATCATCATCTTCAACATATTCATCCTCATCCTCATCCTCATCCTCATCTTCATTATCATAATCACATCATCATCATCATCATCTTCATGATGATGACAACGATAATGATAATGTTGATTATGAAGATGGCGACGGTGATGATGATGATGAGTATCATGAGGATGATGGTGTTGAGGATGATGAGGATGATGATGATGATGATGAAGATGGTGAAGATGAATATGATGGTGATGAAGATGGTGAAGATGATGATGATGATGATCGTCATCATCATCATCATCATCATAATCATCATCACCATCATCTTCATCTCCATCATCATCATCATCATATTCATCATCCTCATCATCCTCACCATCATATTCATCACCATCATCGCCATCTTCATCATCATCATCATCATCATCATCTTCACCATCATCATCATCTTTGTCGTCATCATTATCATCATCATCATCATCTTCATCACCATCATCTTCATCTTCATCATCTTCATCATCATCATCATCATTTTCAACATCTTCATCATCATCACCATCCTCATCATCATCCTCATCACCGTCATCATCATCCTCATCATCATCATCATCGTCATCATCGCCATCTTCATCATCATCATCATCATTGTCATCGTCATGAAGATGATGATGAAGATGATGATGTGATGATGATAATGAAGACAATGATGATGCTGGTGATGCTGTTGATGATGATGATGATGATGGTGATGGTGATGATGATGATGATGGTGATGATGAGGAAGATGATGAGGATGATGATGCTGAAGACGTTGAAGATGATGATGATGAAGATGAAGATGATGGTGATGATAATGATGATGATCACGATGATGATGATGATGATGATGATGATAATGATGTGATGATGATGATGATGATGATAGTGATGAGGATGATGATGATGATGGTGATGGAGATGATGATGAGGATGATGATTATGAAGACGTTGAAGATGATGGTGATGAAGACGAAGAAGATGAATATGATGGTGATGATGATGATGATGATGATGAGGAAGATGATGATGATGATGATGATGATGATGATGATGATGCTGAAGACGACGACGACGAGGATGATGATGCTACTGCTACTGATGATGATGATTATGTTGATGATAAAGATGACGATGATGATGATGATGATGAAAATGAATATGATGGTGATGAAGATGTTGATGAGGATGATGATGATGATGATGAATATGATGATGGAAATGACGATGATGATGATGATGAATATGATGTTGGAGATGATGATGATGATGATGATGAATATGATGATGGGGATGACGATGATGATGATGAAGATAAATATTATGGTGATGAAGATGATGATGACGATGATCATCATCAAAATTATCATCATCATAAAGAAGAGCATGATGCTGCTGATGATGATTATTTTAATGATGATTATGATGTTTATGACAACCATCATCATCATCATCACAATCATAATCACATTTTTCATCATCATCATCGTCTTCATCATCATCATCATCATCATCATCATCATCATTATCTTCATCACCACCATCTTCATCTTCATCATCTTCATCTTCATCTTCATCGTCTTCAACGTGTTCATCATCATCCTCATCCTCATCCTCATCATTATCCTCATCACCGTCGTCATCATCATCATCATCATCATCATCATCACCATCATCATCATCACCATCATTGTCGTCGTCTTCATTATCATCATCACATCATCATCATCATCATCTTCATGACGATGATAACGATGATGATGATGAAGATGGCGATGGTGATGGTGATGGTGATGATGATGAGGATGATGATGATTGTGTTGAGGACAATGATGACGATGACGATGATGATGAAGACATTGAAGATGATGATGATGAAGATGAATATGATGGTGATGAAGATGAT
>BSBM01000895.1:1442500-1450000 GCA_027924585.1 Larix kaempferi
ATCCCTAGACCCCTTCCTCTCTATCTCTCTCCCCTCCTCTCCCTAACCCTTACTAACCCAAGCTCTCTCAGTCTCTCTCTCTTCCCTACACCTCCACCCCTCTACGCTTCTCAGTAAATCCTTGAGCATTGGTTTTGGCATAGTATAAAAGGCCAATTTGTGGGAAACCTCCACTATAATGTATTTCCCTTATTGTGTGTGAGAGAGAAATATTAATGAGAGAGAGAGAGAGAGAGGGACATAGGGGAGAGAAGAGCAGAGGGGGGTTACATAGACAGAGAGAGAGATAACGATTATAGATAGAGAGTGAGAGGATGACGTTTAGGGGGAGAGGGGAGCATGGTTAAGGAGATAGTGAGAGAGGGGGGAGGGGAAAGAGGGGGCTTAGGAAGAGATGGGAGGAGTGAGAGGGAGAGTGTTTGTTGTGGAGCTCGATCTTCCAGTCTCATAGATGATGTTGTTTCAGTCATGTTTGTACCCCAGGTTTGGTTATGATCCCGACAGAAATTTATGTTATGGGACACTAACACCATAATAAACACAATCAAAACTACATTTCATATTACTAAACAAATACACACACACATTATTAGCACGTGTGTGTTATTAGCACGTGCGTTCTTTTAGCGCGTGTGCACTATTAGCTCATGCATGCTTTTAGTGCGTGCTCGTGTATTTAAAACAACGCGTACGCGCCATTTAAATTTCTAAATTTTGGCAGTCAATTCCTTTCCCACCAACGCGGTGGATGACTTGGCAGCTTTGGTTTTAGGTTCGGGTTGCCAACTATGTGGTTTAGACTGTGTTATAACAAAATACATCTTATTCTATAACTTCTTCTGTTTCGAGCATGATTCTGTGTATGCTACACTTGTCCACTGCTAATGAAATTGCACACACTTGTATAACTATGTGTGCAGATTCTGAATATGTAATTTTTTATGAAATCTATTATTTGTTTCTATTTTTTAATTAATTTTAATTGCACTAACGTCAATCTTACACAAAAAGTAGGTTATTCTTTCGTCTATAACTTTTGATTGGCTCACCTATTTTGAAAATGGAAAAGAACCCACAAAAGTACACAAAAATACCTACATCCTAAAAAAAAAAAGTTCATTGATTATGTTAAGACCATGATGTTGTGCACTAATGCTCGACCTAGTCATTCTAGGTTTTGGCTGACTTCCTTAATTAAAAAAATTAAAATTAATATGGAAAAATAGCGCTGCACTAGAACGGCCTGTTATCTACGACTGTATATATTTTTTTTCACAAAATTCCTCCATTTGCATACCGAACCAGCGCACTAACACAAACATATTCATTATGTTTTCTTAAAAAAATAACATACCAACCTTAGGAGAACCCCATTTTTTGGGAGTTATACTTAATTTCCATAAATAATATTTATATATTCTGGAAGGTAATCTGATTGTCTACGTTTGATCTTCTTTTGCCATATTCCAAAAAATTGTGTAGGTAGCTCTAATATTGCTTTTTGACGTTCAGATTTATGTTTTTCCAGGAGTCCATTGCGACTAACGCGCCATGAGTGGCTAGCATTAGCTTGCACCAGCCATAAATTAAATATGTTCAGCTATATCATAGTTTGTAAATTAAATTTGGCCACTTGAATTAATTGGCTAGTGTTCTTAGGTATACTTTCACTTCTAATTACAGAGGTTAAAGGTTGCAATTAGATTTTATAATTTTTGTCTTGTATCGATAAGTTAGTCTACCCCACGACATTTGTTCTACTATATGAGCGGTGCATCCTCACAATGAGTGAAATACATTAAGTATTTCATGCTTCTTGTGTTCATTACTTTAAAAAAAATCTAGAAAATAAAAATATTCTTATTGTATATGAAGTTGCAAGGTACTAGCTCAATGATAGAGCATCTGCATTATAATGCAGAATATTGGTGGTTTGATTCCACCGTGCCCTATCATAAATATTTGCATTCTATCACTACTACATAGAGGAGATATTAAGACACTATTTGTGTAAATTGTCTCAACTTAAGACAAAAAAAATTGTGTATTATCTTAAATATCGTCTTTAAGCGAGTGCCTTAAACTATTGCCTTAAATTTAAGACAATAGTTTAAGACAATAATTTAATACAATAGTTTAAGACACTCGCTTAAAGACAATATTTAATACAATACACAATTTTTTTTTTGTCTTAAGTTGAGACAATTTACAAAAATATTGTCTCAAATATTATCTTAGTACCCCCCATCTATGTAGTAGTGTTTGATGTGAGATACCATGCTCTGGGGCTCAAAACAAAAGTAAAAATACAAAAAAAATGACTAGATGTATGATCTTTGCATGAAATAAAGAGTTTGTACAAATATGTGAGAGGCTTCAACAGGTTGGTGGGGATGTTCTTCAACGCCTTCGTGCAGGTTATAGACTTTGGAACATTAGATTTAGACAGGACATGAGAAACTGAAAATAGTTCATCCAGAGACACTAGGGAGTTGAGTTGGAGCAAGTTGGAGAGGAAATTCCAAAATGGAAGGTGTTGCGAGTGAATGGGTTGTTCCTTTGCATCAAAAGTATGTCGAACTAACAAATTCATTGAATGCTTATTGAACACTGAAATCAACCAAGAATGCAGAGGTAAATCCATATCTAAGCCTGGAGTTTGCACACCCACTTTGTAAAGCATTAAATGCCGTAGACAACAACTATTACCGTAGTTCATAAGCTAAGCTTCACCATGATTTAAATTGGGAAGGAGAATCATACACCTCGTAGCGCATTGATTTATCCACTTTATAAAATGTGTAAGATTACATCATCATATACGCATGGCTTTTAAAATTGCAAATATAAACTACTTTGAGGAAGAGAAGGACATCCATTAGAGAGGTGCACAGAGTCCAAATGGAACAATGATATGTAAATTCAAAGATGGGCCCTTCCTGTGTATATTGTAATTTGTGATGCAGATAGTAAAGTTGTACAAGCAAAATGGGCTTCACAAAATTTCATGTTCCTACTCAACAACTAGTCAAGGTTTGATTCGATTCTCAATGTATCTATTACTGTTAAGCAACCTTCCATATCAACGAAAAACATTCACCTAACCCAAAAAAGAATAGAGAATATAGCTCTCAAGGAGCATTGATATTTTCTTTGTAGAATAGAATTTTGCGGGATGTGGAGATCACGAGGCCATGACCATAGCGACAATCATTTGCAATAGTGGAATTAAAGTTGGTGGAAGCAACTGGTTGTCCGTAGTTTGATATGTTTTTTCATCAAAAGAATATATATATTCTCAATGTATATATATATATATCTTAAATAAAAATTAAATTAAACATAAACATGATATAAATATCTACATCACGTAAAAGGTTCGTAAATAAATTCATTTGTAAGTTGAAACTTATTTACGATTTTTCAGCCTCCTATGACATCAAGCATGCTTAGTTTACGATTGTAAATTTCAATTTTGTGTGACATCAAGCATCCTTCGTTTACGATTGTAAATTTCAATTTCAATCTTTTAGGGATTTCATTTTGTTAATTTGGAGTTTAGGTGATTTTTTTATTACTAAGATTGGATTTGAGTTGGTTTTAGCTCATTGCATCAAGAATAGTACAATATTTTATGATAGATTTGGATTTAAGATGGATCTATGTTGATTTTAAATTAGTGTAAGGTATCTATAATTTGCCATAATTTTGATGGGCTCCATTCCCATGTTTAAATACAACTTTTATAAACATAAGCTACAACAAATAACTCTCTTATGTTGTATCAACAAGCTAATATTCTGGTCAATTTTTTCTCTTGTTTTATTGTAGATTTATAAGGTTGTTGATTTGCTACAAATTTGACAAGCTCTATTGTGTTTCTACTTAATTCAATATACTACAAAATTACACAAGCTTGACGCATAAGTTTTGTTATCAGATTTCCAAATAGGATTTCTATAGTGATTGGAGATTTGATTCACTCAACAAAACTCACATGGCTTTAGATCCGACAATTTGCTTTGTTGTTATCTTCAATTATCTTGCTAAAAACCCTATGTTGATCTCTTGTAAGCTCATGCTACAACATGGCACCCTCAAAACCATTGTATTGAAATGATTGGAGTGTTTCCCGTGCTCTATGGTTAGCCATTGGAAACATGATCTCACTTTGATAGGATTTCCTTCACTATGACAATTGCGTTTCCTTTTCCTGCCTACAAACATTCTTTTGAAGTTGTTTTGTAGATTTACGTGGCTCTTCTCTTGGTAGTCTTTGTCAATTTCCATAGTTCATGGACTCTTAGTTTGGAAGCATTGGATGGTTTCGTTGCTGTGTAGAGGAATTAAAGACTCATCAATTACAAGTTGAAGCATAATCCGCATATGCGCTTATATCATTAACTACCTCGATTTGAAGCCATAATTGCAATTGGAAATAAATTTGTGGAATGATGTGTTTAATTCACCCTGACTTTCGTGTTAATTTGATTTTTGCATTGACTACTTTATAACAAGGATATCTAGATGTGTGCAATCTGTGAAGAAAATAGTGATTAGTTGTATTTGACGAGTTCATGAGAATAGTGAATCCTATGGCATGTTGTTGGAGAAACGACCCCTTCAATATCCAAGTGATGAGTGATTAAGTGAAGATATGAGACTAAAAGGCTATTCATGATTATGATTTAGGTATCGGTTATTTTAAAATTCCTCCATTTTTTTTAAGTGTGGTTGCTATAATATTTGTCATTTTCAAATTCCCTCCATTGTTTTTTTTTAAAGTGTAGTTGCTATGATATTTGTGTTATTTTGATAATGTATTTCTTCAATGATATAAATTTGATAACTTTGAATAATGTTAAATGGATGGAAACAATTTCTACAAATAATATTAATAATTTCTACGGATTAGGGTTTTGGATGCTCCAGAATACCTATATTGTATTGTGAGTGATTCATAATGATATGATGAGAAAAATAGGAGTGGTGGCTCTAAGGTTTGTTGGTTTTCCCGGTTAAGGGTTTCCAGGATAAATCTCTGTGTACTATGTGTGAATGTTGTGGTGTAATCTCTGTTTTGCTTAAAAGAATCAGTATGCTTTGCTTCTCTACACAGGTTTAAAACTTGCACCTTAGGGATACCGATTTTCAATAATGATGGGATCACTTTAAATGGTTTCACAACTATACCATGCACATTTTTCAACAAAAGTCAAAGTATCTCTACATTCACATTCAAATAAGAATAAGATAATATTGTTTATATATTGTAGAGGAGGGACATATATATGGAAATATAACAACTACACCCTTACCAATTAATACAAAATCATTGAGTGTTTAAGTCAAAATGAGATATAAATTATTCGTAAGTTGGAGAGTTTGGAGGAAAAAAATAAGAATTTTCCATAGTTGAAATTTCCACATATGATGGCTAAGCAAAGCTTATCGAAATACATTTTTTTTCCAAACAACCATGAAAAATCATAATTGTAATAGAACTCCCTTCCTTTGAAAGACAATTTTTAGAATCAAACCAAGAGATTGCAAAATGAGTTAGCATCATACTTTAGAAAAAATTTAATTGAATCACTATTAGACCACTCTTTGTGACATTTCATTTAATACTTTATTTTCAGTTTATTGCATCAACTTTAGTTCCATTTTTTCCCTTTCGGCATTCCTTTGCACCTTCTGTGGAAATTACTAGTTATATTTTTATTATGTGAGTGATCATACTCATATGTTCTTAATGCAAAATTAAAAATCCCATCATTTCAGGATGTGTTGGCGTGCTTCGATTGATTCAAATTTTGGAACACTTAAAAATTATCGTGAATTTGGATGTTTTGGGATGCTTTCAAAATTTTGAACAGCTAAAAATTATAGTGAATTTGTCTGTCTTGGGATTCCAATGGTTCATATAAAGCCTTCCCAAATGCTTAACTTTTCAAAATTTAAATTTTAATAAAAAACTAAATATCAATCTTCCACATGCTTCATGTGATTTGAAGAGTCTTTCTTAATTTTTATTATTAGTTTCATATTTCAAAATTTAAATTTATATTATGTTAATAATAACTCGAACTGGTGTGCAAAAAGGTTAGAGGTGTTCTTGATTGCAAAAAAATTGACAAAATGTGTGAGCATATGAAAGTGTTGGTCAATTAATGTAGGAATATCAAACCATCAGCAAATCTGTGGGTAGATCTACGTCTTGGTCAGTTAATTCAGGAAACTCATACCATTGACCAATTTGCTTATAGGTTGAGATGGATCATTATAAATAGAATTTTTATTTTTTATTTAATTATTGTTGGTTACATGAGGAGGACTTTCTTTCTTTGGTCAAATAAAATTGGAACAAATTTGATGTGGTTGATGGAGATTCTTCTATGTCCACACTAGTGGGGAAGTTAAGGAGACTAAAAGGACTAGTATCTATTTGGGAGAAGGAGAAAAAAGTGGAAATTAAACAGGAATTAGTGAATATTGAGGAGGAAATAAATAGAATGTATGCTGGTAATTTGTTTGGTATTTTTCCAAGGAAAAGTAACTTCTATTAGATTTGAAGACTAGAAAGACAAAAAAATTTAAGATAGAGGAGGAAACATGGAAAGTTAAAAGAGTTGGGATATCTGGTTGTCTCTGGGAGATAACAATACTAAATTCTTTCATAAGAATGCCAACCACAGAAGAGTCTATAATTCTATCTGGGATATAAAAGATACTCAAGGAAATGTGGTAAACTATCAAAAAGAATTGGAAAGTTTTGTTGTGGAACATTTTAGATCTTACTTTAAAGATCCCGGTACTTCAAATATAGTTTCTCATCTACAAGTGGTTAGACATTATCCTAAATTTTTCAATGTAGAGGATGGTAGGAAGATTGGGGAGGGATTTTCTCTCAAGGAGATTGAGGGTGTTGAATAAATTTAATAAGTCAAAAAGTCCAATGCCTAATGGTTGGACTGTGGAATTTTTCCTTCAATTTTTTGACAATCTTGGTCAAGAGATTTTGGTTGAAGAATCCAAGACTAAATTTTACCTATATAGCATTGATACCAAAAGGTATCAATCGATAATAATTTTATGATTATAGGCCTATTTCTCTTTGTAACTCAGTCTACAAGATTATAACCAAAATCATATCAAATAGGATCAAGCCTAAGGGCTGGTGCAAGGTAATGATACCCAATGATGACACGTTAGTTGCAATGACATGCTGGAAAAACAAAAATATTATCATTAAAATGAATTATTAGAGGTACCTACAAAACTTTTTCGGATTGGGTGTAAGAAGATGAAACGTAGAATGACGAATGACCTTCCGGAATATATAAATTTTATTTATGGAAACGTCGTATAACCACCCCAAAATGTCATTATTTTCAGATTGGTATGTTATTTTTTCTCTAAAACATAATGCACATGTTTTAATTGAGCCACCTGTTTGTTATATATATTGTCAATTTATGAGGAAAAAAATATGTAGGG
>BSBM01000895.1:3272500-3290000 GCA_027924585.1 Larix kaempferi
TCTCTTCAGTCCTGATTCATATGCTCTGAGTGTTTGCAAACACTGTGTAATTTTCCCCTTTCATAAAAGATCTGCAGCAGCCCGGAGATGTAGGCTAAATTAGCCGAACTCCATTATCAATCTTGCGTGTCTTGATTTTTTCTGTTTTAAATTCGTTCTCCCAAATCTGATGCAGGGGAAATCTGCGTAATTTCCCAACAAGTTTTTATACTCCAACTTGCCCACGTGCTCCCCTTTACGTCGCAGATAACCAGCCCATGCAATGAGCGTGTTGCAGGTCACATCCGGGTGCTGCTAACGGGCCCTGCTAATCACCCCCCGCGGAGGCCTATTTGCTGCGCCCGCAAGCGTTTCCCGTGTGGAGCCGTCGCTCTTTACGCAAAAGATAATTCCTTTGTATTTTGAAAGAAATTCAAAAGGTGAAAGTTGAATAAGAAATTGAAATCTATTACCCTTCATGCAAGCATTCACCTGGAACGGAATCTCCCTTTTAAATAGATGTATTTTTATTACTATGCCCTGCTTTTTTATAATTTAATATTTCAAAGTGAAATCGAAGAAACGATTAAAATATTAATTTGATTAATAACCGGGAGTGGTAAGGTGAAATTAGACAATTCCTTTGGATTTACGCAAAAGATAATTCATTTGTATTTGAAAGAAACTCAAAAAGTGAAGTTGAAGAAGAAATTGAAATCGTCATCTTTCATAAACGCCAAACATATTTTATTTAAAAATAATAATTTTAGAAGGCCAAACATATTTTTTCACACACAAAGGTTAAGATAACTCAGTATGAGGGAGATCTTGTAATGTTTGTCCATGTTTGTCCATATTATTATCGAACATTAATAAAATGTAATAATAAAAAGTAAAAAGTAATAATATGAGGGAGATCTTGTAACGTTTGTCCATGTTTGTCCATATTATTGCCATTAATAAAATGTAATTGCACCGAGTGAAACGAGGTGCTCTACAACCAGTATCAGCCCAGTATGGGGGAGATCCTGTAACGTTTGTCCATGTTTGTCCTTATAGTCGGTCATTAATTAAAATGTAAAATGTAATGGAAAGTAAAATAGATGTTCGTTTATAAAATAAAAAATAGAAACTTAAACCTAGATCTATCCATCAATAGAGATTAAATTTCTTGAGTTTAAATTTAAAAAAAGAAATACACCTCAAGAAATTGGATCCCTCTCGGTGCTTGATAGATACAGGTTTAAGATGGATCTATGCTGGTAATAATAGGAGGGAGATCTTGTAAAGTTTGTCCATGTTTGTCTATATTATTGTCGATCATTAATAAAATGTAATAGAGCCCTCGAAAAGCTCCTTGAGTGCAATATCTGAGAAGAGGTTTGCACCTCGGAAGATTTGATCCTTCAAGCAATAATAAACCATTTTCCCTCTCATATACACATGTAGAACACAAGATGTTAGTTCAAGGTAGTTGTATCTATAAGGAAGTTATTAGTAATACAATGTTTACAAATAATTTATAGAAGTGATTAGAAGATTTCATGGTATTTTTTAAGGTTAAGATAATCAAATATAAGCAATAATATATTCTTTTCCCTTTCATATACACATATAGAACACAAGAGGTTAGTTCAAATACTTTCTTATAAGGAAGTTCTTAGTAATACAATATTTATAAACCAGCATAGATCCAACTTAAAACAAGATCTATCAAGCATCGAGGGCAATCCAATTTATTGAGGTGTAATTTTTTTCTATCTTAATCTTTTTACACTTCAGATAAAATTTACACCTAGCAAGATTGATATATGTTATGTTGGTTTTAATTATTTTATTTTATAAGCCCATATGAATTTATTTGTTTATTTGGATTTAAATTTTTATTTTATGAGTCGGCGTGAGTTTTTTAAACTTTATGTGTTAAGTTATTTGACAACATCTCCCCCATATTAGGCTCTAGAGCACGTAGCTACTCTTCAGTGCAATAATTTATAGAAGTGATTAGAAAATCTAATGATTTTTTAAAGGTTAAGATAATCAAATATAAACAATAATAAACCTTTTTCCCTCTCATATATACATATAGTTATATACATATAGAACATAGCGCAAGCTAGTTCTCTCTATTATTAGTAATACAATGTTTATAAATAATTTATAGAAGTGATTAGAATATTTGATGGTTCTTTTGTGTTGAGTGATGGAAAAATATTTTTTCTAGGTTCAATAGTAAAGAGAGTAGAAATTAAAGATACATTGCTGTTTGTATCATAACTTCTATGAGATTTATATCTCCAGTTCATTGTCATCACAAACTCAAGAGTGTTATTAAAATACATTTTTTTTGTAAACTCCATAAAAAGATACAAAAAATAATAATACAACACAAGATGTCTAAGAGCCCACTTGGGCTGCTCACAGAGCCAATACAACCAGCTAAGGATCATTAAAAGATTGTATGCCCAAGAGGTTGCGGAACAAAATAAAACTAGAGACTTGTTTAAGCTTGAGAAAACAATGAGCCTGCTTAAACAGTGCAGGGTCGAGATCATTACAAAAAGAGCCACAAGCGGATGTTTAGCAAAAAAAATTAAACATGGAAACCAAAAGTATATATGTCCCATGGATGCGAAGCCAGGTGTCTATTAACCTGTAACTAATAGGAAAGGGAAACAACATAAATACTTAGATTTGAAAACAAAGACTGCATTGTCATGTGTTTCCTCAATTATTAGGCATTGGTATCCCTCGGAACCGGAGGAACTGTCGGGAACAGTTTTGGCTGGAAGAGCAGAGGTTCACCATACCTTTGCGTTCCACGTGCTTTCTCTTGTGTCCGCTAGTTGAAGCGATATTTTCTTTGTCCACAGGTTGTTGTGCTTACTTGCCCAACTGTGATCTAGGTTGTGTCGGCGGCTTGGAAACCTTAGAGGTGGTCGGGGATAACGAGGAGTGGAGAATCGAAGCTGGGGAAGGTGAGGGGAGTGGACTGCTTCCCTGAGAAAAATATTGGGACTGCATGAGGAGCTGAGCCAGAGAATTTTTAACTAACCAATAGTTCTGACATCTGATGCGAGCACAATGACTGACCAATTGTTGTAGAATCATTTCTTCTTCCCAGACATCTAGAATGGTTCTGAGATGACCCAGGAGTGGAGTGCTTCCCGGTTGTCATATTTATTCTCAACAGAGACTCTACAACTCGTTCTACCAGAGCGACCTCTTCCTCTACTACCTCTACTAGGGGTAGCCTTGAGCCTTCGAGACATAATTCTAAGCCTTGTGAAATGCGGATTTAAAATCCAAAATGGGAGCTTGCAACCTCCTCTGAGAACAATATTGGAACCAAAGAATAATCCAAATAACCCACTGCTTGAAAGTAACCAGAAGGAACTCGAACCTATCAATGAAGAGACCAAAGCCAGCGCAGTCGAGGAGATCAGAAGAACATAGAATGGAAACCTGCCTATATTCCCAAAACAATACTCCTGAAATGGAAACCAACGTTGTAAAAAAAGAAAGGGACCAACCTTTCGGGAGGCCATTAATTTGATTGAAAGTGGCATTATGACCCATGTACAGAGAACAACTCCTTTGATAGCACGAAAGATACTCAACATTAAGTCCACAACCGTTAAGGAGGGGGGTTCATAAAATCGCATGGTGGGAGGGTCGAGGAGTCGTTGCGTGGTGGGCACCTGCGGACTCCATGTTGGCCTTTCCATGCTCCGAACAATCTGGTAAATCACAGGTATCCGGGGGTTGTCAACCCTGTTTAGCCAAAGTGAAACAGTCTTGTTTGAGAGTTGCATCTGAAAGATGATTTGGATATAAATCCCTTAAGGAGTAACTACTTATGACACCTTCATTAGCTAGTCAATCAAGAACTGCATTGGCTTTCCTTCTGATATATTGTAGGGTGATGGATCCCATCGTAGGTAGGAAGTCTGCAAGTCGAGATAATCCATAGTTGAGCCTCCAACTGGGGGATAATTTGTTGACCCGTGAGCGATTCTGAATTTTATTGGCCAGATCCGTTTTATGCTTAGTGTGCATCTAATAACCTTCCTTGACCATAAAGGAGCCTATGGGTTTGTCTCCCCATCTAATGATATTTGGTTCATGTTGACATCGGATTTTGCGTTTATGTAGCTCTTGTCGGATTCTGTCCATATCCCCATATTTATAGGTAGCGCCCATTCCCTAGGATGCTTCCATTGTCTGTCATCTTGCATAGCATTATTCCACCAAAAATCCTTCACGGGGATTTTTTCAGAGCCATAGATGGAATCCAGTAAGGTGGGAATTTGGAAAAGGCTCTTAAAGCTAGGCATTTGCTGCTAGGAGTCCGTCCAAAAGTGGCATGAGTCCCCTTTTCTGATTTCCCAAAAACCATGTTGTTCGACCAGATTTCTTTGAAAGTTCATGACATTCCAAATAAGGGATCCATGAGTGGAGAGATTGAACCGAATGATTTCCTGTGGAGCCCAAATAGGCGCATATTTTCTATTCGAGAGTTGGGCCCACGGAATCGAATTTTTTGTTTCCCAATTCCACCAAACTTTTGCACTACATTATTTTTTTCAAGGTCACGCAGGCCTAGCCCTCCATCTGATTTTGAATTGCAAATAGTGTCCCATTTGACAAGAGACCACTTAGAGTGGTTTTTGTTTCCTCCCCACAGAAAAGTGCATTGCAGACCTCTTATAGCTTTCAGGACCCACTTGGGAGATGCCAGAATGGAAAACATATATAAAGCCATAGCTTGTAAAACAAATTTGATGAGCACAAGATGCCCCGCCATGTTGAGGGATTTGAAGGTCCAAGAGGAAAGCTTTTGTTCAAGCTTGTCAAGAAGTTCCCTCCAGGAGGAGTTCTTGATGGCAGTATTGGTCAAGGGGGCTCCCAAGTACTTCGAGGGGAGGGTGGTAATGGTGAAGCCCAAAATTATGGCTATGTTTCTTTGAGTGATGACTGGAGTATTTAAAAAGAATATGTGGGATTTTGCAAGGTTTAAAGTAGTTCCAGAGGCTTCAGAGAAGACACTGAGGATGCAGCTGAGATTGCAAGCTTCTTGAACAGAGGGGTGACCTAGGAGAAGATTATTGTCTACAAATCGTTGGTGGGTGATGTTATATTTTTAAGTGCAATAACAATATGGATCAATGAAAGATAAACAAGCACATCATGAACAAAAGTACACAACAAATTTATCCTGGGAAAAATATCTCGAAGCATAAGAACCCAACAAACTTCTTCTATATAGATTCATCAGAATGTACAATAGTATCCCTCATGCAAAGACCCAAAAAACAGGAAGACTCCAAAACAAGCTACTATGAACGACACACTTTCTCTACTCATGTGAATTAAATGAGTGAGTGAAGTGACCAAATGAGGACGTCGAAATCCTCATTTATACTAATCAAATGACTTGACCTTTTTAATAACAAGGTCGGCTTGACTCACCTAACTGGGTCGACCTATACACTTTTCAGTAAAATATTTTTTTTGGATATTTCCACGTCGACCTAACAGTTAGGGTTTACATTGACTCTTTCAATGACTTTTACATAACCAATTACATCAATAATAATCCTCATAGGGTGTACAATACAAATTACAAATGACCCAAATAATACAAATAAGAATATCTTTCGAAGGTACATTCTTCAACACTCCCTTTTAACAAGGAAGGTATTCTTCAGTCTTCGTCACCACCGTCTTCCAACTGTTTCACTTCTTATACATGGACTATTAACATATGACATGTCCCAAATATATATATCATAAGAATTTTCACAAAGCCAACCCATTTTCATGTTGGATGTGACCTAGACCAAGTCTAGGACTTTTCCACATAGAGCCAACCCTCTTTCATGTTGGGTGTGACCTAGACCGAGTCTAGGACTTTTCCACACAGAGCTAGTGTTGGACGGGGTCCAAGTGGGGATTTTGCACAAGTACTGAAAACTGCACATTGCATGCGGCGACAAGCTACAGGCAGTTTTGAGAAATTGCGCATGCCGTGTGACGGCAATGACCAAGGTAGGATTGCGTATTAGGTTGGTGCGCGGAACCGTGCATGAGCTATTTTTGGGTAGGCAATACAGGTAAAGGTCAGACGAGGACATGACCTAATTTTGGGTAAGGAACAGGTGGAAGGCAGAGAAAAGCGACCTGTTCGAGTGAGTGGCTGCAAGCAGTGGAAAAGCTAGGCCACTACGACGATGGCGACAGGTAGGCGGAAGGAGTGGAAAGGGACAAGCCATGATGCAGTTGCAACCGTTTGGTGACTGAGGCTGTCAGACAAGAGTGTGAGCCACGAGTGGCCCAGCTGGAACGGCCTGGAGCAGGTAGAGCAGGCTGTCGACGGCGACAGCTAGGGTGGCAGTTAGCCATACTAGTTTCGGAAACCTTAGGGTTTCGGCCCACTAATTGTAAATACACGACCCTTGGGCGTGATCTATAAATAAGGGGCATTTTGTATGGGAAAGGGTTAATCTCTCGTAAAGCTAGTTATTGTAAAACATTGTTAGCATCTTTTGAGTGTTGAAGCTATTGTAAAGGCTCTGCAGCTGAGTGCGTAGAGACCTATCTGAGAGAGAAGAGGGTTTGCAGCTAATTGCGCAAACCAAGAACTGTTGTACCCTTCCCAAAGAAATATATAAAAACAGTTCTTGTGGATGTAGCCTTCATCCAGGTGGTGAACCACATTAAATTTTGTGTTATGTGATTGTTTGTGTTTGCAACTGTTATTTTGCTTAGCATGAATGTTTAAATACCATAGTTACCTATTATGTGATTGCTTTTATATGTATTCGCCGCAGAATGATGGGAATAATATGTTAAGTAATACATGTGTGGATGAATGTTACGTATTCAGCATTTCTGAGCATTTGAATGAATGAATCTGTTGGTTAGTCACATAGTTGAACACTGAATTGTAGCGCAGCGTTGGAGCGCGCAGTTTGTATGTTTCATCCTCTTGCATGCACCAATAACGTTGACAATCTAAGTGTCTCGAATGGATAAAAGAACGTAAGATTGGTTAGAGTTAATCAAGTCTTGGAATAGACGTGTGGTCTAGCTGATGCGCTGACCCGTCGTAAGTGCCTCTAGATAAGCTGTTAATAGATTATCGTCGTGCTACGGGGAAAGTCTAGCATAACGCATTCCTTGTATGCGCTAGGTGCACAGCACCCTAGTTCGGCAACGTATCCATCGCGAAATAGAGACATTGCACAGTCAATTATCCACAGGCAGAGTCCTCTATCACGTTGTCTGTCAGTTGTATACACTCGTATCACCAGATTGTGGAAGCCTGATTCCGCAATCACACCCTTAGCTTCACCTCGGGTGAGACCTCAGGCTGCGCACAGTCTATTGCCGAAAGGGTCAGTAAATAGGGGTTGTGTTGGTTCCTTGAACCGCAAAGTACCTAGGTCTACACTGGAAACATCTAGCTCAGTTATATACGCCAACAACTAGCCCTCTTTCATTCCAGATGTGACCTAGACCAAGTCTAGGAATTTTCCACACAGAACCATCCCTCTATCATGTTGGATGTGACCTAGACTGAGTCTAGGACTTTTGAACATAGAGACAACCTTCTTTCATGTTGGATATCACCTAGACCAAGTCTAGGATTTCCCACCTACAAATGATCTCTTGTGGCTAAGCAGACTAGGAGCATCATTCCGATATTTTCACCACAGTGCTAGTCCTTTTTCATACTGGATGTGACCCAGACCAAGTCTAGGATTTCCCACTTGCGAATTATCTCTCGCAACTAAGCAGACTAGGAGCGTAATTCTAGGATTTTCACCATAGTTCCAGTCCTTTTTTATACTGGATGTGATCTAGATCAAATCTAGGATTTTTCGCAGAGCTGGTCCTCTTTCATACCTGATACAACTATCCTCATCCACGTACTGATCAAGCCATCCGGTGGGTCCATCCCAGGAGCATCCATTATGTTGCACACCACAACCACTTGTGTTACCTCACAGCTCGTCCAGATCCTCTCATATCCTAGGAGACTTAATTACGTCAAATGACCCATTGTCTACCTTCTACTTCATTTGAGCTCACCACTCCCTCTTGATCTGGACCACTCCAAGCTTGTTCCTGAAGTACTCAAAATTCACTCTAGACAGAGGCTTGGTCAACACATCGACTATCTGCTTCTCTGTTGTTATATAATGGAGCCCTAGTGCTACCTTCTGCACCATATTACAGATATAGTGATACTTTATATCATGTGATTCGAATTTTCGTGGAACAACTTTGGTTGTCACAGAAGATACAAGTCACATCTACCTCGAGATCAAACAATCCTGGCAGCAAATTCTGAAGCTACACTGTCTCGCAGCTTACTGAACAAGCTTCCATATACTCATATTATAATGTACTGAGTGCTACACTCATCTACTTCCTACTAAACCATCAGATCATACTTGATCCCAAACTAAAGCAGTACCCTAATGTGCTCTTTCTATCCATGACACTTCCGGCCCAATCTGCATCAACATGACCCTGTGGGTTAATCTTCTGATCTAATGCATACCTGAGGCCATAATCAACCATACCCTTCAGGTACCTCAGCACATGCTTTTCCGTAACCAAGTGAACATGTCTCAGCTCTACAATATACTAACTCAAAGTGTTCACCGCAAAGCATAAGTCTGGCATGTTCATCAAATGCATCAACAAACCAATCATCTACTGATACATCGTGGTACCCACTAGTTCTAAAGTAGTATCACTCAGCAACCTCAAATTCGATGCCATAGGTGTGGCCATGGCCTTACAATCCATCATCCTGAATCTCTTCATGATCTCTACCAAATAATTTCCTTGACTTAGGAAAAATTCCTATGGATTCTGCCACACCTCAAGACCTAAAAGGTAATGCATCATACCCAATTCTTTCATTTCAAACTCTGCGGAAAGCTTCCTCTTCGTTTTTGCTATGAGCTTCTCTTCACCTATCAGATGCAAATCATTTACATATAATAGTAGAATCACATGATTTACTACCTCAACCTTGTAGTAAAGGTTGGAATTCACTTTACTCTTGGTAAGCCCAAACTCGTTACAAACCAATATCCTACCGTACTATGTCCTGGGTACCTGTACTTCCTCTTAGTGAGGGGAGACATTATGTATTAGTCTAAGCATATCCCTGAGATATTGGGGAAATTTTTTTTTCCATGGATAGAGGCTAAGTGATAATGTCTCTCCATTTGTGTTGTAGTCACTCCCTCTGAAGTAGAGCTTTCCTGCTCCCTCTGTAACTGAGCACTATCCTCCCTCATCATCTTGTACTCTCTACATCGGTACATTCTGCACTGGAGTGACTAATAGCCTTCTCTCCTGATGATCTTCTATGTATCCATCTATGTGATATCTCTAGGTCATTCGATACCAAGATCTCGAACTTTGTTGCATTTTCTCTCTTGCACCCATCTATGAGCTCCCCATCTTCAACCTTGTAGCAAAGGTCGATATCTCATAACTCTAGGTTATCCTCAATATCATCATGCTATCCCATGGGTTCCTTTTGATCCCATACAAAGCCTCCTTCAATCCGCGCACATTTGTTTCTCTATAGAGAGTCCCGAATCCTTGGGGTTGCTCAATATACACTTCTACTTCGAATACACCATCTATCTATTGTAATATCCAGCACTGAGGAAGTTTCTCTGGACACTAGAGCAATGTCTCGTCATAGTCGAATCCCTCTTTCTAATAGAAGCCTCATTTTATACATCTGTATTATGATTGATTTCATAAATCTTCTTGAATGTTATAGTTGAACCACCATCACTTGTTCTACGGAACAAGTCTCATAATTATTCTCTTGTAGGTGATGGTACAAAATCTTTCCTACAAGTCAAATTCAGTTGCATGATTAGAAACATTTCAGAATTTTCAAAACCAATTCTTATACATATATCCATAGGTCTCACAGGCATGCAACTATCTTAGTCAATGCTTCAATACAACATTCATTGTTGTAGTCAATATCATATGCCATTGTTGTAGCCAATACTTCCGTTTATGGTGAGACATGCATAATATGACAGCGAGCATGATCAAATGATATCAGAGAAAGAGATTAAGGATTGGTGGGAGAGAAAGATAGAAAACTATCTGCAAAAATATGCCAGAAGAAACAAGCTAACTATTGCTCAAGCAAGAGAAAAGTTCTTCTCCGAGACACATGAAAAATTCGTAGAGTCCGTACCATTCGCGTTTAAGAAGCTCCTCGATGAAAATACCAGCAGATGAAAAAGAGTGACAATTAATTCAAACAATGACCAACGGAGGCTGTACAAATTTATCAGAATGGTGCAAAAAAATTGTCGACGAGTTCTGTGAAGAATGTGCTATTGAAGAGCGAGTGTCTATCGACAATGTGAATAAAAGGTTTTACAATGACCTTATTGACCAATTTATGTGTTCTTTACAAACACTTTTGTTTAGGTTCCTGATCAAAAAAGGAGCAGTGCATATTGTTGAGACTCAACCTCTGTTGTTGTCGCCACTCCCGAACACGAATTGGGAAGAAAAGCAAATAAAGTGGGAAACATTCGTGCAAGAACGAGAATGGGAATACTTCCTGAACAAATGAAGTACCGTATTTCCCCAGTCGCTTAACGAGCTTTGGGTCGGCATCAGGGGGTATCCAAACACATCCATGATGGAGTAGATGTATGACAAAATTCGACAGATGAAAAGGTGACATGACCAACAGCCAAAATTCTGAAAAATTCGACAAAAATAGAACAATGAGCCATAAAAGCACTCCGGATATCCAAAAGATTGAAAGAGAAAAGAGGAGAAAGCAGCGCGAATAACTAAGGGATCAAGTTAGTGCACTCCATAAAAAATGAAAGTCGGGTATAGCCATAGATGAAGAAGAAAATCCGCTAGAGTCGAGTCAAGCTTGAAAGGAAAGGGGCATTGATGAAGCTCTGTCACCGATGGATGAAGACTTGTGGATCAAGCATGGTAGAGCTCTACAAGTCAACATACCCGAGGCTATAACACCACATTCCCCGCTGCATCTAACCCAGAGTGTTCAAGTGCAGGATATTGTCGAAGAAGATTTAGGACTTCATGTTGGTCAGTCGGGCATCTAGAGTCGACGAAACAACGAAGGTGATGAAGTCGACATATTATTGATTCATCGACCGGAAGAAGGGAATTGGGTCACTTTTCAACCCAAATTTTCAAAAAACATTTTCATATACTCTATTCAGATTGTGCAAAAGTTCCCCCCCCAGCCACTTCCAGCATTAAGTTATTCGTTGAGTTCATTGGAAAATCCGAGGAGAAGTGAAATTCATATTGACCAAAATTTTACCTGGGTTTTGACAGAAGCAATTAAAGAAAGTTGACTTCCAATAACTAACGAAGAACTGACCGACGCTCAAGACACTATCATTGAAAGTTAATAACAAGCTCTAACACCTGTCAATACACATTTAGAAATAGTACCTATCGAATTTATTCAAGAAAGTAATCCTGTCACCGGAAGCAATCCACCGTCGCCACTAGTAAGCTTAGAGGTCGAAGATGTAGTAGAGATGGCGCACACAACATTACACATTCCTTTACACAAAGGTGATGAATATCCTAGAAGGAATTGGTTTGTATGTGAATCGATATGGGAAGCTAACACCCTTACCAGTGAAGACGGACAAATGGCACAATTTGCTGGTGCATTGCGGAAAAGAGCTCTAACCTCGTATATGACATACATCAAAAGAACACCCAATGCAACAAAAGCTCAAATTAAACAACAGTTCTTATCCTTCTTTAAAACACCAGATGTGAAGTACTTGACCGCTAAAAATTTGAAGACTATGGTACAAAAGCCGACATAAACTATGAGGGAGTATGACAAGAGATTCAAAGACCTATTAAGCCAGATCGAATATGACATTGATGAAAATATGTTGATCCAATGGTTCATAGCGGGTCTATTACAAAATATCAGAATGCACATCCGTTTTCATGAATTCACCACATACAAAGAAGCCCCGACGAATGATTTACAAATAGAAATGGATGAAGAATACCCCATAGCCCCGGTCAAAAAACGTATCGAGGAACAACTGGAAATCATGCAGAAATCCATCCAAGAAATCAGCCTCAAAGGAGTAGAAGTCTGGTGTACAAAATGCTCCACATCAGGGCATACAAAATACTATTATCGTCAAGATGACCAACGACAAGACGTTCGGTTTGCATAGACAAAGTGCTTCTATGAAATCTGTCAAGAGTACGACTCTCATGCCACAAAAGACTGTCCATATAATATAAAGAACAAGCAAGATCTGTGGTGCGCTATATGCGAATTCAATTCTCACTCCATAGCAGAATGTCATTTGAACTTAAAGAACAAACCAGACTAATATTGTTGACCAAAGAAATGAAAGAAATGAAAGGAATGATAGAAATGACTAGAGCGACAGAAATGACAGATATCAAAGGAATGACGACAGAAGATATGATAGACGTAATGATAACTTCAACCTGCGTGGATGATTCTAAGGTCTAGGTAGCAATAATGGAAGTCGATATATCCGACCTCGTTGACCTATGCAGTGTTTCACATGTCTTAATGAAGGACATCGTCATGTAGAATGTCCCTACAAAGATCGAACAGATCTGAAATTTTGTACAAAGTGTGGAGTAGGGGATCATTATTTGGAGGATTTCCCTACCATGCTTGAAAAGATCAATAATAAAAATAATGTTAATATATTATCCTATGTTCCTCAATTTGATATAATTAGACTAAGAACCTCCAAATTGTAACGAGGCAAGGAACTAGAATTGGACATGATAATCCACAAATTAGCAAATTAAAGAATAAAGAGGATTATCCGAACCCCAATGAGAAAAAACATCTATTTAATAATGCATCTGAAATATTTTATGAACTGGCATCTCAAGAAGATAATGATGAAGATTGACAAGAAGCTACTAATGAAATGCTCAAATTAATAACTAGAGAGGAAGCTGTCGCGAAGTTAATAGAATTAATGTACAATATTAAAAGCAAATCTATCAAAGCAAAGCAAACAAAGAACATATGTCGACTAAATAAAAAATACAAGAATGATGCAGACCCTCTTGTCCACTTAGAAATAAAAGGATAGTGTATCCGAAAGGTAGTCCTCGACTTTGGATCACAAGTAAATATCATGACTCATGATACTTGGGAACACCTAGGTCAACCTCAACTACAAGAGTCGTGCATCTACTTGAAACTAGCTGACTAGGGTCTGATCGAACCAATCAGAGTTTGGAAAGATGTCGAAACATCCATCAAGGTCATAAAGACAAAAGTTGACTTTGAAATCATAAACCCCAAAGACGGATCTAGTTAGTTCCTGGCACTAGTTGGCCAACCATGGGGAATAAAAATGAAGGCATCAATATCGCTCGAAAAAGAATGAATTAAACTCAAAGGAAATGGTCATAAATTCATAGTACCAATTCACTCATCGTAAGGAGAGTTGTGGACAGAACCAATTGATTATGATAACGACATCTGAAAGCTATACCAGATAAAGAATAATGAAGACTATACTGAACCTAATTCACAAGGAGAGCTCCATCTCAGAAATCCTACATCGGTCGGATACAATTCAAATGCCGAACTATATGGCTGGTAGATAGAGAACTATGAACCGCAAGCAAGAGAATGCCGGACAATCGAATCTATTCCCAAAAATAAAACAAAGGAATGCTTCTCTATCTCTACCATTCCAAAGATATTCAAAAGAAAAATTTGAGAATATCCAACCCTGGAACCGATGAGGAATGACTCGACATACACTCCTTCGCTGAGATACAAAGAATGCGAATCTCCATCTTACACATCGAAGAAGTATCAAATAACGTCAGAGAACAAGGACAATTGCAGAGTTTGGTCGAGACATTCACAGGTCAAGCAATAAGATGGTGGGATACTGGGATACACACCAGTCAAGACTCCATAATTGGACCACAACATCGACCTTTTTGTTGAAATATTTGGAGGAAAGAAACGATTCCTCCAAAAAAGGGGAATTATCAAATCAGGAAGTTGGAAGATCAACAAAATTGAGAAGAAAGTGTTGCAATGGTCAGTGCATACGATAGATCTGGGACAGTCTTTGAGCTGAGCTGTGTTGTGTTGTATGACATTTAAAACGATTTGATTGAAACCTTATAACCTATAAATTTTCTATTTAATCTACGACTTCAACGCACTGGATCTCAAGATTTGCGATCAAACCTGTTTGAGTTTCCCTCGTGGCTAAGGAGGAAGCTTGAAACTCAAGGAACACGACATCACTATTGCATCATGGACGACCACATGATTGATATTTCTGTGAGTTGCTTCCCCCGCATACCGGATTCTCTACATGATGAAAAGCCCAAATTTTATGTGCTGCAATAGGTTTCTCTCGGCCCTTTTCATTACCGTTCTAAGCCCGACTATGAAACCATTAAAAACTACCTCCCTTCTGCCAGACTTGGCTGTACAAACCAACATTTCAAGGCGTTGATTGACGACATGATATTTGATTTTCAATTTATTAGTAGGATTTAGCAATTGTATGCACTCTATGATTCTCCTCCCAGAGACGGAGACGAAGAATTATGTGAAATGATGGCTAAAGATGGCTTCTTCCTTTTGCAATTCTTGAGGTAAGGCCTCTTCTTTACTGGAAATTTAAAACCAAGCTTATTGTACGTGCAAATTCGACGTGTATTGTTAAGATTTTATTTCAACAGTGAGGATTGCGTTGTTCTTAAAAGAGCATAATTCAATTCAATGCCTCGTGGAGATTTTTTTTTTTTTTTAAGGGAATTTTCCAGGGAATATACATCTCTTTTGATTCTTTTGATGCCTTTGATGAGCAAGAATATAGATCTTGTGTATAAACCATTGCGACAGTCATTCGCAGCTCAGGAAGATATTATGAAGCTAGAAAACCAAATACCCATATTTGGCCTACAGAGGATCCTTCAATGGGAGGTAGATATACTTCCATGGGTATGTGACAATATCATAGAGAAAGCATGCAAGGATGACAGAGCTGATCAAGACTACCTTATCAGAAGATACGAGATCCATAGATGGGTTTCAGGTGCAGGTCGAGACCTAAAGTCAATACTAAGACTGACTTGGCACAATATGTCCCCTTTTCCAGACATTATTTACTTCATCTTTTTGTCATTTTGTTTTTCTAATAAATTTAAATATTTGATTGATTGAGGTATTAGGGAGGGAACATTGTTTTAGGTATACCTTTAGGGGTTAAGTTTAGTTTATAGATTAATATTCGATGTTTTTTTTCAATTTTTCTTTTATCAATTTCCATTTTTTTTCTAAAATGATTCTACCAAATTCCATAGAATATAAATATTTTACTTTAAATATCGTCAAATTGTCGAGAAACTATATAAAATCATTAGAAATTTGAATATTTTTACAAAAATATTTCCAGACATTTTATGGTTGGAAATTTAAGAATTAGGAAGATTCGTGAATGTTTCTACACTTAGAGAAAATTGTGGATCCCTAAAATTTTCCATGCATTTTTTAATATTGGAGTTTATGTATTGAAAGGACTTCCTTTAAGGCTCAACTTTTTGTCATTTTGTTTTTTCAATTTAAGTATTTGATAGGTTGAGATAATAGTGAGGCAACCTTGTTGATCTCAAGATCAATCAAACGAAGTAGTGAAGAGGCTCTGCCATATCAATAGTTGTTGACCCCACAATTTGCAATCACATTTAAGAGACATGAGTGTTAAATATGGATATTAAAGGTGACCTAACTAAGAGTTGGGAAACCACCTAGGCTTGTGTATCATCCTTACCATCTACATTTTAATCGAAACAATAAGTGGGGCAATACAAAACATTGTGTTAAGGATGGCCCAAGGCATTGATCTCTTGGCATTAATGTTGTTAGAAAACATTGAGACAAGTAGCTTCTCTATTCGGTTATGATCCATTGGTCAAAGCTATTGTCCCCAAATATCATTACAGGTGAAAGCATGGATTTGGGTAACACTTTTGCTTATTTTTTTGACAAAAAAATTACAAAATTTTATTTTTTCAACTTCAACCCCTTTAAACTCATATCTCCCTTAGGAATTTCACCTTGAAGTAAACACAAATGTTTTATAGAATTGAATTAGCTTTGTACTCGTTTTTTTTTTTTTAAATTTTATGGACATATCGTGGGACAAATTTGGAGGCCACCAATGGCATATACTTGAAAATTTTAGGTATGGATAATGAGTGACCTGCGTGACCTCTGTTTTTCTTAGAGATGGTTATTAATTTTAGGGAAAACAATGTATGCTCATAATTTACACAAACTGTATTTGAGCATGGACTATATTTTGAGGTTTTCTACACTTATAAACTATTTTTTATTATTTATCGAAATAACATATGTTCAGGAAATGGTGCATTATCAACACATGTTGTTGACCTTCAATTTTCTTTTTAGTGTGACTCTTATTGAAAAAAGTAAAATTACCTTTTTGAAGAGGAGAGGGAAAGGAATATCTCTGTGAAGATTTTGATTTTTTTGGTGTTATCTAAGTTGTTATGATATTGAATTTTCTTTTCAAATGATTTTTAGATCAATAAAATTCTTAAGGGATAAGGTTTAGAAAAAATTTATTAATAAATAGAAATTCAAAATGAAATAAAACAATTCTTATATTATTGGAAACTAGATTCAAAGATGAATCCATTGGTACCAGGTTTGACAAATAATCTTTAAAATTTGCAAGGGTTTGGCCTTGCTGAAGTTGCAAGTTCAGGAAAGATGCAGGAGATTTTTGCAAGTTTTGTTGACTCCAAACTCTCGACCGAGAAAATATCTTCCAAACTCTCAACCAAGAGTTTAGTTCAAACTCTTTGTTGGAAATATTAGTGATACTGATAGGGGGGTGAATCAGTATCATGCACTGATTTACAAATAATTCACTTTTTAAAACATGCACCAATTGATATTTAAAACTACATCAATAAAAACAAACTGTGCATAGATATTTGAAGAAACTTTTGTATATATATATGTATAAAATGAAATTACATAGAAAGATGGGAGGCACCAATCTCCACTGATGTGAGCACCAACTCACTCAGACACCTTTCTGATTGGGACACCAATCCCACTAGCAAGCACCAACTTGCAAACTGCAGGCTTCAACTTGTGAGGATACCCATCCTCCGCACAAGCACCAACTTATTGAATTAGGCTCCAACCTATGAGGACACCAATCCTCTATGCAAGCATTAAATTGTAGTGTTCATGAACCAACCTGAGTGGAGACACCAATATCCTTTCCTTGCCCTGTTGGGCCTAGCTTTTTGTGAGGTGCCATTTTTGAAAAAACAGTTTTGGTGCGGACAAAGACGAAGTGGAAGCAGTTCAGCGAAGTGGTCAACTCTGATGAAGCGACCAAGAAAATAGGAAAAT